>JAMQGT020011895.1:0-375873 GCA_024447675.2 Pterophyllum scalare | reverse complement strand
TTGAATTGAATTGAATTGAAACGCTCACACACACTACTGAAACGCGCTCACACACACTACTGAAATGCGCTCACACACACACTAGTGAAACGCCTTCCTGTTCACTCGAAACGCTCTCACACACACTAGTGAAACGCTCTCACAAACACTACTGAAACGCTCACACACACACTACTGAAACGCGCTCACACACACTACTGAAACGCTCTCACACGCACTACTGAAACGCTCTCACACGCACTACTGAAACGCTCTCACACGCACTACTGAAACGCTCTCACACGCACTAGTGAAACGCGCTCTCACACGCACTAGTGAAACGCGCTCTCACACGCACTAGTGAAACTTGCTCAGACACACTACTGAAACGCGCTCACACACGCTACTGTACTGCGCTCACACACGCTACTGAAACGCTCTCACACAGTGTGTGAGCGCGTTTCACTAGTGTGTGTGAGAGCGTTTCAGTAGTGACTGCCCCTCCCTGAGCCTGGTTCTGCTGGAGGTTTCTTCCTGTTAAAAGGGAGTTTTTCCTTCCCACCGTCACCAAGTGCTTGCTCATAGGGGGTCGTTTTGACTGTTGGGTTTTCTCTGTGTTATTGTAGGGTCTTTACCCACAATACAAAGCGCCTTGAGGCGACTGTTTGTTGTGATTTGGCACTATATAAATAAAATTGAATTGAATTGAATTTATATTAATGGTTGTGACTTCACTGAGTTTATAGTATATTGGTGCACTTGTGCCTGTAATACGGGAAGAAAGGTGACCATGGCCTGAATGAACAGATGCTTATTTATTGTTGTAATAGTTAAAGTACAGTTAAAGTACAACTGAAGAAGAACATTCATACACATGAGATTGACTTCCTTGTGCTTCAGTTTCTATGTAATGACATTCACTGAAGTTGCTCATGCACTTCCGGACAAGGTATTTACATCTGTCACCCTTTAGTGCGCAACAAGTTGCTGGTTACAATGGAAAGTCATGTAAAGATGATCGGAGCAAACATATACCATGAGTATATTCCTTCAAAACCTCCAGCAGAACCAGGCTCAGGGAGGGCCAGTTATCTGCCGAGACCGGTTGGGGGTGGAAAGAGAAAGAGGGGACAGAGAGGATGGGTAGGGGGGAGAAAAGCAGAGAGGAGAGGTCAAAGTGAAGTAGATGGAGGAAGATGAGGCTACTGTTGTCCAGGTGGAACTGAAGATGCAGTGGACTTATTCCAGAAAAAACGGAAGCGCTTTTTCTTTTTCTTTTTCTTTCTGGTTGGGTTGCTGCAGGTCTTTGTGCTGTAGTATAAGGTTTCTCAGATCATGGATATTTTTCTGATTCTCCTCGTCAAGTTTCATGCACCTTTCCTCAAGTTCTTCTATTTTTTCCTGCTTTTCTGCATCCTCTTCTTTCAGTTTGTTATATTTCATTTTCTGTATTTTCTTTAACTTGTGCATGTCTTGATTGCCTTTAAATACTCTGTCATACATATTTTCTAACTCCTCATTTCTCTTCTGCACTTCTTGGAGCATACGCTGCATGTCTTTATTTGTATTCTTCTGCTTTTGCAGCTCCTTGTGCAGTTCACTGTTTCTCTGATGTACACCGTTATAGAGATTTTGCAGTTCTGCCTTTTTTCCCCCATTTCTCTGATCCTGCGCTGCATCTCTACCTTTTCTTCCTCCATTTTTTCAATTTTGACCATGTGTTCATTATCAAGGCTTTGCAGTTCTGCATGTTTTTTCACCATTTCTCTGATCCTGCACTGCATCTCTACCTTTTCTTCCTTCATTTTTTCAATTTTGACCATGTGTTCATTATCAAGGCTTTGCAGTTCTGCATGTTTTTTCACCATTTCTCTGATCCTGCGCTGCATCTCTACCTTTTCTTCCTCCATTTGTTGACTTTTCACCTTGAGTTCATTATCAAAGCTTTGCAGTTCTGCATGTTTTTTCACCATTTCTCTGATCCTGCACTGCATCTCTACCTTTTCTTCCTTCATTTTTTCAATTTTGACCATGTGTTCATTATCAAGGCTTTGCAGTTCTGCATGTTTTTTCACCATTTCTCTGATCCTGCACTGCATCTCTACCTTTTCTTCCTCCATTTTTTCAATTTTGACCATGTGTTCATTATCAAGGCTTTGCAGTTCTGCATGTTTTTTCACCATTTCTCTGATCCTGCACTGCATCTCTACCTTTTCTTCCTTCATTTTTTCAATTTTGACCATGTGTTCATTATCAAGGCTTTGCAGTTCTGCATGTTTTTTCACCATTTCTCTGATCCTGCGCTGCATCTCTACCTTTTCTTCCTCCATTTGTTGACTTTTCACCTTGAGTTCATTATCAAAGCTTTGCAGTTCTGCATGTTTTTTCACCATTTCTCTGATCCTGCACTGCATCTCTACCTTTTCTTCCTCCATTTTTTCAATTTTGACCATGTGTTCATTATCAAGGCTTTGCAGTTCTGCATGTTTTTTCACCATTTCTCTGATCCTGCACTGCATCTCTACCTTTTCTTCCTCCATTTTTTCAATTTTGACCATGTGTTCATTATCAAGGCTTTGCAGTTCTGCATGTTTTTTCACCATTTCTCTGATCCTGCGCTGCATATCTACCTTTTCTTCCTCCATTTGTTGACTTTTCACCTTGAGTTCATTATCAAAGCTTTGCAGTTCTGCATGTTTTTTCACCATTTCTCTGATCCTGCACTGCATCTCTACCTTTTCTTCCTCCATTTTTTCAATTTTGACCATGTGTTCATTATCAAGGCTTTGCAGTTCTGCATGTTTTTTCACCATTTCTCTGATCCTGCGCTGCATCTCTACCTTTTCTTCCTCCATTTGTTCACTTTTGATCCTGAGTTCATTATCAAAGCTTTGCAGTTCTGCGTTTTTCCTCTCAAAGTCTGGGAGTGTATGTTGCGTCTCTCTCTGTATTTCTTGTTTGATCTCTTTCAGTATTTGTCCATTTTTTGCAAATGATCCATCAAGAGTCGCTTGCAAGCCTTCATTTTCTTTCTGAATGGCATTGACCTTGCATTCTATTTTCTTCTGCAGCTTGTTTTGGTCCTCTCTCTGTTTGATTTCCTTCTCTTTCCATATTCGTTCTTGATTTTGCAATAGTCTCAAGGCTTCAGTTTTAGTTAAGTCGTATTTTGATAAAAGAACGCAGGCTTCATGAAGCAATTTTCTCAGCTCTTCATTTGTTTTCTCAGAGTCACTGAGCCTGTGCTGCATCTGTGCATTTGACGCTTCCATTTCATGGTACTTGCACTCCAGCTCTCTGTATTTAGCTTCAAATACTCCCTTCTCCTCTGTTTTTCTTTGCATTTCTCCACTGAAATTTGCTTGCAGCCCTTGATTTTTTCCCGTGTCATGGCACTGCTGTGCTTGATTAAACTCCATTTCTCGATAACTCTTGGGGAGCTCCATGTTGGGCTGGTACTGAATTTTTTCAGCTTCCATCTCTCTGTTTTTCTGTATAAGGTTTCCAAGTATTTCTTAGCCGATGCTGAATGTGTGAATGCTGCCAACTTAAAAGCTGCGAACAAACAGACTGAAAATGAATTCCCTTGGTTTCTCTTAAAGGTTTAAAGATCAAAGGCTAAAAAGACCAAAGACTTTAGGCTTTGATGCAAATGATGTCAACATTCCATATGCAAATGAGGTGGTCACATGACATTTTCAATGGGGAATGTTCAAATCATTCAACCTCCTCTTTCAGTTCTAACTACTTGCACATACCTTTAGCTACAGACACCATTCAAACTTTAAAACAATGCCAAGACATTGAACTATTCAGCTTGAATTTATCATTTCAATGTCTTTTGTGGTTTTTCTTCAGTTCCAGGTTAAGTTTCATGCTTTTTCCCACCCCTTTCAGACTTTAGAATGGGTGTGTATTGGATGGAATCTTGGCGGTTAGAGTGAGAGCTCCAACTGTCAGAGTGGGGGAATTTGAATTTTTCATCTGAAAAATTTCTCTTTAAACTGCCACCATGTCTACAGTTTTAACTCTACAGCCATCGTTTTACCCTCAAAATGTAAAGCCATTCCTCTTCTTTCAAACAATGTGTGTCTCAACCCTGACAGATGTAAACTTTTTGAACAGCGTGGGTCCAAGCAGAGGGAGTACCTTCCAACTGCTCCATAGAGAGCAATTGTAATTTTAGGGAGGAGATTTTCTCAGCACCAGGACAGAGCCGCTTTTTCAAACTGCTCCCATGACCACATTTCTGACCCCAAGAATATGAAAAACACACTGATGTGTAGAGCACATCCTTGTGATGCTCACAGTTCAAAAAGTATTTTGATAGCAGCTATGGCCTTTGATTTACAAGTGGTTGTTTGGCAGGTGTACCGAGGCAAATTTAACAGGGATTTGTCACAGAGGGACTGTATTTCTGCACTTAATGCAGTTCAGCTGACAGCTTTGCCTGCTGTTTTCAGATGGTGGATTTAAATGTAGAGGAACATTCTGATTGGCAGATTACACTTTAAACTGATTGGTGGATTTCTCTTCAGCATGCACGTGGTTCAAAGCTTGGCTGCCGGTCTCTGTTGATGAAGGTCAGGCAACTCACACAGGGACACACAAATACTATGGAGCTAAATTGGGGCCATAAAGTTTGTTAAAAAAAAAATAGAAACTGAAAAATTATTTTGAACCCCAAAAAAATTTAAACAGGAAAAAAAAGTTTTGCAACTAAAAAGAAAAGATGTGAAACTGGAAAAAAAATGTTCAAAACTACTTTTCAGATTCAAGGGGTTTTTTTTGTTTTGTTTTGTTTTTGCATTTTCAGTGCACCAGTACACCAGGGTACACACTCACATTCATACGGTGGCCCAGAGGTGTCAGGTCAAATGCAAAAGCTCTAACTCAAATACAAATACGCAATTTTTCTGTCTTCACAGGGTTAACAAAATTGCAGTTTTCAGTAAACCCACGTTCTGGCATAGCGGTACACCTGCGTCACAGTTAACTAAAGAAATGAGGAGAATGACGACCAGACATCTCGACGCGGGCCAATCCGTCCCACTTGGCGGTGCGCCCAAGGGGGCACAGACCCCCCCAACGCAGGGAGAGGCCCAACCGGGAAACGGGCAACCCCGGGCACCAGGGTGGTTCGATTCCTGGCTACCCCAGACTGCATGCCAAAGTATCCTGAACCCCAAGTTGCTCTCCGATGCAACCGTTGGAGTGTGAATGTTAGATAATAAAAGCACTTAGCTTAGTTAATGTCGGAAGTGCTGGTGTGAAAGGGTAAATGTAAACGTGTTGTATGAATACTCAGAAAGAGTAGAAAAGCGCTATATAAGAACTAGTCCATTTACCGTTTACTTACTTATCATGCAGGCAAGATTTGTCTTCTGTCAGCAAGCAAAGCTTCTCTTCGCATTGTTTCATTCAACAGGCACTGTTACTTCTGTTGCAGGTTGCATCACTTGCGTTGTGGTTTTCTATTTCTGTTGCGGCTTTTGTATTTCCGTTGTGGCTTTCTCTGGGCCACCGTAAAAATGACTCCAAGATTCCTCACAGTGTTACTGGAGGCCAAAGGAATGCCATCCAGAGTATGCATGGTTAGACACCATGTTTCTAAGATTAGTGGGGCCAAGTACAAAAACTTCAGATCATCCAAGAAAAGAACCAGCACAGCTTTAACTCCAAACTGATTTTTATTGTTGTACAGTTGATATAAAACAAAGTGTAGGTGACAAACAGCCCCCTGCATGTCATACTGCATCAGGAACTGGTATGAAAATCACATGGCGATTGTCAGGCCTGCTGAAGCTCATTTTCTACTTGAATTATAATACTGGCAGACAGGCCCTGTCTTTCAGGGACAGCAGAGGCAGAGAAGACTGTGCTTGCTAACAATATATGTGCTTATCAAGCAGCCAACAGGATTCACAATTCATTCCATTTTAATCCAAAGTCAAACAAAACCATCTGGGATGGAGATTCTCTTCATACAAAGAATTCCTTACAGTACATAATGTACAAAAAGCAAGTGGATTTCATATCAGTACCTAAAGCTAGCACACACTCACACACAAGGCTGGAGATATTTTATTATTGTCAGCAAATGACTGCAAACTAAAATGTATTAAAGCCCAACAACTCATTCCTCTGAGCCACAGCGCTGCACTAGTGTCCTTAAATTACAAAGTTTAAATTGATCCCACTGAAATAATAATGAAAACAAAAGCTCGAATCTTTCTGAAGGAGCTTTCTCAGAAGACTAAAACACTTTAACAGCACGTCCACCCAGGAAAGGGCCCACAGCGGTGCAGGAGAATATATTTCAATAAGTAATCCAGCATTCAAAGAAATAAACATGTAAATAAATCAACACTAAAATACTGGTGAAATCCTGATCCGTGGACCTCTAGTCCGCAATCCTCAAATCTGTAGCACCATGAGAGGAGTGGGTAGATGGTTGCTGAATTTCAGTGAGGTGGCCCCGGTAGGAGTGTGCAGTGCAGAGGGAAAACAGCTGCACTGAAAACTGCAGTGTCTGATTTAATAACTTACAGGTATACACATGCACACATGTACTAATGCTGCATTTGTGTAATTAAGAAAATCCTCGTGATTCTTGTTATAGTAACTAAAAAAATATGAGTTGGACTCCAAAGCACTTTTAAGTTATTCAAGAAATATAATTTTTTTAAATTTCTGCACATTTTTGGATTTACAATGGATTTCAAAATGGTTTACACCATTTCAGTTACTCCCAAAGTGTAAAGCCGGCTGAGTAATATTGACAGTATGAGGTCTGACTTTAATGTCATCAGGGTTTTGTGCTTCAGCGCCATTCCAGGCTGCTGTAGATTGTCCTTTTCCCAACATTCTTCGCCTCAGCTCATTTTGTTTTCTTCACATTTTTTTCTTTAAACACTACTGTTGCTTTCTAATGCTGTGGTGCAGCCTCTCTAACATCAACAGGAATCAGCTGGTGAGACAAATACTACAGAAACTGGAAAGTTCCAGGACATTTCTGTGGAAATCATTTGACTTTTCATTAGGAACCAAAGGGCTTATAGAGCAGTGGATTTGTTGACAATAAAATTAGGAAGGGGGGGGGGTCACCAGCCTTTAACCCTTTAAGGTCTAAGTTGCCACTGGTGATGACCCTGACCCTCAGCAGTCAGACCTTTTTTTTTTACTACTTTGTTGTCCCAAGTCTGGGTAATCAGGGACCTAAGAAATCCTCATTTTAACTGAAACACTAAAAACTCCTCACTCAGTTTTTGCCTTTTCCAAAATAAGAGGGTTAGGGTTAGTGCTCCTACACATGACGACTTAGACCTCACAGGTTTAAGGAGAGAAAACGCTCAAGTGAAACTTGTGTCAAACACTGTCATTCAAAGCAACATAACTCATATTACACTCACTATATTAAAGAAGTTGTTCACGCGATTTTAACTAAACTGTTGGTACCTGGTGGTGCCGAGTGACTTTCTTTAGTCCAGGTTTTAAGATTTGCACCTCTACAGAGCGGAGAGAGGACTCACTGTTTGTGGCAGAAATTTTCCTTCGTCCATTATAAAATGAAAGAGTTTCTTTTTTAATTTCACACAAGAGAAGAAAACAAGCAAATACTTGCTGGTACTGTTATATCAAAAAAGGAGAAAAAAAAAATCTCAGTAATTTCCCAACTTTTGGGATTTCCCCTACTTTCTTCTTACAGTGATTCTTACTGTGGATTATCCCCACCAGTTAAAGCAGCAGCATCAAGTCTGGTTTTCACAGCACACGTCGGCTTTCGAGCTTCACTTTCAGTTCCATTTAGCAGCTCCTGATGGGGATTCGATGGCCGGTTAGAGACATTATTTCCCACTGAGCAGCACTAATAGCTGTCTGCTACACTCCTGGGGTATCGAGCTACGTACCAAAAGGCAAAAATCCTCCACAAACAATAAAACAGCCTCCACCTTGCTCCTGGCAGAAGTCTGAGTCTCAAAGCATGGACAAAATCTGCACCACTCAGTACCACAAACACTTCAAGCTATTTTGCAACAACGGTGAACTCATCCTTTAAAAGTACTAACACAGGATACGTTGTAAAAGAAAAATAAATCATCAAGGCACTGGACACATCGGAAACAATGGCACGTAGCTGGCAGGTAGACAAACAGAGGGGAGGAATGTGAGGGAAGTGGCCAAGGCCCTGTGTTATTTTACATTTAAGTGCTGGCAGTATTTGTACCATCATGTAATAGATAATAAATAGCACAAAGAACAGAGCTAAAAGAGCTTTTCATTGCTTCAGAAATTTGGTCTTTGTTAAGAATCTGGGTTTCCATGACTAAACATTACAGTAAATTTAAAAAAAAAAACACTTTGCTACCCTGGACAACAAAATGTGCAAGCATGCACAACAGGAAGGGAAACACATGGAGCGAAAACAGTGCAGATGGCCATTCAAGGCCAGAGGACAAAATGCATAAATCTTATTCATAATCTCATCCTTTAATCTGATCCTTATGAACCCTGTATTCATCACCGGGTGCATCTCCATTCCCTTATTATGTCGCTCCTTACCCGTGACCTGGAAAAGGTTCCATTAACATTACTTCATGCCACACATCACTTCAAGTGGTGAACTGACCTGACACCATCGCTTCAGGCTGAATTTAAACTAGAAGAACACTGACTGCTGCTTTAGCATGGTAGCAGTGACCCCAATTAACCCCCATGGTTACGGTCTACAACCCCACCTGTTCTACACTCCACCTGTCTGCTCCTGATGTTGGCCACACCACACAGGGAAATGTCACCAAGCTAATTTTAATGCACTTCATATTGATGGTTAATATAGTGGATGGTTTGGAAATCATTATTCCTATTCTACTACTTTTAGTCCACCTGAAAGAAGCACATAGTTGGTGGCCCTATAGTGTCTGCACAGAAAAGTCTGACCTATCTGTGCAGACTCTATATGTCACAAATTCTGTTAAATTCGGATTAATAAAGAGTTAAATGACTAGATTTTGCATATAAAAAGCATTATGCTAACGATCTAACCCAGCAAGAGGTTCTTCTGGTTTATGCTAATCCTGTTTTTCATGGCAATGAGGTGGGCTACTGCTTAAAATGTTAACAGACTATCATTATTACTGTTCAGCCCCACAGAACACAGAATTGTGCCCAAGTGTTTGAGAATATTAATTTTGGAAATATTTCACCCTTCTTGTTGGAGCTCGGGTGGCTAACACGGATTTCTCAACTTCTCTCCTTAGTGGGAAGAAAGCATGTTAAGGGAATGGAGACGTACCCGGTGTCCTCTATTCTGGTCTACATCTGAACTACTAACACCTCGTGGAGAGGCCATAGAATTCACATTCTATCCACATTTCATCACAAAAACCTACAAATTTGTGCTTTAGCTGTTAAACAGTTAAAAACAAGCTCTATGTACCTGTGACCCTTCAGCACATGTTCATTAGTTATTTGTGGGAGTCAAATATTTGGTACAACAAGCCTAAATCATAAAAAGTTTTAAAATTACACTTTGATTTTTTTTAAGACTACTTCATTTTGTACAAACAGTTAAAAATGGCTTCTTTTAAAAAGACAAAATGCGTCTCAGAGGTGAGCCGAGGTCGGTTTGGATTTAAGCACCCGTGAGTAGAAAGAATGAACCGTGGTGTAAATTAACACAAGCATGCAGACCCAAACCACAACTGGGCCAGATTGGGTTTTTGTTCTCAGAGCACCTCGCTGGACTCCAGTCAGTCAGTCATGGGTGGTGCAGGCGCTCCCATCTTTGTTTTTTGTTTTTTAAAAAAGAGCACTAAAAAAAAGCTGCAGAGCCTCCAGCCTGGCGTCAAAGCAGAGCGATGCTGTTCACGCTCCCCGCACGAGGAACAGATGTAGACGCTGCATGTGGAGCACCAAAAGTTCAATATTAAACAAACAGAAGACATGAGAAATATGAATAAACTGTGTTAAATATATTAATTAACCATCTATCTTGTTTTCCACAAGTTATTCATGTGGTTATTTATTTAATATTGAACATTATTGAGCTCTTTAATTAATGACCAAGTCTCTATCCTTCTCCCTCAGTCGTGCACTCAAACACTGCACCGTTCCTCCAGGAGGAGAGAGGTAAGATGTTCAGGTGCACTGCTTGAGGCAGGAAGCTAGAGAGTCGATTCAGGGGGGGTCAGAAAGTTTCTGAGTCCTCGGAGTCGTTCTCTGTGGTTCCCTCACTGGATGGTCCTGAAGGGTTCCTGGGGCTGCGTGGCCCCCGAGGACCAGTGCCCAGGCATTTACCCCCCTGGTGGGGCAGCTGCCTCAACAAGGACCCTGGGGAGGGAGCTCCGGAGCTGCAAGGTGAGCAGAAAGGCATCATGGTAGCCAGAATGAGAGCCAGACAGTCAGCCACCTCTCTGCTAGGAGCGCAAGCCAGAGCAGGCGTCAGACCTGAGGTAGAGCGACAGAGAGAAAGAACAGAGACCGGGGGGGGGGCAACAAAAGCAGACAAAAAGGAGACGTAGACATGGAGGAAGCAGAGGGAGGCAAAGCAGAAGACAAAGACGGAGTAGCATTCCATTAGTGTTCAGCCCGTTGAACAGACAGGAGGGGGTACATGGAAGACAGGGACAACCACAGCCTGACAGCAAATATTAATTAGGGCTGGATACAATAAATATATTATTGGAAAGTGCAGTGGGAGGGGGGGGGGTCCCCCTCAGATTATCATTATGCAGGTTATATGACTGTAGGTTTGCAGCATTTCTGCTTTAGCTTCCCTTCAGTCTCAAATGTTAGAGCTGCAGCATGTTTTTAATATGCTTTTAATGTTTACACAACATGCTTTAAGTATTGCTCAAACAGCACTGATAGAATTATCATAATTAATATGATACGCATGACTCCATAATAACTGTACTTATGTCCTTCCACTGGTCTAAATGAGCCAGATTTTCTCCTCGGAGACAAAAAGTTATATTTCTATGTAAAAGTGATGCTAAACTTAACAGAATTTTGAGAAAAATCAGCCAAAGAAAATGATAATTAAAGAATGTTTCTCTCCGCTCTGATGCAGACTGGGAGCAGGACCACGCCTTTACCACACAGGGTTTAAACTACTGCGGAAGAACGACAAGACAATATCATTAAAAAAGCTCCATCTGAAGCTCAAGCAGTGAAACAAAAATGTTGAAGGCCATATGGAAATATTGTATAATATGGACAACACATATTAAGCCTTCCAGTGGATGTCTCACCTGCTCAGCCAGGTAAACTGGTGAGCCCGGGAGCTTATCTAACGTCACAATTTAAAATGCATCGTGCTAACCCAGCTAGTCACTGGGAATAGTGTTAGCTGATAACCCCCCCCCCAGCTGAGTGCCTTTTCATATAAACAGGGTAACACCCAGTTTTTTTAAAAGGAGAAAAAAACTAAATGTCAAATTTCAAATTTGGTCCACATTAGAAAAAGAAGCGCGCTCACAGATTAATCTGCAGTGCAGGTGACTTTTAACAGTGCTGCTCACTTGTTGAATGTATCAACATTTAAGTTCCCAGGATAAGCACTTTATCCAGTATCACTATATCTTATCCTAATTAATCAATTATTTCAGGCCTAAATCAAACTGATATCCAGCTCTATGTTCCATAAAAACATCAGCTATGCCACATGGAAAGCAAACAAGAAACACGTGAACAGTTTTAATCAGGGTTCCCACAGAGCTGTAAAATCTTCACGGTTAAATTATGTTTCTTCATTTAGGCTTTCCTAGATACTGTTGGACTAGTTATTGGTGGCCGTGAACTGCAACACCCCTGCTCTGTATACCCATCTCCTGTCATCTCACTACTGTTGTTTATCACACTGCTGGACTGCCAACCATGAAAGGCAAAGTCCCAAGTTTTAGTGGGGCACCTTTGTTGCATGTTGTGCCATTCCATCTTGCTCTTCCTTCATTACCTGCCATCAAATAAAAGCCAAAAAACGTCCAAAAAGAAGCCACATAAACCCATCTGATTTAAAAATTCATCAGAAGGAATTGGTCGGAATAGCCTTCCTGATGAGTGGGAACCCTTTTTAAAAACTGATTCGGTTGCAGCAAACATGGAAAACAACATTAAAACTCATCAAGCTGAGTTCATGCTGGAAGAAGGAGGACATTCATGCAGACCAGAGATCAGGGCGTGCAGCCAGGGCCTTAGGAGCACCAGATTTACCCTACCGTTCTCATCCACCGTCTGAACGTTGGCTCCTCTGGACAGCAGCTCCTGGACCACCTGCTTAAGACCGCTACGAGCCGCCAGGTGCAGAGGACTGACAGAGACCCAAAGTAATGATATTTGTGGTTACGCAAGTAATGTTTCACTGCACTGCATCTCCCTACTCCCAGCCTCCTCCACATGGTTTTTCAGTATTTCTGCCATCTATTAATGCAGGTTTTCAAAAGCATGTCTTTACTTCCTTTAATTTATATCTCCACAGTATCTGAAAAACTCATTGAAAAAAGTTTAAGACCTAAAATAAGAAAATGCACAAACAGGGTTTAGTACCCAGAGTTCATGAGGACGACTCAGGGCTACACTGACTTGCTTCCTGCTCACCACCCTCTGAACCCCAATGCTACAGTTCAAACAGCTCCATCGAAATGGTGCTGAATTGTCAAAAGCCAATTATTACATATTTTGACAGGTTTAGGAATTAGGGGTTAGAGTTCATCAACAGTGATCTAGGCTGAGAACTGGACATGGAAACTTGTGGTGCTAGATGCCCTTCGCACATCTTAACTAAACCTTTAAATAGATCATTTTGAAAGCTATTTACAATAACACAAATGTGTTTCATATGTGTATAGACATGATTTTGAGGTTTTAGATTCTGATACTCACGTTTGCAGCGCTGCATTTGTGGCATTAATGAGGGCAGTGTCTGACAGCTTCTCTAGGATCAACAGCACGCACTCTTCCTTCCCCTGGAAGAAGAAATACTCAAGTCAAAAGTCCCCTAAAATCCTACATAAGCAAAAGCACCAAAGTATCATCAGTGAATTTAAGCACAGTAAACAAAGGCCCCACTACACTGGGACAAACACTGCCCCTTTGTGGACACGTACATTACTGCAAGCCAGGTGCAGGGCCGTATTGCCGTCTTTGTCAGTCAGACTGAGGTTGGCACTGGCGCTGGTCAACAGCACCTCTGTGGGACAACACAGAACACAGAGCGTGTATAAAAACAAAATCACCGTATATTTTCTGAACACAAACACATGTAAAAGAACTCCGTACCGAGAGCCCCGGGCCTGCCCTTCTGAGCCGCCATCATCAGTGCAGTGCGACCTGACTGGTCTGCAGTGTCCACAGGTGCATCATGGGAAAGGAGCAACTGGACACAATCGACATGACCGGCAAATGCTGCGGCATGAAGAGGAGTCCTGTAAGGCAGGATGGAATGAGAACGAATGGTGCACAGCAGCACTGACAGAGCTGCACTGGCGACACGTCCACACTCACTTCTCACCTGCCCTTAACGTCGCAGCAGCCAGCAATGTCTGAACCCATCGCCTCCAGCAACAGCAGTGCACATGTCTCATGATCATTGATTCTGATGGATAAAACAAAAACAGGAGTTCAGTGTCCAAAAACTGCTGTTGAAGAGAAGGGGAAACAATATTCCGATAGCAAAAGGAAGATATATCCTTGGGAGGTGACACCAGAATGTCAGCGGTGTCACTTACACAGCACAGTGCAGGGGGGTGAAAGGGTTCCCATCAATACAGCGGCAGCCTTTTTGCTCTAGCAGGACCTCAACACACCCTTCGTGACCTACAAAGTGGAGTGGAGGCTAGTTTTTAATTTCTGCCTTCAACAGGCTGAGTAATATTTTCATTTACACAATACAAATCAGATGGAGGATACAACCAGAGACATTTATAAGCCAAAATGGGAAAACCATGAATCATGTCTACTTGTTATCATAGTAAACGTGTAGGTAAGTGTTATTATTTTCTTGGTTTCTTGTATTCAGACGGGGACTTCAGACTTCAAGGTCGACACCTTGGCAGTTATACTCTAATATTACACAGCTTCCTGTCTGATTACCACCAAGTCCAGGTCTGGTATGTTGGCCAGTGTTTACGGGAATGCACAGATGATTCATGTTTGTCTGCTAATAAAGGTCACGGTACATGGCTGCTCTCCCTGAGCCGAATCCTACTGGAGATTTCTTCCTGTTAATTGGAAGTTCTTCCTCCCCACTATCACAAGATGTTGCTCACAATGGACTGTCTTATTTTTGGGGTTCTCTCCCCTAATAATATAAAACACTGCTGTGAACTGAATAATTGAAGAATGAATAAAAGACACCTGGTTAAAAACTACAAGTCTATCACATCAGTATCTTTAGGTGCCACTAACCATAGTAACAGGCCCAGTGCAGCGGCGTGTACCCGCTGTGGTCTCTCAGTGGGGGCAGCGATGGCGCCTCAGAGCAGGCGATGCTCAACAGCTCACTCAGCCAGGAAGCGTGTCCTCGGGCAGCGGCTAAGTGGATGGCGGTACGACCCCGCGAGTCACCGAGTAAAACAGAAGCCTCCTGCTCCAACAGACACTGGATGCACTCCTCCTGACCACACAGCAGCTGGGACACAAGAACAGAATACAAATCTGGCTTCCTGCAGCTCATGATACAAGTCTTCTGATCACTGAAACACATTTTTAAAAAAGTTAAATGAACTCTAAACCACAGAAGCAGTGGGAGCATTGATTGGACTGCTTAGATGGGAGTCATGGGCATGGAATGATTACTGAAAGAGTCTATAGGGCACTGGCCCAAGGATGAGTCTGGTTCATTTCACAATGGTACATTTCCTACACGTCTAACTGGAAGTAAACAAAGAAACAAGCTGCCTAAAACTGACACTCTCCAAGTGCATCAGGGAGAGGCTTTGAAAAGCATTTATGTAGGCTCTCGGTAGAAAATACGATTTAGACTGTAGTGCAGTGTTGCCCCTTCTATATCAGAGAAAGGAAATGTTACTGATTGAAAGTGTCTTGTTTTAATGACATATGCAGCTAGATGACCAACTGTATATTACTGCTGTGCTTGCCAATGAGTACTGTCATGTTGTACTTGACAAATTGTATGAGATCAAACTTACTATTTTCCCCCAACACAAATGAAAAAAATGCTAAATAAAGATTGCACTAAACCCACAAACAAACACAAGCTTAACGCTCACCCCGAGGTGCAGCGCCGTGAGGCCGTGGTGATCGGCCACGTTAACATTGGCTTCCCTCTCCAGCAGCAGCGACACGGCGTCAACGTGACCTCCTGCCACCGCCAGCATCAGAGGAGTCCTGCAGACAAGCACGAGACATATTTAAGAGGGAAAACCGAAAGGGACGAGCAGCAAACAGGATGTGTGGGGGCAGCGGGGGGGGGGGGGTCACTCACTGTCCCTGAGAGTCAGCAACATCCACGAGGTCTGCACCGTCCGATTCATCCAGCAGGAGGCGCACGCACGTCGTATGGCCGTTCATCACTGCAAAGAGAACAAAACAAAAAGTTGCAGAGATTTACGGACAGTTGACCAGATAACGCATCAGCTCAGTGACACAAAGGCTGTAATGACTTCTGTTACCACAGCTGAAAAAAGTGTACAGAACACAGTTGCAACACACACACACACACACAAACACACCTCATTTTCTTAGTCACATGTGAAACAAGCTCTAAATTTAGCTCATCTGAAATATAGTTATAGCCAACCAGTGCTTGTGTGACTAATGTGAGCAGTGCACTGTCCATACATTGTGTCAGAGCTTCAAATGAAGAATAACATTTCATCACTGTAAGAAGCTACAGGGAGAGCTGAATTCAGCCCGAAGGGTAGGCAGATGTTCAAATGATGCTCACATTGCTGGAATAAGAGGAGAGAATAACCAAGGCGACCTTTGATAGCACTAAAGGATCCTGCCTCGAGGTGCACGAAAAACAAGGCAAGTGTCAAGCCATGGCAGAAAGCATAAGAGTTAGGCCCAACACTGATGACTGACTGGTTTCCCACATCTGGGGGACTTATTCTGCTCCAGAAATTAGTTGGTCGGTGAAAGCCTGCTATAACCAGAACCTGCAACAGCTTTAGCAAGCTTACAATGTGAGCTCCAGAGCTGATACTAGGAAGCTAAACTACATGCCTTCATGATTCGGAGCCTACCTGCAAGGTGCACAGGTGTGCGTCCATACTGCTTATCAGCAGTGCGTGGCGATGCTCCCTGGCTGAGGAGGGTGTGAACACAGTCAGAGTGGCCACGAAGAGCTGCCAGGGCCAAAGGTGTCCTCCCCGCCTCATCCCCCTGGTCTACTTCTCTCTCCCCCTGCAGCAGCACCTCCAGGGCCTGAGCATGGCCATGGTATGCCTGAGAAGAGAAATTACTGCTTAGAAATATAAATAATACAACAGGGTAACCTACAACAAACCTTTATATCTGTTTAATGCTCACAGCAAGGTGCATCGGGCTCCTGGCATTTGGAGATTCACAGTCGTTTTGGTGAGTGTCATCTCTGTCTAGCAACTGGAGGTCAGAACAAAATCAGCATGAAAACTTCTCAGTCTATTCGCATGCTGTATCAAATCTAAGCAGCTGTTTTTCAGGGATTCATTTATAGCATATTGATGCAGCATGTGAGAGGAAGGTGTGCATCTCTGTGTGGACCTAAGTTTGGAACATCCTGTTTCTCCACAGTGAGCACCATTTGGTTCAGTCAGGGTTCAGAAATGGCTTCAGGCATTACTTTTTGTTAATGTACTAAAGAGAGTAGACTGACCAGTTCCAGACAGTGCCTGTGTCCATAGGCTGCAGCGTAGTGGATGGGGCTGTAGCCCTGTTTGTCCTTCAGCGAGGCTGTTGCACCGCTCTGAAGCAGGAACTCTAAACATCTGCAACACAAAAACAACATTTCAGCCCACACTCCAACCAACAGGATGACAGCAAGCTGACACCGTTTAAATGTATTGTGATGTAATATTATTTGGTGAGTCTTGGAGCTAAATGTGAGTCACACATCACACTTTACACAGGAGCTGGAAGATTCCCGCAGATATGATTACAGTTCATCGACCTTCATCTTTTATCCATCTGTGACAAAAAAATATCTCTTTCTGTCTTCAAGAGAAATGCAGTTTTTTTAATTAATAAACTCAGAAAATTATTCAACCTATTACTTTTAGCTAAACATTTAAGTTGTCAAAATATAAGAAACATTTTCTTCTATCTATTTCAAAAAGATATTACATAAGATGGTCCATATGATGTTTTTGTCTCAAAAACATCATATGCATGAGAGACATTTTTCTAGATGTTTTCATTATTATTTTGTTTATGTTTTCATTGGAAGGTTCGAGATCATATATATATATATATATATATATATATATATATACATATATATATATATATATACTGCTCAAAAAAAATAAAGGGAACACTTAAACAACACAATATAACTCCAAGTAAATCAAACTTCTGTGAAATCAAACTGTCCACTTAGGAAGCAACACTGATTGACAGTCAATTTCACATGCTGTTGTGCAAATGGAATAGACAACAGGTGGAAATTATTGGCAATTAGCAAGACACACTCAATAAAGGAGTGGTTCTGCAGGTAGGGACCACAGACCACTTCTTAGTACCTATGCTTTCTGGATGATGTTTTGGTCACTTTTGAATGTTGGTGGTGCTTTCACACTCGTGGTAGCATGAGACGGACTCTACAACCCACACAAGTGGCTCAGGTAGTGCAGCTCATCCAGGATGGCACATCAATGCGAGCTGTGGCAAGAAGGTTTGCTGTGTCTGTCAGCGTAGTGTCCAGAGGCTGGAGGCGCTACCAGGAGACAGGCCAGTACACCAGGAGACGGAGGAGCCGTAGGAGGGCAACAACCCAGCAGCAGGACCGCTACCTCCGCCTTTGTGCAAGGAGGAACAGGAGGAGCACTGCCAGAGCCCTGCAAAATGACCTCCAGCAGGCACAAATGTGCATGTGTCTGCACAAACGGTTAGAAACCGACTCCATGAGGATGGTATGAGGGCCCGACGTCCACAGATGGGGGTTGTGCTCACAACCCAACACCGTGCAGGACGCTTGGCATTTGCCAGAGAACACCAGGATTGGCAAATTCGCCACTGGCGCCCTGTGCTCTTCACAGATGAAAGCAGGTTCACACTGAGCACATGTGACAGACGTGACAGAGTCTGGAGACACCGTGGAGAGCGATCTGCTGCCTGCAACATCCTTCAGCATGACCGGTTTGGCAGTGGGTCAGTAATGGTGTGGGGTGGCATTTCTTTGGAGGGTCGCACAGCCCTCCATGTGCTCACCAGAGGTAGCATGACTGCCATTAGGTACCGAGATGAGATCCTCAGACCCCTTGTGAGACCATATGCTGGTGCGGTTGGCCCTGGGTTCCTCCTAATGCAGGACAATGCTAGACCTCATGTGGCTGGAGTGTGTCAGCAGTTCCTGCAAGATGAAGGCATTGAAGCTATGGACTGGCCCGCCCGTTCCCCAGACCTGAATCCCATTGAGCACATCTGGGACATCATGTCTCCCTCCATCCACCAACAGGACCGCTACCTCCTTTACTAGTTAAACCTAAGCAGCAAGTGAAAATGAAACTGAGTTTCAGACAAACATGATGTGGCACCACAGACTGTCCAGGAGTTGGCGGATGCTTTAGTCCAGGTCTGGGAGGAGATCCCTCAGGAGACCATCTGCCACCTCATCAGGAGCATGTCCAGGTGTTGTAGGGAGGTCATACAGGCATGAGGAGGCCACACACAATACTGAGCCTCATTTTGACTTGTTTTAAGGACATTACATCAAAGTTGGATCAGCCTGTAGTGTGTTTTTCCACTTTCATTTTGTGTGTGACTCCAAATCCAGGCCTCTATTGGTTAATAAATTTGATTTCCATTGATGATTTTTGTGTGATTTTGTTGTCAGCACATTCAACTTTGTACAGAACAAAGTATTCAATGAGAATATTTCATTCATTCAGATCTAGGATGTGTTATTTGAGTGTCCCCTTTATTTTTTTGAGCAGTGTATATCAACTATATATATATATATATATATATATATATATATATATATATATATATATATATATATATATATATATATATATATATATATATATATATATATACATATAGTTCTATTTTTCAGTTTTTGGTATGTATTGCAGATTTGTGCACAGCTTTGGTCAAAATTCAGCAGCATGTATTTCCATCTGGACTCACAGCGCTGCCTCCTTCTCCCTTTCTGCCTGAACACCTTCACTTTCTGGCTCCAGAGCAACACGACGTCTGCAGGGACGAGACAACAGAGGATCAGGGTGAAAATCCAAAGGGGCAGAGAAAGGACGATATTAAGCATTAATATAATGCATACATACAAGTCTATTTGACCATGTGCATCATTACCAACCATTGCTAACATGTTAACAGTGGTTGGTGATGCATGCATGACTCAATGACAGCATAACTTCTGGTTAACATGGAAACTGTAGTTATGGATCAGCAGGTTTCTTTATGAAGTAATCAAAGGCAGCCATCCAGATTTTTGATGCACCAGAGAGGAGGTGTGAAGAGGTGGTTTCGGCTTAGGTGGTAGATAATGGGACATGAAAGACTCTCCTGTTAGCTTCTCCGCTCATTTTTGAAACAACAAATGGTGATGGAGATAAATGTCTACTCGACAGCTTTAATGAGGTACATTACTAACTTCTTTCATCTTGAGCAAACCCAGCAGTGAAATGCTGCTTATACAGTGATGATATTTATAGGCCATCACTGTAATATTTAGAACACAGTATATATAGTGCACAGACTGGTACCTTTTCTTAAATATACTCTCCTGATTAAAGTCTCCTTCTGTTTCTTAAAAGGACTGGAGGGCATCTGCAGTATCTCTGGTTAGCTCTCTCATGCTCTTAAAGCAGCAGGAGAATTCTGCTGTCTAACGAAAAAGGCTTAAAAAGCCACTATGTGCTCAGCACAAACACCAGACCAGCTAATTAGATTTTCAATTCAATTTAATTGTATTTATATAGCGCCAAATCACAACAAGCAGTCACCTCAAGGCTCTTTATACTGTAAGGTAAAGACCCTCCAATAATAAACACAGGGGGGGGGCAACTCAAGAGGCACGTGGATCCTTCAGGAATTGGCAGATCTCAAAAACACAGCAAATTTCACACTTACACTCATCTGGTGAACACAAAGTCAACCCCAAATAGATCACAATATAAATATAAGAAAATAACTTTGGTCTGAAACAAATCCACTGTTCCATAAGTTCAGCTTAACACATACTAATTCATTAATGTGGTCTTCATAACTGACTTCCCATCAAGTGGCCAAAAAAAGAAAGAAAGAAAGAAAGAAAGAAAGAAAGAAAGAAAGAAATGAGTGATGCAGCTGTAGGTAAAGGATCTGAAAGCTGGCTCACCTTCTGTCCAGGTCTGAGGCAGCAGCATAGTGCAGGGCAGAGCGCCCCCACTTGTCGGTGGCATTTATGGCAATGCCACACGCCAACAGAGTCTCCAGACACTGATAGTGACGGCTGGCAGCCGCATAGTGAAGAGGAGTCCTAGAAGTAACACAAGTCTCAGGCACTAAACTTGAAAAACATTTCCATAAGTACTGAAAAGACTAAAGAATGAATGAATTTCAAGACTAATCATAAAACTGTTCCCCACAGAGGAGCACAAAGTACCTGCCACAGTTATCTCTCCTGTTGTGGTCTCCTCCACTGCTCAGCAGCAACTTGACACATTCCACATTACTGCACAGATACAGAGATTGCAACTGTTGCTCCAAAACAGAGATTTTATGGTTGAAAACATGTAGACTTATCTGCATGGGTTTAGGCGACATTTCTTTGACACAAAACTTTTCTGACAAGATCCGAGAGCAGAAGGTTATAAGAGACTTAAGTTCCCGCAAATTCATTCTTTTCTTTTTCGGCCATTCTGTTGTAGAGTTGTTGCTTGGGATCATCGTCCTGTTGCATGACCTGGTTTGGGCTGAGCTTTAGCTGTCAGACAGACTCACATTCTAGAATATTTTCATATACAAAGGAGTTGATGGTTGACTCAGTGACTCCAAGGTGCAAAACAAGTCCAAATCATCACCTCTCCACCACTCTGCTCAACAGTCGTTATAAGCAGTTGATTCTGATACATTTTCCATGTATTTCTTTTTAGAAAATTGCAGGACTTTTCTGATACTGGGAACACCTGCCAATTTCACCTCTGACTTTGTTATACTGGCCATGTTCTCGTGTGTAAATGAAGTCCACAACCAGGAAAACTATAGCTAAAAGGTATTTAAACGGATAAAGGTGTGTCCTGTATGAATGCTGGGACTCACCCTCCGGCAGCAGCAGCATGCAGGCAGGTCCTCCCCAGGGTGTCTGGAGTGTCTATCTGAAAGCCTGCGGACAGGACCGAGTCGTTACACATTATGCTAAACCTCCGACCTGATGGGAGCAGCGCAGGGAAACGAAGGGAGGCCAGACAAGACACAGCGGCGGCAGCAGCCATCACAGAGAAAGACAGAGACAGGAAGAGAAGGAGGTGGAGAGGGAGACGGAGGTTAGTGCGACAGGTGGGGGGAAACGGGGGTTAAAAGTGATCATGCATACAGAGGAGAATACAAAGTCAGGTACACGCAACATGTTACAGACAGACAGCCACATGTTATCAAAAGGTCAGAGAGACGTTCAGAGGACCTAAGAGAGAAGATGCAGCGAGCATTTTGAGCCACACACCAACACAGTGTTCGACACAACGTTCCACACTCCAGCTTGAACACATTTCCACATGATGCACAGATAAATAAAGCGAGCCATCTCGAGTTGGAAGCCTTCAAATTAAGCCATTACCATGGTTGTGTAATGGTTATATGAGAGGTTATTAAGCAGAGGAAAGAAATTTGGGCACAAAAGGCTCAAAAGTACAATTTACTTAAAGGGAAAGTTCACCAAAAAAATGCATTTATGGATTTTGCCTTTCGCCTGTAGTGCCAATTACCCAGCAAGATTACTTTGGTTGTCCATCTTTGGAGATCTCTGTTACAGAAATACTCTGCCTCTCCCTTAAACTCAACAGCAATTCTGCTTTTCAAAGATCAAGATTCATTTTCTTCCTACCAAACTCCGTACTGACCTGTGATGACGGGATCGGGCCAGAGACAGAAACACTACTGTCATCCTGTAAAGTTGGCAGGTGTAGACAATATAAAGTAAGTAGCTCCATCATGAAACTGCTCACAACCGTCAACTTTTTTTCTTTTTTTTTTTTTTGAGTAGCCTCATTATGATTTCTGGAGGAGATATTGCTGCCTAATTTTTCAGATGCATTTTTGATGCTGTGAGCACCATGATATTAGAGAGGTATTAGAGAGAAGGCATTATCTCAAAACTGAGTGACTCACACTAAAATAATGTATTTATTACTGTCCTCTGTCCTGAAACATTTGCTCATTCTAGCTTCTTAAATGTGACAATTTTCAGTTTTTCCTCTAAACTGTTTATTTCAGTGTTATTGTTCTGACAAAGCCATGTGGAGTCTTAACAGCCAAATTAATGAGTAAAACAACTCTCTGTTAAAGAACATTTTGACTTATAAAGGACTGTTTCAATAGTAGGTATGGCTTTAAGATAGCACTGTATTAGAGCTCTTACTGAGTGCAGGATCAGATTAGCACCAGTTGTTCCAACACATGTAAAGCCTGCCAGCTCATGCTTTCGTTGACATTTTGAATAAGTACACAACTACAAGAACTAGAACTACGGTATGAAGGGTTTTTAGAGCCAAGCTTTAGCTCTGGGTGTAGCAAATACAGTGCTCCTGACCAATCCCTGTACTGCAGCTGAATTAGATACAAACACATGTAAATGACACCTTTGTTCTTCACTTAAGCAACTCAGCAGAGCCTCGTGAGGAGCCCAGTTCCATCCTGCTCCATGCCTCCAGATACAAGCACCAGGGCCTTGTTAAACCATCAAATTATCTGGCTCTGGAGCCACGAAGAACGCTGTTTTTTTCCCCTACTTCTATTTAATGCAAAGTTTCCTCAGCTGGATTGAAAACATCCTTTATCAACTCAGTTAAACAGATGACATAAGAAAAAAGAGAAATTATTTTATAGCCCAAAGTAACAAGGAAACGTTCTGATATAAACAAGATAGCTGCAGAGAGAGGAGAATTCACCAGGATACTCTGCTTCTCCAGAGGGAAAATAAGTAATTAGACTAAGTGAGGACTTGTCTTTTCAGGAGTATTGTGACCCGAATTTAGTGAGAGTTGAATACATGTGCCTGTGCAGGAAAACAACCAGACTAAAAGCTGCCTCAAGTTACGCTCCAAGATGAAATTCAGACAAAAGAGCTCCTGAGTCAGCACGCTGAGGGCAACACGCACATTAGCAGAAATGCTGATTCAGTGTTCTTGGAACAAAAAACAACAGCAAATAATTTCATGTTCTGGACAAACGGGTCTGAAAACTGTTTAGATTTGATTTACTCAAAATGTTGCTGATGAAAATGGCATCTGTTCTATCATCCGCTGTTGCTAGCTAATCTAGCTTGTTATGTGTTTGTTAAAAATGTCTCCAGTTAAAAAGTTTTAACAAGACCCATCAGCGATGGGGATATCCTCCCACAATTAATGAAAATATAAAATAAATGTAGAAGTCAGGATAACATTACAGCAGACATTTTATTACCTACAACAAAACTATTTTTGCCTGAATTCGGAGGCCTTGGCCTAAACTTTCATCCAAATACTTTTAGTCACCCCTGGATTAGTAAAGATATAAAACATATTCCAGCAGAAATATGTTTGAATATTAAACAATACTCATTAAGTTAAGCAATTTTAAGCATGCTGTAAGAGATTGATATTCTGTGATAATCTTTAACATTTCTACAAATACTGTTTGGTAACTTCATCCTAGAACAGATAAAATTTCCTGCACTCCTGTACAACGGTGTATACCACATAATGCCTTTATAAACCAGATGTAATGCATACTTACAAGGTACTCACATCATAATAAACTCATGTGTGTAAAGGAATATTACTACATAATCTGCTGATATCAATACATTATGTATAACATCACTATAACTATAAGGGAGCCATGTTTACATTTGAGCAATATTGCTGAGTAGTAGGTATGGCTTTAATATTGCTCAATGATGAGTCATTCTATTTATGGCCATAAGTCATCCCTGACCAATATGTTAGCCAATCAGAAGCTGACATCACAGGCTAATCAATAAGGCTGCAGCCTATAACTGATGTTCCTATAAACAGACAATTTGGCACTTTACATACAAATCTGGTATTCCCAGTTTCTCACTATCAGCTACTGCCAGCTGTTCAGTGACCGAGGCCAGTTACTAGACATGGGGAATCCCCACTTTCTCCATTTCAGTCAATAATGGTCAAGTAGACATGGCCAATCACACAGCACAATATGATCACATGATTAGGCTAAGCAAATCAGGCATAAGAAAGAGACTGCATATCATTAGCATATATTATCATTCCATTAGCAGCCTGAACTCCTCTGTGCTGTTTACTCTCCACTTCAGATAAATACAGCCAAAGTGGACAACAACATCCAGGAATATGAAGATTGTGTTTCACATCTTTGAAGAGTAAACACCACATATGCCAAACTTGTTGGCCCAGCTCCTTGTGGTTTTGGAGTCTATAGACCGGAAAGGTAGACAGACAGACAAGCAGTCAATATCCTCCCACTTTATTTTGCGGAGATCGATAAAAAGTGTTAAAAAGGTTTTTCTATAAACAACCAGTTTTCATTATTTGAAGCTTTGGCTATCTTTAATATGAGCCCTGAAAACTGTAACACTACAGGGCAGAAAATAAGCTAAGTAGGTCTTCATTAACTAAATCTGCCATATACTATTTTACAATTAGCTACCTGATGACAGCAGCTTCCGGCAGCAGTCAGAGTGTGCATTCAAGGCAGCCAGGTGAAGAGGAAACATCCCATGGACTCCTCGCCTTTGGAGAAAGAAACAGGTATCCATTTTATTAGAAACCATGCCATTGTAATAAATAAAATTCTCAACAGGTGAACAAACGCACCTTGTGCAGTCAGCTCCACTGGTGATAAGCGTGTTGATGAGGAGCTCGTGGCCATAGCGGGCAGCAATGTGAAGTGGAGTGTTGCCATCCTTGTCCACACTGTCTATCTCCCCGCCTGAAACAAAATGTGAATAAATAACGATAATGTGGAGTTACTATAAGGCAGCTTTACAAGACCCTGAGACAAATACAAGCCTAAAGAGGTCTCACCATTCTGGATGAGGGTCTGGGATCGAGTGAAACGCCCATGAACAGCAGTCATGTGGAGAGGACTCTTCCCATCCCGACTCTAACGAAAGTAGGGAGAATTATGAAAAATACATTTTTGGTTTTGACTTAAAAATGTCCTTTGTCTCCACTTTTGGCTGATTTTAGCTTACTTAATCTTGACAAATGTTTAGTAACCTTTTGTGTTCTTTGGGCTTTAAGTTTAATTATTACAAGGATTTTAGTATATATAGTACTGTTGTAGCAGTATAGTGGTTATATTTGTGTTAGAGCTTGGCGGCTAACATAATGTTGGAAAAATGAAATTTTTTAAGTAAAGAAAACATGGGCACTAGTTTCGCCACATGGCCAAAATGCAGCCGAGTCCAACCCAAGGCCCTTTGCTGAGTGTCTTCCCCTCCTCTCTGACCCCACTCTATCCTGTCAATCTTCACTGTACTGCTATCCATTAAAGGCAAAAATGCCCCCCAAAAAAGAGAAGAGATGGCAGAAACACCAACGATGTTATGCGTGTCACAAAATATTGTCCACCATGCATGCTGCAACTTCCCTGATGGCAACATGTGCTTGAATTGTCACAAGCACAACCAGCAGCTGATCCGAGCAGAATCAGGCGTAAACAAGTAAATAAATAACCACATAACAAATTTTAGGGACATTTGTTTATGATGATGTTGGCAGCACAGTGGCGTGGTGGTTAGCACTGCTGTCTCACAGATAGAAGGACATCTAGAAGGTATGGGTTTGATTCCACCTTGGCCCGAACATCTCGCTGTGTGGAGTTTGCATGTTCTCCCCATATCTGCATGGGTTTCCTCCAGGTACTCCGGTTTCCTCCCACAGTCCAAAGACATGCAGTTACAGGGGTTAGGTTAACTGGTTGCTCTAAATTGCCCATAGGTGTGAATGTGAGTGTGAATGGTTGTCTGTCGCTCTGTCCTGGCCCTGCGACAGGCTGGCGACCTGTACAGGGTGTACCCTGCCTCTCCTCCTGTGTCAGCTGGGACACCTGATGTTGCGCCTTGCTGTGGTGCCATTGCGCCAGGCTGAGAATTTCAGCAGTTAGCTACCAGAACAGATCGCTATCATACCAGTTAGCTAGCAATGCGCCATTACCATTAGCAAGCGGTTGTACAGTATCCGGTTGGCACCGAGAGGGGACCCCCCCACCCCCGTCGTATGTTTGGTACTGAGAGGGGAAGAATTTTTCTGACTAGAACCCTGTATTGGCTGACATATTGGATTTTAACTCACCAAATACTGCTGTCAGTATATCAGTCAGACTCTAATCTGTACGCCTGATGTTAGAGCCTGACCGACATAGTATTTTTAAGAACAATATCAATATTTGTGATTTAAAAATCGGATATTTGGTCAATATTGTATTTAGTTGTGGTGTTCTGTGCGATTCAAAACACAAAGGTGCTCTGCAAGTTCACTGTTGCCCTCCGGTGGACAAATTATGCAACACCAGCACTCATAACACAATTGAAGGGTCTTTCTCCCATCACTTCTTTACTTAATTTATCAGCCATCATGAGTGCCACTACAGATAGCTCAGCAAATAGCTTGGTGAAAACTCTTTACCCACTACACTGCTATTTTTTTTTTACTAAAAAATTGTTTACCTTTAGGATTTAGCATGTTGCACCCAACCGCTCAAGCTATCAACACACAAATTTCAGGTTCAAGTCCAACAGCACTCATTTACCACAGAATACCTAACACTAAAATGCCTCTTAGAGTATCTAACAGGCAATAAACACAGAAATCCAATAATAGCTGGGCTCTAATCTCACATATAACCATTTTCCTCTAGCAGCAAAGGTAGATGCGACCAGAAGGTGTACCTGCACATTGACGTCAGCCCCATTGTTGACCAGGAACTCCAGACAGAGCGCTCCGTGTATGGAGGCAGCAGCAAAGTGCAGTGGGGTGAAGCCTTTGTTGTTGGCCTGGCTGACATTGGCCCCATAATCGATCAACTCGCTGACAACAGCGTCCTGACCGTTAAAACAGGCCACGTGGAGAGCTGTGTTCCCAAATGCATTGGGCTCATCTATCTGTTGTCGGAGAAAACAGACACATCATTAGGATAGAGGAAAAGTGTGTGCCAGTGTTTTTGCAAGAGCAAGACAGTGAGTGAATGTGTACAGGAGTGCAAGCGCCACTGCGCTGCTGCCACAATGAGATTATATTGAGTTTGGATTTATCTGTTATTTTTTTTTCTACAAGCATAAAAAAGACTAAACCACATTTTAGGGTTACTGACTTCCAACCAACAATACATAAATGCAGGGCATAGTTTTGATTTTATTACTGTTTGCGGTGTGAACTGCTTGAAGATGCAGCGCTAAAGATCAGGGGTCGTGATATTTGTATCCACACTGGGGAACAAAAACGTTTAGCAGAGGCGTGAACATGTAGACCGGAGGTGGAAATTCACCCCATCCTTTCAGCAAATTGCACCCTGGATTTAATGGTTATCGATTGTTATAGATTAGGTAAAAGCATTGGTGTAAAGCAAGTCAGTGTTATGTCCTCTCACGGGATGGAAACATGATGGTGAGTGTGTGTGTGCGTGCACGTGTGTGTGTTCTGACCTCAACAGACAGGTTGAGCAGGTGTTTGACCACAGCGATCTGCCCACTGGAGGCTGCTGTGTGAAGTGGCGTGTACCCTCGTTTGTCTTTACAGCTGATCTCTGCACCCTTGCTCACGAGCAGGCACACCACATCCAAGTGACCTACAGGGGGGTTAATAGAGCAAAAACACTAACGCTCAGCTGATTAGCAGACAGGTCCACTGGAGCATTTATCTGATGAACCACTGATGTCTTTGTAGCTCTTAGAGTTATGAAAAGTTCAGTTTACTGATATACAGTCAGGCTGACAGTTTTGGAAAATAGTGCTGAAAAAGTGTAATCTATTGTTATATACTGGGAATGAATGTCAGTTACTCTCATTACTAACAGTGCTCATGAAAAATAACTTGCTAACTACAATCCACAAAATCTTTCTTTATATATGTTTTAATTATTTTTGATAACATTTGTTTGGTTATTTGGCCTTATTATGTTTAATTTAAACTGTATAAATAGGCAACCTCAGAACATGTACCTCTTTTTAACACCCAAATTCAAGGAAATGTAAAACTATTAGTTTTTGTTCAGAGCTTTTATAAATGCAAATAACTTTGACTTTGTCACACAGAAGTAATACATGCTTATCTAAAGAAAAGGATTGGTACTGCATGTCATTTTGTGATTGTGCTTAACAAACTGTAATTTTGTCTCGTACCCATGAAAGCCGCCCAGTGCAGAGCTCGGCCATCCTTCTTATCGAAAGCGTTGATGTTGGCTCCTTTGCTGAGGAGAAGGTTTACCATCTGACAAAAAGACAAAGAGGACGTTAGCAGGGAATATTAGAGGGAGGTGTCTGTATGTGTACAACAGGATGTGTATGTGGGTGTGTCTTTATATAACAGCCTTGTAAACACATCTCATCTCTAGGCCTGGTTGCTGGATTGCCTATCGAGCAGAAATGAAGGTGCCATCCATTCAGCTCAGCTCCACAAATCCACCGCCTCTCATTGTTAATTTTAGACCTGGCACATTGGTGAATGATTCTGTCTAAGATGAGGAGTGCTTCAAAATGCACAGCCCACTTAATAATCCCAGTGACACAGCTGCACTCGCCCACCTGTTTCCTTCAACCAAGCTATTCAACCAGAACAGTACAAAGAGCGGTTACATCACAGCCTGTTTATTGTGAGTTCAGCCCTGCTCTGCAGCAAACATGCTAATCGTGTATTTTTAGTAATTAAAACGACAGCTCCAGTCTGCATTACCTCAGTGTGACCGTTGAGGGCAGCGTGGTGGAGGGCAGTGCGTCCGCCGCGATCTGACACGTTAACGCTGCTCAGCAGTGGGATGATGATCTCAGCACATCGCAGCGCATTATTTGCCGCGGCAACATGCAGTGGCGTCTGCCAGTTCTTGTCCCGCGCGTTCACATCAGCAGAGTGGCGGATCAAGACTCGAACAGCCTCCTGAGGGGGAATTTTGGAATTTTTCACATAACTCAACACATGTGACTCGTTTATAAATGTACTCAGGAGGCTCTTTACTAGATACAGAATATAGATATACTGTAGTAAAAGATCGCAGATTAGTTGATCAGGCAACTGAAATTGTACAACTGAAATCAAAGAACATTATGTAAGTAATGAAAGTAATGTCATCAAAAAGGTAAACCAGAGAAAAAAATCTTCCTCTCTGGAAATCTGAGAACTGAAAGTCAACAGGTCTTATGAAGTCATGAATGCAAATTTGAAATTTTTGGTTCAAATCATTCTTTATATATACAAAGGAGGTCGGGAAAGAGGTGTAGCAGTGAACGCCATCTGTAAAACACGGTAGAGGCTCTGTCATGGTGTGGGGCTGCACAGTGGTGTTAGGGATCTTGTCAGAATTGATGAACACAGAAAAGTACCATCAGATCTATATCCGGAATATATATATATGGAAAGCATCTGACTGACAATGGCTTCATTTTTCAGCATGACAATGACCCCAAACACATCGAAATAAAAAACCACACAATACCCAGAGCCCAGACCTCAACATTGTCGAAACAGTGTGGTATCATCTTGACGGAGAATGGAACAAAAAGCAGTCAACATCCAAAAAAGAGCTTTGGAACGTCCTTCAGGAAGCCTGGAGAACCATTCCTGAAGAATACCTGAGAGTCCTGAGAGTTCAGGCTGTGTTGAAGAATAAAGGTGGTCATACCAAATATTGACTTTCAAGCTCATTAGAATTGTACAAACTCTGGTTTTGTCTCAGATGCTGAATTTCCATGTATGTTTGCTCATATTTCAGTAAATCACTGCACATATTTCCCATTTTCCTAGTAAAATATAAAGAAATGATGGGTACTGTTGCACAGTACTGTATGTAATCTAACAGTTACAATGTTTTGAAGTTAAATTTAAAGAGAATGATCAGAATTTCAAATTAAAGTTAAACACATACAAGAGGCTGTTAGGACTCTAAGCACTCCTCTTGTGTACATATTATATTATATGATTCAATGTCGTGATACTCTATTCAAAAATATATAAAACCAAAATCATTCTTAATGGGGTCTTCGTATCCTGGTTTACCCTACCTGTGACCAAACAAAAAGTTAGTGGCAGCTGCAGCCTTACATATAAGTTTTAAAAACTAGATTACTGGGATTACTAGGCTATAATGAGTAAAATATTAACCGTCTATAATTTGCCCAAAACACTCAGGTCATCTGAATGAATGTGTGTGAATGGGTGAATGAGGTGTGCTGTATAAAGTGCTCAGGGTGCTTTTTAAGAACTGGTCTAGGGCTGCAACGATTCCTCGACATAATCGATGACGTCAACTACAAAAATGAGTCGATGTGGAATTTTAATGTTCATGCATCATATTCTAAAACCACGTACGTGATTCTGTAACTTCAATACACCACGGGAAGACATGGGGGCAGCACTGCCTCCACTGTCTGCCAATAACTACAATACCAAAGAAGAAAAACATAACGTGAACAACATAAAGATGGTGGAACAGAGAGGAGGGTGGAGAAAATGAAAGAAGTGGGTGTGGAAGCATTTGACAGACTGCAGACTGTGCAAAGCAGAGCTTTCCTTCCACGGCAGCATTGCTGCAATGCTGAGCGTTGAAAACGCCGGCACCCCGGAGCTGTGATGTCAACCCTGGTACTGACAGAGTTATATTTTCATTTAAAAACAGAAATTGCATTCACTTTAATATGCATTGTTTATTTGATATTTATTGTGATGGTCACATTAATGTTAAAAATACACTGGATTAGTTTCAAACTCGTATTTCATTATTTTAATTGTGAGACGAGACAACAAGGTGATATTCACAGGTGGGCAGGCTTGAACAGGTGAGGTAGGATTGAAATAATCGTTTACTAATCAAAAAAAAAAAAAACTGACAAATTAGTCGACTACCCAAATAATCTTTAGTAGCAACCCTAAACCAGTCCATTTACCATTCTCTGTCAAATCAACTAAATCAATACACACTGAAAATAAGCATGACCTGAATATCTATAAATGGGCACACAGCCAGTGCAGCCTTCAGCTATTCCAGCTCTGATGAATGGATACTTGAAGTTATGCAGCCAACAAATGGCTTTGACCCAGATTCCTTAAGTTGGAGAACAGTGAGAGAGCTGGATGAGGCCTGAAAATGTCATCTGTCTGCTTTCAGGTAAACACACTGAGGTTTGACTCCATGACACCTGTTTCACAGGTGACTCCACTGCTGACCTGCTGCTGTTGTGGGAAGAACTATGTGTGTGTGTGTGTGTGTGTGTGTGTGTGTGTGTGTGTGTGTGTGTGTGTTTTCACCTCACTCCGAGATGCAACAGCGCGATGCAGAGGGGTCAGCCACATGTTATCTTTGGCATTGACGCGCGCCCCTGCAGAGCGGAAACATGAGGGTAAACATGGCTAACACTGGAACAGATGTAATTTCACATTTACAAACCACTCTGCAAAGCTCTTCACAGCTCCAAGCATCAAAATGACAGATGGCGGGAATCACAGGCCTTCCACTTTCATCAACTAACACAAGTCTTAAATGCATCCATACGGTACTTCTTTTCATCCAAAAATGATGATGCGAGTGTCCACAACGTTCTGTGACAGTCAAGATGCTGGTGGCTGGGCTACATGACATCTTAGGCAATTTAATACTATAAAACACAATGTGAAACTGGACATGAACTATATTCTATTTTCGCTGGGATGCTTTAACTGTCATTAAAAGGGTCACACCTGCATTTATTCAGTAAAAACAGCTAAAAAAAAAACAACTGCTGAAGTCTGGAAGAAAGAAGTGAGGATGGACATGACGTGTTTTACCCGAGAGGATGAGGAGTTCGGTGATCTCTGCATCGCCCAGAAAGGCCGCTGCATGCAGCGGAGTGCGCTTCTCGGCATCCTGAGGGACAAGGGGTGCATTATGAGACAACTGACCCTCCTACACCGGAGCCCAACCTCTCACATGGTTCCAGCCATTTTAGAAATACAGCACATTTCTCTCTCCTGTCATTTTTGCCTTTCTGCGATGATTTCTGCTAACTTTTTGCACGTCGTTGTGGCTGTTTTGGGTCTCTGTGGGTGTTATGCAAGTCTTTGTGGGTTTTTCCCCCCTTTGTCTGGTTATGTGTCTCTATGTTGCTGTTTTAGGTGTCTTTATAGGGTTTTTTTTTTATCTCTTTGCAGGGGTTTTTTGGTCTCTTTGTGGATGTTTTGTGTCTGTCGTTTTTCATGTCTATGTGGGTTTTTTGTGTCTCTTTGTTGCTGTTTTGGGTCTCCATAGAGTTGTTTTGCATCTCTCTAAGGCCGACATTTCTACTCCAAACCCAGTCTGCAGAACAACATTTAGAGGGCCTCGGTGGAGTTTCCCTGTAAACACACACAAAGTTCTGTTTACATTTACCAAACATACTGTGTAACATCAGCAAATGCAGTGCATTTCCCTCCTGATAACCAAGTCTGTAAGTCTTTTAAATCCCATACCATTTCCATTCATGCAGCTGGGACATCAGGTCACAGACGATGAGCTGAGAATCACTGACCTTGTGCTCAGAGGATCCCATTGCTCAGTAAACACCCATGTGACTGGCTGAGTGGACTGTCATTAGCAGAGAGGACGACCCACACTCAGGCCTGCACTGTTGCATATGTGTATGTGTTGTGCATGCATACCCATATGAGCAGATGTGTAAATAAACACACTCTGAACTCTGCTTTTACTGACTCTTAAGTTGCAGCTCTAATTCTGTCATTCTAAAACAGGAAGTGTGGGTGGAACAAAGAAGAAGGTGTTTGCCACCGAGTCCAGTTTTATTTCCCTAAAGACTGATTTTGAGCAGAGTTCCAGTGGTAAAAGGAAACTTTTTGTCCATACGCGCTTACAGACCACTGAGCAAACCTAAATCCTGTATGTATGTATCCGTGAACTGTTCTGGCCATTATACATTAACCTGAACACAGTGTACACTACAAGTATGGTAGAAGCAGAGTGAAACGTATTAATGTTTGTTAATTAATGGATTAATTAATGTTTGTTCAAATGTATTCATGTTTAGACATTCAGCAAGGAGCATAGGAAAGAACTAAGCTTCTCCTCACCGTTCAGGAGTTATAAAAGCTAAGCTGTTACACGTGAAACGTTTCTAAATGCTGCGTGCATCATTGCCTGATGGTACGTTTGTATCACCGTGTTCACACATGCTGCAGTCATCTGTCCTTTAAACGGTTGGCTTTTTATTTTTCTGACAGGTCAATTTTAAGTTCATTTTCCTCACATTTTCCTTAAGGATTTTTAGAAAAACAGCTATAATTTTACCTTTAAAGCCCCGTGCTCTCTGAGCACAAACCTTCCTACAGTAGTACTGTTCTATCGTACTGTACTGTGGTGCTTATGTGAGAGCTGAGTCTGAAGGTAAAGCCTTGGATTTACCACTTGATCTACGTTCTAACCCTCACTTACAGTCATGAGATCTGACCGAAAGAGTAAAGTCGCAAATATACTCGCAAAATGAGTTTCGGCTACAAGGTGGCTGGGCTCAGCATTACGCTGCATTCTGTTTACCTCGGAAATCAGATGTCGGAGCTGGGAGTGAGCTTGTTCCGGTAGTAAAGTCAGAAAACTAAGGAAAAACATGATTTATTTGGCTCCTTAGCAACCCACAAAACACTGCTCATGGATAGAGTCTGGTCGGTGTATTGCATATGGCTTATTTAGTGGTCACAGACACATAATAATATAGTTTCATCAACTGCACAAAAGAATAAAACAATTAAATGTGGATTATTAAACATTAGGTCTTTCTCTTCCAAGTCCCTGTTAGTAAATGATTTAATAATTGATCAACATATTGATTTATTGTGCCTTACAGAAACCTGGTTACAGCAGGATGAATATGTTAGTTTAAATGAATCAACACCCCTGAGTCACACTAACTGTCAGAATGCTCGAAGCTCAGGTCGAGGAGGTGGCGTAGCTGCAATCTTCAATTCCAGCTTAATGATTAATCACAGACCCAGACAGAGTTTTAATTCTTTTGAAAGCCTGACTCTTGGTCTTGCCCACCCTAATTGGGAAATTCAACAGCCTGTTTTATTTGTTATTATCTATCGTCCACCTGGTCCTTACTCAGAGTTTCTGTCTGATTTCTCAGACTTTTTATCTGATTTAGTGCTCAGTTCAGATAAAATCATTATAATGGGTGATTTTAACATCCATGTAGATGCTGAAAATGACAGCCTCAACACTGCATTTAATCTGTTATTAGATTCAATTGGCTTCTGTCAAAATGTAAAGGAGCCCACCCACCACTTTAATCATACTCTGGATCTTGTCCTGACATATGGCATAGAAACTGAAGACCTAACAGTATTCCCTGAAATCCCCCTCCTGTCTGATCATTTCTTAGTAACATTTACATTTACTTTAATGGATTACACAGCAGTGGGGAATAAGTTTTATTACAGTAGGAGTCTTTGTGAAAGTGCTGTAACTAAGTTTAAGGATCTAATTCCTTCATTATTATGCTCTTCAGTGCCATGTGCCAACACAGTGCAGAGCAGCTACCTAAACTCTGCTCCCACTGAGGTAGATTATCTCATCGATAGTTTTACATCCTCACTGTGTACGACTTTGGATACTGTGGCTCCTCTGAAAAGGAAAGCCTCAAATCAGAAGTGCCTGACTCCGTGGTATAATTCACAAACACACAGCTTAAAGCAGATAACCCGTAAGCTGGAGAGGGAATGGTGTCTCACTAAAGTAGAAGATACTCATTTAGCCTGGAAAAAGAGTTTGTTGCTCTATAAAAGAGCCCTCCATAAAGCTAGGACATCTTACTATTCATCATTAATTGAAGAAAATAAGAACAACCCCAGGTTTCTTTTCAGCACTGTAGCCAGGCTGACAAAGAGTCAGAGCTCTGTAGAGCTGAGTATTCCTTTCAGTTTAACTAGTAATGACTTCATGGATTTCTTTACAAATAAAATTTTAGACATTAGAGAAAAAATTATTCAAAACCATCTCCAAGATTTATCTTCATGTTCGGCTGCTTTCAGCACTGCTGGTATTTGTTTAGACTCTTTCGTTCCAGTTGATCTTTTGGAGTTAACTTCAATAGTTACTTCCTCCAAGCTATCAACATGTTTATTAGATCCCATTCCTACTAGACTGTTCAAAGAAGTCTTTCCAATTATTGATGCCTCAATCTTAAATATGATCAATCTGTCTTTATTAGGTGGCTATGTACCACAGGCCTTCAAGGTGGCTGTAATTAAACCGCTACTTAAAAAGCCATCACTGACCCAGCTGTCTTAGCTAATTATAGGCCAATCTCCAACCTTCCTTTTCTCTCCAAAATCCTTGAAAGAGTAGTTGTAAAACAGCTAACTGATCATCTGCAGAGGAACGGTTTATTTGAAGAGTTTCAGTCAGGTTTCAGAATTCATCACAGTACAGAAACAGCATTAGTGAAGGTTACAAATGATCTTCTTACAGCCTCAGACAGTGGACTCATCTCTGTGCTTGTCCTGTTGGACCTCAGTGCAGCTTTTGATACTGTTGATCATAACATTTTATTACAGAGATTAGAGCATGCCATAGGTATTAAAGGTACTGCACTGCAGTGGTTTGAATCATATTTATCAAATAGACTCCAATTTGTTCATGTAAATGGGGAGTCGTCTTCACACACTAAGGTTAATTATGGAGTCCCACAGGGTTCTGTGCTAGGTCCAATTTTATTTACATTGTACATGCTTCCCTTAGGCAGTATTATTAGAAAGCATTGCATCAATTTCCATTGTTATGCAGATGATACTCAGCTTTATCTATCCATGAAGCCAGATGACACACATCAGTTAGTTAAACTGCAGGAATGTCTTAAAGACATAAAGGCCTGGATGACCTCTAATTTCCTGCTACTAAATTCAGATAAAACTGAAGTTCTTGTACTCGGCCTCACAAATCTTAGAAGCACAGTGTCAAACCAGATACTTACTCTGGATGGCATTACTTTGGCCTCCAGTAACACTGTGAGAAATCTTGGAGTCATTTTTGACCAGGATATATCCTTCAATGCACATATTAAACAGATATGTAGGACGGCTTTTTTACATCTGCGCAATATTTATAAAATTAGAAACATCCTTTCTCAGATTGACGCTGAAAAGTTAATCCATGCATTTATTACTTCTAGGCTGGACTACTGTAATTCATTATTATCAGGCTGTCCTAAAAACTCCCTGAAAAGCCTTCAGCTGATCCAAAATGCTGCAGCTAGAGTACTGACAGGGACTAGAAAGAGAGAGCATATTTCTCCCATATTGGCTTCTCTTCATTGGCTCCCTGTTAAATCTAGAATAGAATTTAAAATCATTCTCCTAACATACAAGGTCTTGAATAATCAGGCCCCATCTTATCTCAAAGACCTCATAGTACCATATCACCCCAATAGAGCACTTTGCTCTCAGACTGCTGGCTTACTTGTGGTTCCTAGGATACTTAAAAGTAGAATGGGAGGCAGAGCCTTCAGCTTTCAGGCCCCTCGTCTGTGGAACCAGCTCCCAGCTTGGATTCGGGAGACAGACACCCTCTCTATTTTCAAAATTAGGCTTAAAACTTTCCTTTTTGATCAAGCTTATAGTTAGGGCTGGATCAGACAACCCTGAACCACCCCTTAGTTATGCTGCTATAGGCCTAGGCTGCTGAGGGGGGTCCCATAATGCACTGTTTCTTGTTTTGGCGCTATATAAATAAAATTGAATTGAACTGAATTGAATTGAATTGAATAACAGTGGCAGAACAAATTAAAAGTTTTACAGTTTTACTAATGTTTTACATTCATCTTGGATTGATTAAGTTAGAGCTGGTGGGACTGCTCTGACTTTCCTCCCTTTGGAAGTCTTCCGAGCACACCCAACTTGGGAGGAGACCCCGGGGTAGAGCCAGAAGAGATTATATATCTGACCTGGAAACAGAATCACCCCGGAAAAACTAGAAAGTGTTGCTGGGGAAAAGAACATCTGGAATGCCCTTCTTCTGGACAAGCAGAAAATAATGGACATTTGTTTTATCTTGATTATTATTATTTTTTAATTGTCTTTTCTTTAAATTTTATTACTATCTTTTGGTTATTTAGAGGTTTTTTTTCTTCAATTTATATTCATGTTTTATTTTTTAATTTATTTTAGTTTGGATTTTTTTGTATCTATTTTTATATTGATGCTTATTTTAGCTTTTTTTGTCATATCTATTTTTTGTTTAATTTTATTATTCTGCTTTATTGATCTGTTTTACTGTTACTGTTCTCTCTTTGGAGGTTTGGTGGATGCCAGTTGTTCACACGGGTAGTTTATGAGTGCATGATTGTTTGGAGACACTGACTAGACCGAGGTGCCACTTCACTGCATCACTGTAGTGGACAGCAGCAGCCAATAAGGAATCTACCTGCATATAGTTTATTTATGTTACGTTATGGGGTCGTCTGATTGTTGACGTATTATTGCAGGGTTTTTACCTTACTGTTGCTATGATTTGGTACTATATGAATATAACTGAACTGAATATTTAGGAATATAAATCATTTGTTTTGTGGAAAATGTAAAAAGGTGACTGTTTCAGCCTTTAACATGGAGAAACATGTTGAAAGAATGCATGTTTAGTGTAAGTGTGTCCTCACCAGGGCATTGATGTCTTCAGACTTGTATATGAGCATCCGGATCTCTTCAGAGTCTCCGCTGAAGATCGCCTGGATAAGAGGAGGCTGGAGGAGACGAGAAAGAAAACAGTCACATGACTACTACGGATGATACAAAAGGCTATGATCCTTCCCACGGTATAAAGTGCTGCCTATGTGCAGTACTTGAAGCTGCAGTGTTTACAAAAGCTGCAGACTGTATACAAAAATGCATGCCGGCCCTCACTTCTTATGTCTCCTGGCTCACAGAGAAACTGCTGTGGAAAATTCTCGGTAGATACACATCACAAAAATAAGATGCCCCAAAAGCAAAAAAGGGTTCTGTATGGAGGTTATGTCTCTGAGGCCCTTATTTTTCTTTTCAGGATCACAGAGGTGAGGTAGATACAGGCCCAAACAGCAGATATTGGAGGCTTTTGAGAAATGCAAAAACACAAAGAACTCATGTAGGTTGTGCGTCCAAAAGACAGTCAGTTTACAATAACACCAAAAAAAAAACAAAAAAACATCATGGGTGAAAAAGCACCCAATGTCCAAAGGAAAACTTTAAAAGTACTGTTATAGTAAAGTCAGTGAACAAGTGTGTGAAGTTTGATGGGTCTAGCATGAACAGTATTCTTCTATGGTGTGAATTCGAACATCCCAGGTCACATCGTTCTTGATTGGGTTTAATTTTGTTATGCAGTGACTCTTTTGTTTAGTAAATGCCCCAAAATAACAGGAAAACACAGACCAGGGAAAATCTGTCTTATGGGATAATTAATAAAGTAACCAAGATTACACTACTTAAGCTAACATGAGGCAGCAGTATGTTCAGGTTAACAAAGCAGCTAACTTTATCTTATTTATGCTAATGTAACAGCCAATATCATAGTATTTGACCTAAGATAGCAGGTGATGTTAGCTTGTTCAGACTAACAAAGCAGCTAACTGCTCTTTGTTTAGGCTAATGTAATGTAATTTAGTATTATTCAGACTTAAGTAGTAGGTAAGATTATCTTGTTTAGGAGAATGTACTGGCTCACATCTACCAAAGTCTTCAAGGTCAACTTCATGATTTATTGGTCCAAAATGGACAAAAAGTCTTATAACTTAGAAACTATGCTTCTTACAGGTGTGGTGTGTATTGTCAACATACATAAAGTACCATATAAAGACTCAAAATATGTCAGATTTGGCCTCTGACCTCTCCTTCAGGGTCAATAAATTGATCTGAAGGTCAGAGTGATAATAATGCTATATAGAGCTCTTTATAACTGTTTCTTACTGCCAGTGTTTGTATTGACAGCATACAGGCATATAGGGAATGATTCTTGGATTCTGAATAGCAAGTTACAGTTTGCATCCAAATATCATGTCACATTTGACCTCTGACCTCACTTTTACATTTCACATCTGCCTTTCTTTCAAGTTGACCCCAGATTGTGTTCCATCTTTATAGAAATTATTGTTGAGAGACAGAATGAGCTGCCTAGTAAGTCAGAAATATACTGAAGTAAAATATTATAATAATAAGCTCAAGTGACTTGTGCCCACAAGGGGTTAGGGGGTTTTACTGCACTTTAAAAGTGAACAAAAAAAACAAAATGAATATATACAAAATACAAAACTATTCCCTTAAAAGTAAATACTGCCCAGAGAGTGAGCTGCCTTGGTGGAGGTTTGCTCTGGGGGGGGGGTGACATTTATATTCTGAAACTGTAGCTCCTTTACTTAAAAAATAGTAAAAACCCAATTTCCATGACAAATACACTTTGTAACAAAGCAGCTTGTTAATCAGCAAATGTTAAGTACATGCATGTCTACAGCAAACATGCAAAAAGTGGTAAAATTTGAACCAAAATGTAGATGTGTTATTTCTGAACCAGATTGAGCAGAGGCAGGCCTCACTTCACTTCCTGTGTGTTTCTGCTACTCCTGCCTCACTTCCTGTTGCACAGTCTCTCCTTCTCAGAACCCCGAGAGAGGAACCAACCACAGAGAAGCGTTTCACTTCTGCTTTAAACCTACAGCACACCACAACTCTTCTTCCTCATCTGACTGTTTCATTCCCCTGAATGTCATTCTGCTGTAATGCCGCACCATCCCAGCAGTGAGTGAGATGGGCAGCCAGGTGCACTTATAATGAAATACAAAAACAATTTAAATCAACTTCACAGAACATTCAGACTCCTTCGCTTTGTGCACTTTTTACTGAGAGTTGTTGAAGTGGTCGTCCTTCTGGCAGCTTCTATAATCAGGGCTTCATTGGCTCTGCTAGCAGAACAGTGAACCTATTAATCACCTTCCAGATGAAGACCCCTCTCGCTTGGTTTGTCGGCCAACTCAACAACACAAGACAGTAGCTGTTATTTTATAACTTTTATTTACTGTTAATTTGCAGTACACAGGAGTTGCTTTTCTACCACTGTGCAACTTTGGTGTTTGAATCTTCTAGTTGTGATCAGATCTAGCATGTAACAACAGCAGAGCGACACACCGATGCAAATAATGTAGCCAGCTTGTAGCAACATGGTTAAGTTAGCAACACACTATCCTCTTCTGTGCTTGTTCCCACACTCGTGAAACACAGTGAGGAAACAGGATTATGGGCATGCTGAGCTCAATGCTTATTGGTTGCCTCAAATACAAAAAAACTCAGCTGGCATCAATCAGGAGTTGGCTAGTACTGCCACAAGCAAGGCAACGATTCACAGGAAGTTTCAGGGGAAGAACTAACTAGAAGAGCTGGTGACTTGAATCAAAGAAAAGCTGAGTGAGAAAATGCACTGAAGCCAGAGGAACACATGTTGAGACAGGAAGTGACATCAGGACTTGGCTTTCTGTACTAGTCTTCGTGGTACATCATCTCTGCAGGCTATCTCAAACACAGGAGGTCATTGTTGCAGCACGCACACGCATACACACACACACACACACAGACACACTCATTAGCCTTAAGGCAGAACCAATGTGACCCAGATCCCATTAGTAACCAATAACAATGAGAAAATCTTCTTCAACATGCAGGGTCAGCCTGTTGGTAACAGCCAAAAATCTCTGGCCACGCTTTTCGGATTAAGGATCCATTCAGTGTTTTCTTCATTATATATTTCAAATAATATCACAGTCCTTCTGTTCTGTACAAACACATATCCACATATGAAGATGGGAAATAGGGTTCAGTCTCTGGAAGCTAGGTCTTCAGATGACAGCCAGTAGGTTTCCCAGACAAGTTTCAAGTGTTTCTTGTTTTGTCTATTCAACCATTTTAAACCCCAAAATACTATTAAAAAGAAAAAAAAAATACATATTCTTGTCCAAGAGCAGTCTTACTCAAGAAGTACAAAGTATTTATTAATTTCTGTTGAGACTATTCTGTCCCAAAATGAGGTCCAGCTCTAAATTCACTTAGAAATGTGATGTAAGGAGATCAACACACACATTTCATACAGCCTTGCCACAATTGTTAAGTTACTTCTTTATACAAGTAAGTTTAAATAAGAGTCATGTATGGAGACATTTAGTAAATGAATAGCAGAGGTGGGAAGTAACAAGTACAAATACTTTGTTACTGTACTTAAGCAGATTTTTCAGGTACTTTATGTACTTTACTTGAATGTTTTTTTACTTTTACTCCCCTACTTTTTTACACAAATATCTGTACTTTCTACTCCTTACACTTCCAAAACAGACTCATTACTTTATTGAAGTTTTTGAGGGAAGTTTTATTTCCCATCACCTGAGCCTTAATGGAGGGAATAATAGCACACAAAAGCCAGTCGTATTGGGGCTTATTGCATTAAAAGAGATGAAAGAGGTAGAACCATATAATTTATGTATCATTTATAGCGCTGTGTTAAGGGGTTAAAGTGGGAAGGACTGACCCCAAACAGCGTTTTTGGTCTCCAGTGACTCATCAACCACCTGATCAGCAACATGAAGAAAAGAGAACTTTGTAGCTGCTCCATCCACCGCTGTTTGTTTCACACAGAGAAAAATCTGCAGTAAATCTACGAACTTAAAATATGCAGATGAACTGTTAATAAGACAAAAGTATTTCTTGTCCAATTGATCGATGAAATAATCAATAGAATACTCGATTACTAAAGTAATCGATAGTTGCAGCCCTAGTTAGAGTTAAAGGTAAGGACTGCTCAGTGGCATCTGACAAACTGGACATTTAAAGCTTAATTTTAAAACCAGATATTGGATCTGTATATCACGTGACATTATGGGGGTTTTTTTTCATATCATGAAACGTCCTGCAAAACAAACCGAGGTAGACAAACTTTGTGTTATTCAAAGGTTGAAATGTGAAAATGAAAATACTGCAGTTTAGTGCAGGTTAGCTTGTTGTACTGTAGTGTATTTTCAGTAAAGCTCTGTGTTGGACTGGTGCACAATGGCAAGAGTTACAGGTTATAAAGACAGTATACTGTCAGTGTAGGGGGTGGTGATCAGACGAGATAGCTCGTGAAATTACACGTTATGAAATTATGAATTATGAAATTACAATTTATGAAATTACAAGTTACAGCTTGTTGAATTCAATTGCATAAAGCCACAAAGAGCAGTCCTCGAAAGAACTACTTTTACTTTCTTACTTTGAGTACATTTCACAGCCTGTACTTTTTCACTTTTACTTGAGTAAAGAAGGTGAATCAGTACTTCAACTTTTACCAGTGTATTTTTAACACAAGTATCTGTACTTCTACTGAAGTTCAGCATGTCTGTACTTTTGCCTCCTCTGCTGAATAGATGAGCAGGGACAAGTTAAGGAGGAAGAAAAGCCAAAAAATGCTTATTTTGTGGCAGTCAAAGATCATAGAAAGTCAATGACATTCAGCAATTTCAAGCAACTACAGATAAAAAAAAAACAAAAACACCACTGATGTGTAGTGGGTAGGTCCCAAGTTAAACCTATTTCACCTTTGAGGTGACCAAGCAATGACAGCGTAGGATACGGCTGACTGACATATGACCTGGTTGTAAATACATCAGAGGGTTATCAAGACAACAGACCAAGTGTCAGCTCCAAAGCGACCCGACGACAAAGGACAATGTTACTATATCCACTGATGTACTAATGATATCCAGTTTAGGTTAAACAATCAGCTAACATTATCATGTTTTGGCTAATCTTATCCTGTTAGACGAAATGAAGCAGGTAAAGTTATCTTGTTTAAGCTAATGTAGCGATAGTTCTTTATAAGGGAGAGGGAATTGCTGGTTTTTGGTTTCTGACACTTGGATAAATAAAACTGGCCCTAGGTCAAAGCGACTCAAGAACATCATTACTGAGAATTTACTGGGAAGCGAACATAAAAGTTGGTTAAAAATCCTGAAAGTGTAAATTAACAAACTGTAAAAGTAAAATAAAGCCGGCGGATTCAATTGGTCATGTGACAAAAGTTCACGTGACTTTTGGTATAGAACAACGTCCTGTATAGTTCTGGAATGGAGTTGAGGCCCTCTTGCCTGCAGCCAGGTACTCTTGTGTTATAAGGTGGGTTGGTCCTGTACTTTGTTTGCATATGTTTTTGGGGAATTTATTTTATAAAAAATTGATTTTTGGTATAGAGAATCAAGGAAAACAAAGGTATCATCACCTCCCCCTGTAAGTTGTTACTCATTGCTTTATCCATTGTCACTGTAATTAGAGAAATCAAATTGTGAGCACTTAGTAAGTCCAGGTGTTTTACTAAACTGGAACAAGAACCAAGTGGAGCTGGCTGTTAGAACCCTGGCCTCTGCAGCATAATCCTCTCTCCTCCTTATTCGGCACAAACATCCTGCACCTGATTAACACTGTTTTCATTCCACAGACATCCTGCAAACACACATGCAAGCTAACCTGAAATACATGCGCTCTGCAACAGTGTCTTCATTTCCGCTGATGCCCGAGGTAACAGGCCTCTGACTGGCTCAGTTTCTTCTCCTCGGGGTTGGCGGCACTTCAGGCTTCCTCAAACAGTGAAAGCGTAACAAGTGTTGTTTTGTCCTTGTAATTACCTGGAAATGTTTCTCGCAATTTCCTCAAAATTATATGCTATTAAGCTTTGTATGGTTTGGGGCTAATTATAAAGAAGGTTGAGAATGTCTTAAAATTGAGTTTAATAAGAAAATTAGGAAATTATGTATTTGAAAAGCAAAAACAGATTCATTTCTCCTGCATGACAGTCATTTTTTAAACAGGTCAGTGTTTCACCTGCTTCAAATCATGAGCACAACAGACACCCAACTGTGCTTTGGCAGAAATTCAGAAGTCAACAACTTCCTGTACTTCCTTTGCGTTCTGTTTCTACCCCACAGTCTTTCACTACTATGCACACATTAACAAACAGGCAAAACAGTTCATGAACGTAACCCCATCAGCAGTTTGTGTTTATTCAAAGGCATCTGAGGACTTGCAGGTCTGACGTCGACCTCTGAATCAATCCAGCAGATCACTGGTTGAAACATTTTTACAATACCCACGGTCGATAAGCCCGTGATGAAAAGAAAAAAGTCTGAGGCATCCAGTTATCAGGCATCATCAGCATGTCTGCAAACAACAGGAAGTGCTACAGTTCTAGGTCGTACACGCACACACACACACACACACACACACACACACACACACACACACACACACACAAAACAGCTTTTCCTCCCTGAAGACAGATCTCATATGACCACAGAGTTCTACAGAGAGATGCTGAGTAGGTTAACGTTAAAAAAAAAACTGACAATGTGACACTAGGACAGCCTTCAGAGGTTCCCAAACTGAGCTAAAAGTCACAGCATTATCCACCAAAACTGATCAGTTCCTCTCTAATTTTTACTACATGTTGCTGTTTTTCTTCACATTCCCCTGAAGTCGTTTTAAACTGAGACAGTTCATCGTTATATTTTTCTCAATGAAGCAACAGTTAACAGTTAAACAGGCCTGAAAATGTTTTGACCAATCAACAGTCCAGTTTTAATTGTACTTTGATTTTGTGGTTTTGCTTTTGTATTTTTATATACACCATCATGCGCTTTTATACTTTTGTCTCAGTGATGCCACTTATTGTACATCTGCTCAATTTTTTTTTTACTGCATTCCTTTATATTTGTGTTTTAATGTTTCTATCGAGTATGTTCTGTATGTCTCTGTGTAGCTGCTGCATTTCTCTTTGTAGCCATTGTGTGTCTATTCATTTTTTTACTCCTATGTAACCACTGTGTTGTGTGTCTCTTTGTAATCGAGTATCTCTCTGTAGCCATTCCAAGTCACCGTGTAGCCGCTGTGTGTCTATTTGTAGCTGTTGTGTCTCTTTGTTGTCAACAAGTGTCTCTTTGAAGCTGATGCCTGTCTCTTTGTAGCTATTGTGTGTCATGTAGCTGTTATAAGACTCTTTGTAGCCCCTAAGTGTCTCTTTGTCTTCATTGTGAATATCTCTGTATCAGGTTGTCTCATTGTACTTGTTTTCTCTCTCTGTTTTGTTTCTGTATGTGGCTATTTTGTGTCTCGTTATTCTTGCTTTCCGTTTTCAACTGATGTAATATAATAATATAACAGTCACTTTGTACAAGCCTCCTCTTGTCTGTGGTCTCCCAACCTCTCAGGTCCCTGAACATATGCCCTGACGGCTCCTCCAGTAACCTTTCACAATAAAAATCCGACCCTGCATCACCTTGACCATTTAGTTGGTGTTCTGGAGCCTTTGACTCTGTCACACTGTTTTAATTGTTCAAATTTCCATTTCTCTGAACACCTTTAGGGCCTCGTGTTTATGGCTTGAAGAGTTTTGTATGGTACTGCCAATGCTCCTGAGCATGTGACTGAACAGACCTTGCAGTGAAGATGTCAGTCAAGTATGTCTCCTTGGGACAAATGGTTTATCAGGAAAGACATTTTTTGAGTCGGAGGTCCTCCCACGAAATCTGAACATTGCAGCACTACTGACACGCAGTCAATGAGCATTTTTAATTTGTAGACTCTGGTGGATGAAGGATTCAGATTTCTTAGGTAAATGTGTAGAAACTGCTCTGTTACTGCTCTGGGATCAGTTATTACAACAGGTTTAGTATTATACTGAACAATCAATGAAGTAATCATTTCAGATGGGAGTTTACATAAAAAAGGTTGATTAAATCTCTTCCAAAGCAAAATATTCTTTAAGCTCTTTGAATGTTCCACATCTTTAAGGTGAAACTATCAGTCGCTAAACAAACAATAACGAGCAGCAATTTAGAAAAAAACTTAATATTTAATGTATTTGGGGAACTTTCGTTTAACAAAGCGAGACATTTGAACACTTCTGGGTTATTTTATGGACTAAATGGCAACTACCAATCACTTTCATTAATGATAAAGCTGCAGTTTAGTCAAACCAGCATACAAAAAAATGTATCAAATTTTCACTTTTAAACCATTGAAGCTAGCAACAGTTGGACATTTTGGAATACAAAATAAATTATGTGCCATTTTACCATCAGATAGTTTTTTTAAACACAACAACTCTAAAAACTGCACTGGAGCATTTACTGAAAGCAGAGACATGCTTAGCTCTTGTGGCCATTTTTGCCAAGAAGCTAGCTTAATAAATCAGTAACAAATGAATTACATTAAACTGCGTGATAAAAATGCACATTTTATATTAACTGTTTGTTTTTTTAGAATAATACATCTTGGATTTTATCACACAGGTAAAGCATGGCCAAGAAGTCCAAGCAGTACAGTTTAAAAGCGGCTCTTCCGCAGGATTCCAGAAACTGGCCAATGGGATGAAAGAGGGCTTTTAGGGAGGGGCCTTAAAGAGCAAGGAGCTAAAATAGCCTGAGTCAGACAGGTTGAACTGAGGGGATGCATATTTAAAACAGTGAATTATGCAAAGCCACTTCAGTAAAGTCCTAGAATAAAAATAACGAGCTGAAAACCCTTCTTCTGAAATTTGGGAGCCTGAAATTAAAAATACTCAGGTCCTTTGAATCTACACCTCAGCTCAGCACTTCAGTTACTGCAGACATGAACTGCTTGCAGGACGAAACAGGAAATATGAGACAGATGAGCTGTGCTCAGTTTAACGACATTTACAGCTAATAAACTCGGCATTTTCTTTTTTTAGTTTTTTGCTCATTTATGGAGGGGTCTGTGCTCAGTCTGTGGGGTAAAAATGAATTAATTCTCTAGGCTGTATAAGCATAAATCCCCGGAAAAGAGGCACAACATGCGGTATTAAGACACTTTCTCCCCGGACAAGACAGGGGAGAACACCGGCGCCGCTGCAGGTCTGGACGTCTAAGCTAACAGTGCTAGCAGGTGCTCGACCTGGTCGGCCAGTTTGAGAACAGCCATCTCCGGCTCAGCTCTGGCTGCACATCCACTCCCTCCGACACCGCAGCACCATGCACGGTGCGATGCTGCGCCCCCAGCCCCGCTCCGCCTCTCCTTTCTCTGCTCTTCCCACAGGACTTCAGGCGACTAGATGTAGCAGCGCGGCTTTGTAGCTCTCTAGATGGAGATGGTGATGGAGGCCGGGCCGAGCACCAGGGCCATCAGCCCCGTTCCACTGACGCTATCTGCGGCTACGCTGCTGAGTACAGGCGGCCGCTCGGAGTCGCGGAGGCGGGAAGCAGGAAAGGCTTGACCGACCGGTGTAAACAATCCACATTTATGGCCGCTGCTGCTGTTCTGCTGTTGATGCTGCTGCACGAATGTCCCAGGCGTCTTTCCGAGCCATACACCGCCCACAGAAGCCTCTCTACCCCCCGGACTGCAGAGCCTGCAGCCTCCCAGAGAGGCAGCCAGGGTGAAGTCAGCTGAACGGAGATCACACAGGAAGTTCGTGCTTGTCTCTTTAGATGCAGAAGTGGAGGAGAAGCTTCCTCAGCATCAACAACAAGCAGAACGCCCCTCGCTGCTGCCATCCACTGGATACAGAGGCCGAAACCGCACGATCCAAAAATAAGTAACACAATGCATGAAAAATGAATGAGTGTAAAGAGAGATTCTCTTTGCTCAGGATGACCTAAAATCATCCTGTGAGCACTGCAGTCATGTAGGTTATGTGAGGGTTTAGTGTTTTAAACAGTGGCTGTTCTTTTAGGTCTGTTCCTAATAGATGGGTGCAAAATATAATAAAAACATAGAAAATTAGATTTTTCATTGCAGGCCTTATAATATTTGCTAATAAATTAGTCCCATTTTAATTCCTGATATGATTGCTAGATATCGCACTGGTCCCAGTGTAGATGGACCAGCTTTTTTATGTGGCCAGAACTAAAATCAGACGGTAAGATTTATTCATGTTATTCTAGTACAGTGTTATTCAGTTTATAAGAATGGTAAGAGACACTGCCAGATGGCACTTTCAACAAATGCCTACAGAATCAGAAATGCATGAATCATGAAGGGAATTGGATGAGCTCTATAAACTCAATACAACAGATGCATCAGCCACAGTAAAGCTTTTCACAAACATATACTAAGTTATACTAGCGCTAAATCTAAAAAAGCATAAAATTACTCAGTGATAAAAGATAAATTTAAATGTTCTAAATGGCAAAAATTACAAAAGGTGGTCAGAAAAAGTATCCACAAACAGAAAAAAGGAGCTGTTGGATGAGATTTGATGAGTTCATGGCAGTTACCAGGGTTACACACTAAGTAAACTCTGAGCATGGAAAGTTAAATCGTTAGAACCCCCTCCCCCCCCCCCCAAAAAAGTCCAATGACATAAATTATAAATGTGAAGGTTGCGATCTCAGACTCTGTTTTTAGAAAACTGTCCCCGAGGCTGTCCTCTGTCACAGCAGCTGCTGACACTACAAATCAAACCTGTTTCTGTATGAGCAGACCCACAGAGTCAAAGACTCAGCACACGTGACTAATAATATGTCTATGATGTCATTTTTAATACAAAAACCACACAAAAGACATTTCAGCTTTATTACAGTTAATAAAAACATTTAAGCATATCTGAGGTTCTGCCGAGAATAAAACTAAGTCAGCAACATTATTATTGTAAGAAGTAAATGTATAGTTGTTGTTGTTTTTGCCAACAGTAACTCAACTCCTGAAGTCTTATACTTGATGTGGTAGAAATATTAGAGGATTAAAAAATGGGCCAAACAGAGAACATGTCAGTGACCTGTGATGACACAAATCCTGCTAAGAGCTAGAGAGAGACAGCTATACATCAGCTAAAATATAACCTCCTTAACAGAGGTAAAGACACCGACTTATTACATAGCAACCTGTGGCTATAATTAATTATTGCAAGTATATTTGATCAAATATATGTGTCTAGTCTTTAAAGAAAGAAGCTCTATCACTTAAGGTTTGTTTTAAAGTTTGCAATAATAGTCACATTCCCCATGCAATCTATAAATAAAGGAAAGTCTCCTTGACAACAGTGACGCAACAACACGTTTCTCTTGTTTACATACTTTCTGAGGACAGTACCTTGACTTAGTACCATTTCCTGGAGACACCCTAACCATCTTCTAATTAGAACTGGTGGTTAGCACTGCTGCCTCATAGCTAGAATAACATCTAGAAGGTCTTAGGAGGACCCTGGCTCTCCTACTTAAAGAAAAATAAGAGCAGTGATGCTGATTCCTGCAGGGACTGCTGTTCTTCAGCCTGTAGAAACCATCCTACAACTGCTGCACAGGTGCTGAAACATTTAGTGTCAGAAATGTTGCTTTGGTCAGGTGTTTATCATCCTTATTGCTGTCAGGAAATGTTTACAAGTATCTAAGAGAAAGGAAATGCCAGAGTCTCAAACCAGCAACCTGCAGGTCACAATAGGTCTGGGTTTGATTCCACCATGTTCTCCCCGTGTCTGCGTGGTTTTCCTCCCACAGTCCAAAGACATGCAGTTACTGGGGTTAGGTTAATCGGTTACTCTAAATTGCCCATAGGTGTGAATGTGAGTGTGAATGGTTGTCTGTCTCTGTGTTAGCTCTGTGACCGGGTGGTGACCTGTACTGGGTGTACCCTGCTTCTTGCCCTATGACAGCTGGGATAGGCTCCACCCCCGCGACCCTGAACAGGATAAGCGGAAGAGAATGGATGGATGGGTTTTTAAACCAGATCAACATGGAGGACCAGCAGAGTCACACATATCAAAATAAAGCATTTATTGAGCAACAAAATATAGCTTGAGGCACCAGTAGCACTCCTGTTATTTCCTGTATTGTTGAATTATTACAACACATGAACTTATGTATTGGTCCAAAGATCTTACTAAGAATCAACTGATTTTTGTGGGATAGAAAGTGGGTAAACTAGTTAAAACAGCCATTGTGGCCACTGCTGTAGTGCAGAAGGACCCAGCCTGCTGAGGGCTACAAGGGTTTGCAGTTAAATTCATGCTCTTGCAGAATCAGTGTGTCTGTCTGAGAATTAAAAGACTGTGTGTGTGTGTATCTTTCAGCTCTGATGGTGTCTTTCCAGATGTGCAAGCTGCCAAGTTCCACAGGCACTAATGCGCCCCCATCAGAGATGCAGAAGCCCAAAGATCACAGGCATCTAATATTGGTTTTCAACCTTGTACCTGGAGATTTCTCCAGATTCTCTGAACCTTTTGATGTTATTATGTACTGCAGATGATGACATATTCGAAGTCTTCACAATTGTATATTGAGGAACATTCTGAAATTGTTTCACAACTTGTAGTTGCAGTTTTCTGCAGATTGCTGAATGTCTACTCATCCTTACTTCTGAGAAACTCTGTGTCTCTAAGATGTTCCTTTTTAAGTACCAATTACTTTCCCCTGTCTCAGTTTCTCTGAGCTGTATTGTTGCCATCAAATTCAAAATGAAATAATATTTTTCATTAAATAGGAAAATGTTTCAGTTTAAACATCTGATGTTTTCTATGTTCTATTGTGAATAAAATAAGGATTTATGAAATTTGCAAATCATTGCATTGTTTTTATTCAAATTTTACTCACCAGCAAAATTTCTTAAAAACAGAATTTTTGCTTGTTTATTTTATTCTGATTCTACATTAAGAGTAGCTTTGCATGATTTGCAGTTCAAAATAATCCTTGTTTATCTTACTCTGGGCCTTGGTGCAGCTCGTCTGATTGGCTGCCCATAGCCACAGGTTTGATGTAGGCTGTGTGCCTAGAATGACCACATTAGAGATATCCACACTCGGCAACATCATCCAGAGGTAGGAATACAAAAAACTGTCTGAAACTGAGCATTTAAAGCAGTCTGAAGCCTGAGCTTTTGGCTCACAAGGATTACTTGTATACACAATGACCTCATTACACATTAAATATGAGCATCAAATGTCTTATGTAGTGTTCATTTGGTATTTGTAATAAACACTTTGTGAAGATTTTGTAATTTAATTGTAAAAAAAATCTACAAAAAAAGAGCTCTATATTGGTCCACCAGAGGAGCTGGGGAACATACACACACTGTATATGTTCCCCAGCTCTACAGTCATTATTGTATGATTCACCTTGAAAAGCATTTCAAATCTAGAAAATTTTTAAAAAGACCAAAATCTTAAATTTTTTTTATTATTATTATTTATTTATTTATATATATTTAAAACATTTTTGATTGGTGAAACATTTTGTTTTGTTATTTTTCTCTAATATTGTAAGGTAAGGACCTACAATATTTGAGAAAAGTAGCAATCAGACAACCCCCCAACATTCATACGATCATATGATTGTTGGGGGTCTCCTTTTTCCTGTCAATTAAATTGATCTTCCCTGTAAGCAAGCATTTGGCAACAGTGGGAAGGAAAAACTCCCCTTTTACAGGAAGAAACCTTCGGCAGAACCAGGCTCAGTGAGGGGCAGCCATCTCTTAAATTACATTTTCTGTGCTTTACAACAGTACTTATTTGGTATTTGGCTGTACTGATCTTGAAAGAAAAGTATTTTATCCTTCCAGGATTAATATGAAGTTGACTTTAAATAACACCAAATTAACTGTTGCGTCTAAACGGACTGATGATAGCTCTGCCCACTGCAGAGAAGAACCTGCAAATGGCCGAATCTTTTTTTTGTTGTTGTTGTGCCAGGTGATATTTTAAACTGGCCACAATATAGTCTCCAATTTCACTTTTGTGTAGCTTCATTAAAACCAGAACATGTTCTGTGAAGCCAAAGTTTGTGCAGAGGTCTTTCAGAAGTTTCTTGTCAACAGTTTTCAAAGCTTTAGCTGTGATGATAAGCTCTTCATCCTCGAGTTGTGCCCATATATGTGCTAAAAGCCAGTTGACGGTGTCATCTTCACAACTGTAGAGTAGGCCTACCTTCTTTGAGATTCTGGAAATTAGCTTTTGAAGTATGAGCTCAAATTTAGCTCTGTTCATTTCCTTTGTTGTCATTTCAAAATTGACATGCATGTCCGGCATTGTGCAGGATTCCAAACTTGCTCTAGGCCTAGCAGGTACTAGCACTATTAATGCTTGATTATCTTGTAAATTCAGCATTACCTGTTGACTATGGCTCCCTGCCTGGATCTTTATCCACCACCCCATGAGTCCCAGGAAGTGCCTCATTTTATCTTTTATGTCAGCATGCAGACTTCTGCCGACTTCCTCCGGTACAACTTCAGGCCTCATGCCTTGTGAGGTATGCTCGAAGAGAAGATATGCAAGAGTTTCTGTGAACACCACATTTTTGCCCTCTGAAATACTTTTGAGCCTTTTGAACTCATGAACATCATTCCCATTTTTCTGTTTTTTCTTAGTTTGAAGCAGAGAGTCAACATATTTCAGGAGTTCCTGCACTGACTCCCTGCTTTCATCCATGGGGATGCTGTGGTATTTGCTCCACAGTTGTCTGCCACTGCGAAAAACCGCAACTTTTGCAAACTGCTTTGCAAAAAATGTCTTGATTTTATTTGCAGTTTTTTTTCACTGCCAGCTGAAATTTCTGTTTCATTTTTCCAGGATTCCAGGTAGCATTGGCCTCTTTGGAAATCTCTTGGATGACTGAATGAGTGAGTTCCCTTGTAAAGATCTCATTCTCCTCAATAATGTCCAATTGCAGCGGCTTACATTCATATTCAGAGCATAATTCATCTGAAAAAAACTCAGTGAGTTCAGCAACAGCCTAATAGATAGTTACATGGACAATTTCAGATGTTAGAGTATTTAAGCTGTCCTGGAAGCCTAGTGTGGAATCCTTGGAATCTTGTCGTTTTTGTAGACTTGTCGCAGAACTTTTGTCATCTTCACGCACTACTTTGTCTGGGTCATGTTCAGCGTCTACGGCTTTTTCCGGAGTCTCTCGGTCTGTAGAGCTGTCTGACTCTTTGGATTCATCTGAGCTTGTTTGCGCTTGACAACATGAGGGCATGCAACTTGGGGCAAAAATCCCTAATCATTTGGGAGGCAGAATTAATCATTTTGTCCAGTCTTCTAGGAGGAATGTGCAGACTGAATCGTCTCCAGAACCTCTTTTGCCATTAATTTAATCAGTTCATTTGAGGTGTTTGTCTGGCCTCTGTCCTTGGCTTCGAACACCTTTGTAAAAGCCTAGGGGAGCGCTTCTCCCAATATGGACCGCAGACTTTCCTTTGACACAGCAAAACCTGCATTTTTAAAGGCTTTGACTATTTGTTTGGCTGTTATATCAATTAAGCCCATAAGAAACTCCACCAGGAGAACTTTTGTCCCACAACTGGGCTTTCCTGATTTCAGTGAATTCCACTGCTTCACTGTGATTCTGTTAAAAAAAAAGATCTGACAACAGGGAGGACTATTTCCCCTGAGATCTGCTTCGTTTCTCTGTCCTGTGGGTCTATTGTGAACATGCTGACTGGTTTTCTTTGCAGTATTTTGCAGTCAGCTCTTTCTGAAATGTGCTTCTTTTTCCTTCCGCGCTAAGCGTGGGTTAAATTTTCACATTCTGTTGCAGAAATTTAGTGTAACACAAGACCCTCTGATGGTGTACTTGGCCTACCAAACACATCATTATAAAGATCAAAGTTCTAGTGATGTGTAGTTCGCAAAGTGCCGGCTCTAAGAGCTGATGCTTGGTAGTGAATCAGAAGAGCCAGCTCCCCAATTTCTCATTAGCTCTGCTCACAAACCTGAGGACAGAGGCAGAACTGATGGGCACATTATGCAGCCAATCACACAGGGGGACATGGGATTATACCATTATGTTAAAACAGAGGGGGAGATAGATGTTCCACTGTGCGTGGGTGTAGTCCAGGTACAGACAGCAAGACCGCGGGAGACAGCGGTGCAAAAACACGTAAATATGAGTGATACACATTAAAGAAGCAGCATTTGGCTGCAATTTAAGGAAACTGGAAATAGCAGAGCAGAGTCCCATCATTGCAAATTGAAAATTACAGTGAGAGCAGGTTCCATCACAAACCTGCACCAACATAAAAACTGTCCATCCCTTGGTGCAGTTGGAGGAGAGAGGCCAAGCTAGGTCTCCGTCTACCAACCCTGGTGAGTCTGGTACCAAACCAGCAACAACTGTTGCGGCATCCACTGCTCTCCCCTAAAACTGCAACTATAACCTGTCCTACTGCAACACAAGCAAAATAATAATAAATATTCATAATAATCATAAAAAGACTGAAGGCAAAACGGCTTCTCAGCACACAAACCATTAATTTTTTTTTTTGCTTATTTAGGCTAAAATATGAGGCTACAAATGATAGCAAGTAAAGAGCCGTCTGGGAGCCGAAAGAGCCGGCTCTTCTTCGGGAGCCGAGCCTAAAGAGCCGGCTCTCTGAAAAGAGTCGAACTTCCCATCACTACCAAAGCGCGTCTGACGTCACAGATTAACGGGAACGACGCTCCCCGCCCTCGTGGTGACTGAAGCCTAACAACCCTCGCTATGAGTGGAACACGTTGATTTCGATGTGGAAGTGATCCGGAAACAGGAAACGTAGGTCCAAAAAAAACTGCAGCCAGGCAGCCGGCGGTTCATGAGACTTTCATCGGTGGGCCTTCTCGTCTTTTATTCAGCCAGTCTTGTAGGTACGTCACAAAAATTTTCCATTCTTTCCGTCTTTTATATCTGAAACCTGTGCAGATAAAAAAGAGCATGGAAAATATGCTTTTTGATACCAAAGCAACATCTGTTGCACCAATGTTGATGTGTATTATATTGTCTGGTAAGGTCCAGATGTTTTTGTAGTACCGTCACTTGGGCACCAGGGCGCACGGGTTTGAGATTGGTTGGTTGCCCTATTTGAGGAAGACTTTAGGGCAGGTTATGCCATGTTTCTAATCCCCCCCCGTTTTTTTGCACTGTCTTTTGGAACTTTATCTTTTGATCATGCACTCAAGTTTTTGAAGATGTTTTTAAACATTAGATGATCAATAAAATGTTAATAAAAGTATTGTAGACCTCAGTCTTTTCACCACAACACAATTGAAATGGAAACTTGTTGCAAGAAGTGTGGAAGATATTGGCCTTCTCACAATAAGGGGATGGATGGATGGATAGATGGATATGGATCCAGGATATGCACTGTGGGAAGAAGGCAGGCCTCTGGAGGCAGTCCTCTTATCAATGAAAAAAAGCTCAGTGATTTTTATACACAAACATTTTATTCAGTTAAATAAAGCATGGCTCTAATAAGAACAGAGGAGGTGTGAAACATGGAAATGGTGTGGCTGGAGTCCTACCGATAATCAATACACAAAGAGAAACAAACCCAGATATTTAAAACATTGTGGTAATGACTGCTCTGCAGGTTTAAAATCAAAGCTTGTCAGACTTCAGCTGGTTCTTACAGCACACACTCAAAAAAATAACCCAGAACACAACAGGGAAAAAAAATTACATACAGACTCTACAAGATTAGTTTACGCCCAGTTCAGAGAGGAGAAGCTGAACGTGACAAACACAGCTGCTAAATAAAACCAGTCTGGAGGGCTGATTGAGAGATCGAGAGAAGTAAGTGTGTGTGTGTGTGTGTGTGTGTGAGTGAGACTGTGATATTTTTTTGGGGGGGGTATTTACAGGGTGTATTCAAGCTCGTAGCGGACGTAGACATTTTTGTCGTCGTTGTAGACCTGTGGGTAGTGAGCAATCAGGGCGTCCTGGGAGCCGATGTAGATGGAGTTGTAGATCTTCCAATAGACGTCCCTGACCTTCCTGGCTGGATGGAACAGACCCTGCAGCACAACAGATGCAGCTTTAGTGTTTAAACTTCCTATAAAAGGTTCAAGTTTTAAGTCAAGCCCCAGTTTACCCCACAGGCGACCAGCAATTCATCTGAGTGCCTGTGACTGTCTCCTTGTATATGCGTCTAGATGTCCATTATTGCTGTTCATTATAGAATCAAATATTAAAAAAAGAATTAAGACATTCAGCACAGAAAGCAAAGCTGGATTTCCACTAGAAGAGCCAGTAGTACCACTGAGGGGTTAAAGAAGCTCTGATCACCTGTCATGCATTTAAGATGCAGCTCTCATTGCTTTATACTTAACATACACTATTGCAGGTGATGAGTCAAGTACGAGCAGTAAATCATTTAGCCAGCTGTAGAGAACATACACGACCTGAAATCAGATTAACATCTCATGATTTGCAGTCCGGGTCCTGACCTGTAAGCAGTACTGCAGCATGCGGCAAGGCCCGAGCGCGACCCTTAACCCCTCCAAAGCACCCATCACAGCTTGTATGACATGGGGCGACGTCTCAAATACATTGGGCCACACGTAGTTAAGCAAGTGGTTGAGAGAGTCCTCGCAGCCAAAACCGTAGACACCCAGAGACATGTGCTGGACCACCGCACTGGCTGTCTGTCTATGGACCAGGTCTCTGCAGGGGAACAGAAGACAAAGACATGTCAGATGTAGGATCCACTTTGATTTTAACCCTTGCATCAGCAAAAGTAAAAACTTTGAAAGGATCTCAATAATTCCCCTGGCACTGCTTTTATCAAAACTAAAGAGTCCAGTTTAAAATTCAGCCACACTGGATCAGGATCCAGCTACCTGTCCATGAGTGCATCCTCCAGCAGCGGCGTGACAGCATAGATGTAGTCTTTGCCCATCTCTCCAATGTACTCGAACAGGAAGGAGAGCGACTTGAGGACACCGTTCTGTACGTTGAGCTCAGGCACGCGGTATTCGTTCATGAGGGCTGGCAGCACCGTGAACGGTGAACAGGTCTCAGCAACGATGGCGATGGCCACAGTCGTGCAGACCCTGTTCTGTCGCTCCTGGACTTTAAGATTATTGAGCAGAGTGGCCAAAACATCATGAGGACTGCAAGGAGGAAAGTCAGATAGAAAAACATTTTAGATCCACCAAGCAGGCGAGACAAAATAAAGGGGAAACCTTATGCATCTAAGCTGCATATGTGACAGAAGGTACTCACCCAATGGCTTTGGCAATATAACCAAATGTGTTGACGGTAGCTCTGCGGATGGCCTTTTTGTGTGCCTTAAGCAGCTCCAGCAATTCAAAGCAGATCCTCATCCACTCCCTGGCAGACACATACTCAGCACCCCTAAAATACACACAGAAGTTAGAACGGGACACAATCACATCTGAAAACCTTGAGGTTCATGTTTGTCTCAACTGACCTGTCGGCAATCCTGCCCACCAGGTCGATACAGTTCTCCTGGACCTTCTCATGTCTGTTCTTCAGGATGGGAGTCAAACGAGGAAGCAGGTCTTTGATTGGTGGGGTCATCTTGTGCATACCTGAAATGAGAGCAGATGTCAGCACACGCCCCTTTTCCACATCCTGAAATGTGAGTGTGCAGCAGGCAGTGTAAACTGTGTTTCTTAGAACAGAACAGTAGCTGAGACACAAACATGCCACAGTGAGAATCTCAACTAATATCTCGCTGAGGAAAACCTATTGATTTTCCTGTGTTTCAAAAAAGAAAAGCCAAACAAATTAACTTAAAAAGGTGTTCTACACATGCAGCTATAGATGTCAGCAGTGCACTGTCTACAGCACAGGTTCAGTTTTGGTGAGTATTCCAATAATATATAAATAGAATGTATATAATACTAGTTAGCAAGTATGTGCAGCTGTGCAAGGCAACTGTACAATTTATGAATGCAGCCTGCTAGCGAGCCAGCTCGGTACCCCACCCTCTTGTGTAAATGCGGTCATTTCTGGCTCCAATTGGAACAGAGAAGCAGCAGAAAAATTAAAAACTATGCCGTCCAGAAACCAATGTGTGACACCAAGGTGAAGACATCCATCTTTTATTTACATCCTAGCAATAAAATACACCCATGACTATTGAAGGTTACTTACCAATAACGTTAACAATGGCCTTCAGTGCTCCCAGGATGCTGCCTAGCACCTCAGGGTACTCCTCTCCTAGATACTCATACAGCACCACGCCCAAATGACCCATCAGCTTCTCCTGCAGGGGCAAAGACGGGTAGAAGATGCATCAGTGTGTGTGGACTCAATTACACAGTTGTCTAAGATGCTGTGTGAGCTGAATGTACCTCTTGGCAGGTCTTCATGACCACAGCCGTGCGGGAGATGAGGTCAGCAGCTTGCTGACGGACCTTGGCTGACTTGTTGTTGAGACGCCACAGCACTGTACCGCAGATCTGTGGCAGGTAGGGTTTCACACGCTTCCCGAGGGCATTCACCACTGTACCAAAACCATTCAGCATCACAGAATCCTGCAGACGAAAGAGAGGGGAGCAAGAAACGAAACATTTTACAAAGTTTTACAGGAGGAGGAGAAGGGGGACTAAGAAAAACTCTTCTGTTTAAATCCCTCTCACCTCTGTTGTCTGCTCCTGGAAGGCATACAGAATACCATCGATCAGCTGCTCCTCCAGCTTGTGGTCGATGTCAGCTGCACCCAGGTTGCCCATGATTTTTTCAATGGTCTCCATCACCATCTTCCTGTACTGTTCTGCCTCGTCTTTCAGGTCATCAACGATGCGTGAGATGATCTCTGCTGCTCCCACTTTGTTAGCCAACTCCACAGTGGTGTCCACCAGCTGGACAGAGACAACAACTTATGACAAGCATGCAAAAGCTTCACAAAGCTCTGAGGATCGAGTGTGTTTTACTGCTCAACAGATTATAACCTCAAGGTCTATTTAGCTCTGTTACAATCAGCTCTGTTGACCTAACATCTGTACACATATTTATATTACTAAATATAAAGCTATTAAATACAACTTGACTTTATACAAATTACATTCACTATCTTGTTATACAAGGTCAGGTTGTGTTTGTAAATGAGAACTAGTTCTCAAACATTTTTACCTGGTAAAATAAAGGTTTTAAAATAAATAAATACAACCACAATGAAGACATGGTCAAAAATACTTTTAGCTAAAGAACACCATCTATGTTTTGCTAACCTGTCTGTAGTTGCGTCTGTCCAGAGCCATCCTGTGCTGCCAGAAGTGCTTGAAGAAGGGCGGCAGGATTTCAGTCTTGATGTAGTTTGCTTCTACACCATCTGTGCCACAACACTGCTTCACTACCTGTGAGGCAAAACACAAGGAGGAAAACGGATTGCATTTCTTCTGACATGCAGATAGAAAAATGTAACCAACAGGCGCAGAATGAAAACAGAGGGAACACGTTAGAAGTTGCTCTGGTAATTCTCATACTGGTATTCATCCAGTAGACCCTGATGCAACTATGTGCTGGCTGAACAAGCGAGAATGAGTTACTGTAAGTTATTTCACAGCTTACAGGTGCTTCCTTTTGTTATGACACATACACTACACCAGCTGCTCCTTACCTTGAGGACAATCTTTTTCATCTCCTCGTCAGGGGACTGAAACTCTCTGATGAGGATCAGCATCACCTCTCTGGTGTAGTAGTTCGCATACTCAGCATCCATCAGTGGGATGAGGTAACCAATAGCTTTGAGGAAAGCAGCCAGACCCTGGTGACCAAAGGGGAGAAGGTAAGATATAAACTCAGACATGGTGCACAGATTTTTCCTTTATAACGACTAGTAATGTCTGATGCTCCCAGCAGCATTTTAACGGTCTCTCATTAGACCTCTGCTGACAGCAACAGCTCCTTTGAGGAGATGCTATAGCAAGCAAATATTCACACTGCAGCCACAGGCAGGCTTAGTGCTGGGTGTTGATCTTGCACTAAATGCTGTACGTGCTCTTTCCAAAACTGCTCACCTTTCCTCTGTGTTGCCTGATGCCTTTCCACAGCGGCTTCAGCACCGAATCAAAGGACTCAATACCATAGGGTGTGGCAGCTTCAGCAAGAGCAGCTATAGCCAGGGCACTGATGGTCCTCACTTTTTGCTGCTCATCCACTAGCCCTGCAGCATCAAACAGTCAACGGTCAGCGCTCCAATGCAACAATTATGAACCACGTATACTTAAAACAAGACACTTCAAAGTTCTGCCATGAATGAAGGACATTACTCTCAGGAACGGAAGCTTGAGTGTTAGTAGTTCTGCATTTACTAGTTAGAATAGTTAAAGGAGTAAAATTATCAAATGGACAAAACTGATGTAAAGAAAAAATACTATGCTCGTGGATGCCAGTGCTTTGGCCTGTAGTAAATAAATTCTGTAAATTCCAGACTATGTACTATTAAAGTGGCCTGAGACATATGTTAAGAACAGTTTAAGTTGACTGACCGTGTTCAATAATCTCAACCAAACTGCGAAGGTGAGGCAGAATGGCGCAGCCCATGAGGATGGCGATCTGCTGCACAATCTTGATGCCTGTGTGCCGAGCCTGCCAGGACTTCTTGCTTTTACACACGGCTTTCAGGAAGGGTAGGAGAGAGGGGATACCAAGGGCGGAGGCCACTACAGCAAAGGCTCGGGCTGTGGTGTTTCTGACGTACTCGTCCATGTTGTCAATGTCAGGTCGCATCGTGGAGATCATAGTAGCCAAACCAGCAGCCTGAGAGACACAGAGGAAAGAGAGAGAGTTTCAATGTGAGCTGATCGTTCAACCTCACAAACACGTCAGAACTGCATTGATCAGCTCAGACATGACAGACGCTGACAGCACTTCTCACGCACTGGCATATGAAACAAAACAATATACAGATATATAGAAACCCTTAAAGAAAGAGCAGATTAATGAAAGTGGATTGTAACCAGCGGTTGCAGGTTGAGAACAGACGAGGCATAAATGCCAAGTCTGCTAGCTCTCGTGCTGGTATCAATCTAGCGAACAACTAGCCCTGATCTGACCACGGACTGGCTGAACAGGCAGAGAATGGTTCGCACAAACCACAATTAATATTGATTACAAAGTGAAAAGCCAAAAAGAATAAGGTGCTTTATGGTACCTTTGCCAAGTTAGAGATGATTTCTCTGCCTTCCACTCTGGCATAATAGTCCTCATCAATCAGCAGTGGCTCAATAACCACCAGGATCTGCACACAGAAAAAGGACCACAAGTTAGTTTCTCAAAGAGAAGCCATTTAAATGGAGCTTTCACAGATGATCTTTCACACTGAGCCCACCTTGTGCACATATGGTCGGACCAGGTCGTCCAGTTTGTAGAGAATGCGGTCAATGACTTTCACCAGAAGGTGGCGCTCCTGATCCTCCAGGGTGGGTGACATGAGCAGTGGCAGGATCTGGTTGAACAGGGGACCCGCTCCAAATTCACGAGCCTTATCTGTGATCTGACGCAGAGCAGCCTAAGAGGGAAGAGAAGGTCACTCAGTCAGATGATGGTCAAATTCTGTAGTATATCCCAAAATATATATTAGGAGAGTCTGTTAAGAGCCAACGCAAGAGAGATCTCATACTCAAAGAATCCTGAAATTAAACATTTTTGACAACTCTACAACAAAGACGGCGACAGAATTATAACCTGCAATGAAGAAAAATGTGTAGCTAACATTAACTGCACACTCCAAACTAATGTGACACTGTGTGCACAATGTTATGTATAACACAAAGTAGCTTTCAGGGGTTATTTGTTCATCCTGTAGACATACTGAGCAGAGGAACTCTATTAAGGAAACCGGGACTTGTCATGTTAAGACGATATCCTGGATGTTTCTGTATGCTGCTCACAGCAGTGCATGAAGGTCTACACTGTGACCTCTGCTGAAACCAGCAGCTCCTCAGATAGGACATTCAAATATTCACAATGTAGCCACGTACAGGCTCAGTGCTGGGTGTTGATCGTGCAAACTAGAAGCATGTATGCTGTTCCAATACTCAATTTTGGACACATGCGACACAGAGTAATAAAAGGATTAGAAACCAACCTTTCTCATGGGAGGAGTTCCATTTTTAATCTTCAGCAGCAGTTTCATAATCTTCCTTTCTTTCTGCTCCTCAGGACTCAGAGTGGACTCATCCACCTCCACCTAGCACAAAGACAAAAACTATGAACCTCAGACACAAACAGCCAGTTCACACTGATTGCACCATGTTCCATTCACGCTGATGCTCACCAGCAGTTTGTCAAAATACTGGATGTCATCAGGTTTGAGGAAGGGAAGGTTTCCTGAGGGCTGGTCATTCATCTGCTTCGTGGTGCGATCCTCTGCCTGCATATGGAAGCCTGTCATGCCTCCAATCGGAGTGGGCGTGGCTGCCAGCTTACGGGCCGGAGTTCGGATCGGCACATAGCCTGCAGGAGGAGGCAACACCTGTGGAGAAGAAAAACCAGCTGTGAGAACAGACATCTTTTAAATGACCTTTACTTATGTTTGTTGTTGCAAAGTGAAATGCATTAAATAGCCATGGACCTTGTATCCCTCTGGGAACATGGCATCCAGCTCTTCGTCTGTTAGAGGCCGGTTCCTCTCATCAATTTCCCTCTCCCATCTCCATGCCTGCAGCTGCTCTGGAGTCATGTGTGCTGAAGGAAACAAGATTTAATTGTGCGTAGTCATTTAAAAGGAAGGCCATAATAAATAAATAAAATAAATTCAGAAACAATACAAATTAAGGCTGTTTACCTGTGGTTGGGGTTTGCAATTCCATAGCTGGTGTGCCTATGGGAGTTTTTCCAGGGGTAAACAGTGGTGTTGAGGATCCCATCTGGCTGGCAGGGGTTTCATCCCACCGAGACTTTCTCTTGCTGGCTCCTGGAGTCGGAGTTTCGCCCACAGACTCTTCTCCTCTGTCTGTTCGTGGGGTCTCAGCCCAGCCGCTCCCGTGTCCTGGGGTCTCCCTCTCTGTCTTCGGGGTCTCATCCCAGCGGTTTTTACGAACGCTTCCTGTGGCGCCACCGTGACCAGGTGTGGCATGGCCAGGCGTGTCTCTGCCCGGTGTAGCAGCTCCGGCAGGTGTGTGGCTAGGAGTGGGGTCCCACATTCGGGTACTGGGAGTGGCCCCTGGGGTTTCACTGCCTTTAGGGCGGCCAGGAGTTTCGTCCCATCGGCTGTTTGAAGGCGTGTGTGCGGGAGTATGTCCAGGAGTCTGCAAGGACCAGAAACATCAGTTACGTCGTCAACATGTAAGGCAGTTTTATGTATCATCATCGGTTAATGAGATTCAGAAATTGTGTGGCCTACCTCAGCACTGGCATCAGCTTGGTCCCAGCTGGACATCTTTTTGGGTGTAGCATTGGTGGGGGTTTGGTCAGCTGTCTGGTCCCAGCGACGCTTACGTTTTGGGACAGCTTGGGCGGCAGCAGACCCATTGACAGCTTTCAGGTCCCCTGATTTGGCCTTCTCTGCCAGCTGCTGACGAATCTCTCTCTACACAAAGAGACGCACAATCGTCAGGATAACTCCGGAGTTTATCGCAATGAAGCACAAGACTGCATAAAGGCTCATTCCGGGTTTGTGTCACAAACAGAATGACAATGTAGCCATCCAAAGGGCACGACGGCTCACTGATGACATTTCTGTGAATCCTGTTCTGGCCTCACACTCACCAGATGTCAAACCAACCAAACTGGAAGATTTCATTTGCTTTGTTATGGTGGTGGTGGGGTGTTATTTGTGTGTGCTTATATAAATGTGCATGCATATTAATGGCACACACATCCTTAAATAAATTATGAAATACTTTCTTTTATACATTTCTCCACTGTAAATCGTTTATTTGCAAACTACTTTGAGCAACATAACCATCTTCCACAATAGTGAGCCTCTCATCCTGTAGATTAACTTCAGCTCCACTAGACTGCAATTGGCAACGGTAGTCCTTGTGCTGCTCTGCAGTCTCGTTCACTTCAAGGGTAGCAGGAAATGAACCAGTCCTTCATCTGTTGCAGGTTATGGTTAGCGGATTTCAAGAGAAGAAAAAGGACTACCATAAGTGCAGTTTACAACAGTGGAGATGGAGTCCTCACAGTACCAGATCCTCAGTGGCAAACCAGCTGAATGACAAGAGGACTACCACAACAAAACAATGTTAATCTCGCCAGTAGATACCAGAGACTGGGAGGATGAAGCTGTTGTGCAGCGATCCAATATTTCTATGCAGAGACTTTATGTTGGCCCCCCAAAGTGTTTACTTTTCCAGGTCAAATGCACTCTACACATTTGGTTTGTGGACAGTCAACCAAATCTGACCATGAATTAGCCTTAAAGGATTGTCATGTGACTGAAGTCTGAAGGTAATCTGTAGATGAGTGGCATCTTACCTCCTCTTTGGACAAGTTCTGCTCCAACATGACGTCCACGTACGACCTGACCTGCAGCTTGGGGTCCGGCGTTTTGCCCCCTGCGCGAAAGAGCATGAACAAGAACAAAGGACACTCATCAGCGTGCGCTCCACAAACCCAAGTTATTCCAAACACAGCAATCACAAACACAGCCAGCTAACCCTGACTCTTTTTACCAACAGATTAACTTATGTTCCTGCTCTGATAAACAGCTCACTGACAGTCTTAATGAATTACATACAAATATACATTTGGCTTTCTTACATACAGTCATAGCATTCTAATGAAAAACAAGAAGATACATAGAAAGAGGAGCTGAGGTTGTGGTGTTTTCTTTAAGTGGATTAAGAAGTATAGCCATCACTGATGCAGGGGTCCTGGGCTGTGCTCTTCAGAATACGTACACTTTCAGTGCCAAGGGTCCATCTGCAGTCAGACTTCAACCGGCAGAAAAGAAGCCTAGAAAATTTCTCTTTACCATTAGTAACACTTTGGAAAAGGGTTTGAACTCACACACAACAGTATACCATTGTGATGCATTGATTTACGGCAAAAAAAATTTAAAAAAATAAAGCATCTTCTTGGGATATTATCACAAACTAGAAAAATGCCTATGATACTCTGTGGTCCAGTTCCCCCAATTATTTACAGTAGCAGATAAATACGAAGTCAAGACTTTGAGGCTATGTCTGAGGAGGACATTAGCACAATAAAAATCAAATATGAGTATTTGCATTCAAATATAAATACGAGGAAAATACTGATAATACCAGAGCCACACGGACTCATTATTTAATCATCATACATCAAGATCTTGACTTCATTTGTGGGACAAAGGTAAATTTATGTAATCAAATATTTGGGCAGTGCCTTTCCATTATTGGAATATTTTATGTCAACTTATCGGAATCTGTTAAGCCAAATTCAAAAGAGGCTGCTGGGAGGGCTGAGGTTTGTTGTAGCTGGGTTGCATCTGATTCCCCTCACAGCCTCCCACCAAAACAAGCAGCCAATGGACCCTGACCAAACTGACAAGTGCACAGTTCTCAGTGTTCCCCATAACCTACACAGGATGAGTTGCTGCACCCTTAACAGAGTGCAGTACAGGACTGGCAAAGCAGTACTGCTGTAGGAGAGAAATTAAGGACAGTTAGTATGGGCCTGTGGTATTGTGGTACACAATTTTCTTGATAACATATTTCTATTTTACAGAGAGAGTTGTATAATAAAACTCTAATGAAACAACAATTTTGTACAAAGAGCTCTCTCTACATGCAGGCTGAATATACCTACACCAAACCTGAGACATTCAGGCCATTTAAGCTCACAGTGTCAGGGGAAGTGAAGATGCAATAAATATAGAAAGCAAGGTAAAGTAGCTGGCTCAGTTTCTGTTTCTGGTTTTTAGACCCTGCACTTTTTCAGTGGTTGGGATAAGCTACATAGGCTCAGCCTAAACATGATAAAGCTCAGATCTATAAGAAAGCTGGCCACACTGTAAATCAAATAAATAAGCTGTCATTAGGGCTGTACCCGAATATTCTACTATTTGGAAATGTGTTTGTTTCCCATTTCTCTGGCTTACCAATTTGGAATTATGTGGAAAAAAAGAAAAAAAAAATCTACCATGCCAGCTTGGCCGCACAACATCTTTCACTGTCAGCAATGATCAGGGCACCTTGCAGTTATGAATAAGCAACTTATTTAGACCCAGCAGAGGCATTATCTTTGTGTGTGGTGATTCTGATTCACAGTAATAAAACAAAGATTAGGCATAAGCCCATTCTCCATGGTTCCTTGCTCATGATAATTACCGGATGCTTTTTTTTTTTTCTTTAAACGGAAAAAATCTTACATCTCAGCTTCCATCCCTGACGGCCTAACTCACAGCAGTGATAATCATGCTGCAGTTCACTTCACCAATTCAAATGCAGACTTTTAATTCCCCCTAACATTTTCATTTTTCAAATAAACAGCGAGAAAAAAAATCTATGGAAGTTCTTGCTGCATTTTGTTTCTTTTAACTTTCTCTCTGCCTTGTTATGTTCAACCTGGAATTAAATTTTATCAGACATCGCTGACATAAAATCCTTAGACGAAGTTTGATTAGTTCTGAATCTCTGTAGCTCAAAAACATGATATTCGGGACAGCCCTACTTGTTATACAGCCGTTTACACTGAGGCCCAAGAGAGTTTGCAGTTTGACAAGCCAAGAGAGGTGGTTGTGTTACCACATGACACAATTTAGAGTCCAGATGACAGAACTTGGGAGAGTTTTATGTTCTAACAGAACCCTATGAAAAATTTTAATGCTTCTGGTTCAACTACTACCAGAACATATGATTTATGTTCCTTTTATATATTTTTTATATTAATCTGTAAAGCTAGTGTGCCCAGTATGGCAAAGCACAGCACATGGGCAGGTCAATTAGCTAACCTCCATCCTCATCTTCTGTGATAAGAGGACACTGCACTTTCCCATCATAAATCACATGGGGTTGTTAACCCTTCGACTCACACACAACCCATCTGCGACCCATGTTTGTTAGGCATCAAACACCTAACCACCTCTCCCGCTGAAAAGCATGGTAACCCTATAATGGCTTTAATGCACACACCAAATTAAAATCATAACAGTAACATTCTCCCAAACCACCATTATGAAAATTAATTGTGAGCCCACACGGACATTTGTTGGAAACAGTTGGAAATTGATAGTGGGAAGAAAACAGTGACAAAAAATGTTCTTGGAGGAAAGGATTGACCACAGGGAAGGCTTTAAAGTCTGGGAGGCAAGCTATTGCATTGTGGTCGAAGGGTTGAACAGTAAAAACTATTGGTGTAAAAAAGAAGGGGTAAGGAAATTGGGAAGATGTAATAAGGACACAAAAGAACAAAATTTACCATCTGCGAAAGGGTCGAGACGCTCAGGAGAGATGATCATCTGTCTGCGCCGGGCCTTGTATTCATCCTCTCGCTCTGCAATCTTCTGAGGACGGTGCTCTGCAAAGGGGTCATACTGCAAAGAAGCAGCACAACACATCCAGAGGTAATTAGTAAATTAAGTCTCTCATGCAAGCCAGCTTTTCTCTAAAGTTTGAGAAAATTATGATCCCTGTTTTAATCTGAGTTTAGCTGAACAGAGAATGAACACATACCTGTTCATCTGACTGAGGAATGGCATTGAGTATTGCCACTGGTGCGTGATATCCCGGCTCTTTTGTCCCAACAAGCTTGTTGATGTATCATCTTCATCATCCTGAAGAAAGAGAAAACGAGAGTCTAGTCAAATCTCGCCAAACTGGCAAGACTCTCCTAGCTCAAATGCCAAAAACAAACAAGGAAAAGGGAGCAATCAAGCTCTTCAAGAAAGGGGGGCACCTAACAAAGGGCAGCCCGTAGTTCACAAAACAGTATTCTTGGAAGAAGAAACTACGTTTTTTGATGTGGCACAGAAACAAATACTTGCCTCCTCTTGTTCATTGGCAGCAATGGAAGTAACGTATCCAGCAAAGCGACTGTCACTGCCTCCATAGATCTCTTGGTCATAAAAGCCAGAGGAGCCCAGGCCTACTCCCTGCTCTCCATCCTCCTGCAGGGTGGCCTTCATCCCCTGGATCTCCAGGATCTGGGCCTCAATGTCTGTAGGGAGACGAGGAAACATGGTGAAAAACTACATGTGCAGGGTGACACAGATGACTGATACATTGCCTGATATCAGTGGTGGTGAATGGATGTATCTGCAAATATGACGACATCTATATTTATCTGCTGTATCACATTGGTTTTGTGCTGTCAATGTGTAAAATTAATGTGATGGTGAGCTTGTTTAGTGATGCACTGATTGTGAAATTCTGAGATGATAACTCTATTTCAAAATAAAATTTGACTAATTTGAATGCCAGTATTTTTTCCTTTTTTCAAAATTTTATTTATTTTCTCCTTTCATCCAGGGAAACAAAGGAATAAGTGATAACCTCTTCATCTCACAATTCTGAACATTTACCCAGTGCTAAACTGATGTGACACAACAGATATTAGCCAATGAAATCAGTTAGCACTCGCCTATTTGCTGATATCGGTCGACAAGACCAACTCGATGTATTGTGCAGCCCTAGTTCAGACACTTGTTTTCCTGCTACATAAAGGGGGAATAATTAACTGTACCTGAACACATACGTCATTTCTCTCTAAGTTTGTGCCTCACAGTCATTTGGACAGCAAACAAATGTACATGCCGTTAGTCTCGGAGGCTGGAACGGTTAGTGATAAGTTGTCCATGTGCTACTTATGACTGCTCAATAAGTTCATAAATCCACTTAGAATTAAATGACCTATTTATTTACAATGATGTGTTTGTTGTTTGAAGTGAAATTTGTGAGTCAAATTACACAAAAATTACCAAAACACTTCCTGAGAGAGGAGAGTGGTGAGGTAGGTAGAAAATGTGCATGACAATATTGGGGACTTGTCAGAGGACCCTCTCAAAGAGACTTAAATATTTATAAAAGGCTCTTAGAAACAGCTAAACATCAACACTGCTTTAAACCCACACATGAAAGACTGGCTAATGGGCCTTATTGCCATCACAAACCTACAAATTTAAGAAGTCCTTACACTCTGCCTGTTACTATAACCACATTTAACAAATCGTGGCTACAATAGTCTTTGATGCAGACAAGGTCTGAGTCTGGATGGAGAAAAGAAAATGTAACTTTTTATGTTTCAAACTGTTACTTGCGTTAAGGTTGACCTCATCTGGATTGGACTACCAAATGAATTATATCCTGGGTCATTCCGAAGTAATTAGGACAACAACAAAAAAAGGTGAAAATTACATTTGAGATATTTCGCCAAGAATCAATTTCTTTATTTTCAAAGAAGCCAATTTTACACGAACTAGTAATTAAATGGTGATTACAGAATGTTTTGAGATTGTAACTTATAATAAAATTAGCTGAAAATCAGTCTGTGGTCTCCCACTACAGTTAAGGTTAGCTGACTCTCCGGACTTTTAAAGTTAAAAACTTTTTATTGAATGAAACTGGTTTGTTTTGTTGTTTTTTAAAAAACCCTATCCGTGTACTTCATTCTGTGGTTAACTTGATTTTTTTTTTATTAATTTGGCAATTAAATTTGTATTTTGTTGCACAGCGCTTTGAAACTGCTCGTCCATCACCAATTACTGATTTGATTAAAAAAAGGGGTCAAGTAATTCTTCCGTCTTAGAGAAAGGCTAACTATCAACAGTACTTGGTACAGAAAACTCACTCGGTAATGCCATTTCAGTCAATATTCCCGCTAAACACCGATCCAGAAGCTAATTTCAGCGTCTGGACTCTGATAGTTGTAGGCATGAGCATCGTGTGGACGAGTGGTGTTGTTAAACGTAGCTAATGCTAACTAGGATAGCCATATGAATCATTCACACAGTAGAAAATTACGATCAACTACAGTGCCACATTAACAACAACATGCAGCGCCAGCTTAAAGGTTTATCTGACCCACACAAAAAGTCCAATGGCGCCTAGTGCTGCACGTAAATCCGCAGTAAGATGGCAAAAACCGTCTACTCAAGCTAACAAGGAAGCTAAGAGTTAACCACCAGCGCCATTATGTAAAGCTCCGCGTTGCGTCGTGTGAGGCCTGGTGCTTAGCACCTTTTCACAACTAATTTCTTCTAAACATGCGTATAACGACATAAAATTAACCGCAGCATTTATCGACACAATAAAGCAAAATGCATTATAAAACAGAACACATTTATGGCTGTTTTGGCAGTAATTTACCTTCGTGCGTTATGGCGATCTTCGCCATTTTGGTGGCGCTTGTTCGAGACTGAGACCGGATGTGACTTAATTCAGAGTTCCGTGTCTTTCCAGCTGTTCTCAGACCAGTTTTCAATTGCTCAGTCGTTTACGTTATTACTAGCAGTAGTAGTACTAGTTGCGGGCCTAGTAGCAATCATAGCAGTAGTATTGACATCTTTTTAAAAGATGTAGACGCAATGAAGCAGTTAGAGTGTACTGTGTGGCTTTTCTGGCCATTTATTCAGTTATAGAATAGAACTTAATTGATCCATTGCAGGAAATTGCTTTGTTAAAGCAGCAGTAGCTGCTAATACTAATACAATATACAATACTATAAGAACACAATATAAATACAATGTACACAATATCAATATTATGTAAGTATAAATACTAAAAGCACAATATATTATGTAAATATAAATGCTATATACACAATATACTGCATACAACTGTGCATTAAGGTTAGTGGTTCGAGTTAAAGAGTCTGATTGCTGCTGACAGGAAGGACTTCCTGCTGCTTTTTTGTATTCTGCACCGAGGTGGTATCAGTCTGCAAGAAGGTACTTTCCCAAAGCACTTCCAAGTTGTGCACTGGGTGTGAGTTATTGTTCAGTATGCTGTTCAGTTATCTAACAATCCCCACCCCAGCCACCTGCTGAACAGTCCAGTATGGCCCCATAGTGGAGCTCACCCTCTTTATGAGTTCATCTAGTCGGTTCCTATCATCAGAGAATTTCTGAAGGAAGCAGGCATTGGAGTTGTACTGGAAGTCAGATGTATAGATTGTGAAGAGGAAGGGGGACAGGAAAGGATGGAAGGAAACTGCTGTCAGGAATCACAGCTGCTTCTTTGCATCCTGGAATACATTAAAACCTGTGACAGTGAAGTGGACATATACCAATGCCTGTAATAGGACTATGTGGGAATAGAGTTATGTAAAAACAAGTCCATGCTGAGCTGATCCTAGGCTGAAAGAAAGAAGAAACAGTTCATAGCATAATAGGACAGGTTTTGTTGGCTGGAGGATTTGTTTTTCACAGCAGCTGTTCTGGCAAACAACAGAAGGTAAATATTAGGTGTTTCTAACACCTAAAATAAAACAGAACCTCAATTTGTGTCATTAATAACATCTGTGTTTACCTACTATTTCATATCAAACTGGCTTCTTTGAAAGAGGTCTATGGTTGGTAAAGTTAATTTACACACAAAACACCTATAATTACAGTTTATGTTCTTTCCCCTAAATGCCCAGGTGTCATTCCTTTGGCTGTGTGTAACAGTGAGGTGTTAGTGCCTGATGCAGAAGGCAAAATCTAAATAATAATAATCCCCACCAAGGTGTCTGTAAACAGCTGTGTCTGGGGAGAACTCTTTTTAAAATGTACAATGTTTCTGTGTTTCACGTAAAAGTACACTGATCATGTGTGATTTTAAACTTGCTTTTGTTTTGTTTTGCCTCAAAAGAGCTACCATCAAGCCAAAGATCTAAATGGCTACCGCCCCGTGGCATTTATTTGATGCTATAATTCCACAGCAGCTGGTGGAGAAGCTGAGGTTGCTGGACATGGACGCTGGCATCTGCAACTGGGTCCTCACCTTCTTGATGCAGTGGCAGCAAACAGTCAGGGCGGGAAAAAGAACATCCAGCTCCATCATGGTGAACACAGGGTTCCTTCAGGGCTGTGTCCTGAGCCCCCTCCTGTTCAGCCTGCTTACCCATGACTGCACTTCCACCAATACCAACCACATCATTAACTTCACAGATGACACAACCTTGGTGGGTCTCATTAAGAACAACGATGAGGCTGCATATAGAATGGAGGTGGAGCAGTTGATGTTGTGGTGCAGGTCCCACAACCTATTCCTTAACATAGTAAAAACAAAGGAGATGGTGATGGAATTCAGAAAACCCAGCAGACAGGCCTAAAATCCTCTGGCCATCACCTCTGACCCTGTGGAGAGGGTCAGCAGTGCCAAGTTTATTAGAATCCACCTGGCAAACCAGATCTTAACCACCAATAATGCAGCCATCGTCAAGAAGTTTCAAACAGCAAGTTCCATCCATTTAGGAGACCGTCCACTTGACCACCTCCTGCAGGGGGCGCCATTGAGAGTATTATGACCTACCGCCTCACCTCCGGGTTTGGCAGCTGGAAGAACTATGAGAAACATCAGGATGGTGGAGAAGAGCCCCCCTCCCCTCGCTGCTGGACATCTACAGCGAGCGCTACATCCGTAGGGTGTCAGATATCCTAAAAAACCACCCGTCTCACAGCCTGCTCTCCTGCTACCATCTGGGAGAAGGTTGAGGAGCATCAGCTGTAGCTTCAGCAGACTGTTCAACAGCTTCTTCTCACAGGCTGTGAGAGCACTAAACACACTGACCAGACACAATCTTAACTCCACAGTACAGCATATGCACTTCAGCACTTAGGCCCTCAGTACTCAGTGTGAATGCTGCTGGCCTTATAGCTGTTTTTATATCTCAGAATATTTAGACTTTAGGTAGATTGTTTTTAACTTTATTTGCACTGCTTTGTTCCAGGCAAAACACCATTTTGTTTCTGTTGTACCAGCAACTGCAGAAATGACAATAAGGAATCTTGAATCTTGCACATTAGTAAAACGATGAGCAAAGGAGGGACATTTACTTATGTGCTCAGAGTTGTTGCATATGCAAAAAAAAAAAAAAGCATTTTAAATGTCTCTTGGACTTGGACAGTCAAAAATATGGCAGAAATTGTATCCTAACAAATTTCCCCAGCAGAGCAGGACCAAATGACAACAAAGAATGTGTAATGCAGCCTATGAGTGAAAAGGTCGCCCTATTGATAGCCTTATTATGCAAAAACAAGCAGGTTTCACCCTGTTTTCTCAGCCCACAGCGTAACCTGAGCCAACAACTCGTGACATTATGCGCGTGCGAGCTCGTGCACGCGGACGCGATTACGTTTACGTGACGATGGGCGGGACCGGCCAATAAAAACACTCAGTGGCCGCGGGTCGGCCAATGGCACGCGGGCTGGGTAGAGTCGAGGGTCGGGCAGAACTACGAGTAGAGCTCCCTGTCAACTGGTGGGTATCGAGGGAGTGAACAAAGCTGTTAAAGAAGAAGGGAAGATGGCGAGATACGGTCGGAACTTGCGGAAAGTGGCCGAGTGCATAAAACAGTTACCGACCACAGCCGGCCGGGATATCCAGAGTAGAAGCAACGTAAGGTAATGTGTTTGACTCTTTAAGCTGTTGTCTGAAACCGGACAGTGTAAAAGATGGACATATAGGTCGTTAACGAGTATTTACACCAAAGTTACTCTCTAATGGTAGGTGGCAGCAACACAAGGCACGGGTTGTTTCTTGTTTAACCCAAGAAACTCGTGTTTTATTGCAGCTAATTAATTCCGTAACTACATCTCTCTAGTAGGTACCATGTAGTGAAACAAGCACTCGAGTGAAAGTAGTATTTATTAGGCTGCCGGTGAAAAAGGAAATGTCCTACAGCCACGATGTTGCAGTAATGAGCCGCATAGCACGTTACATAATAATTTAAATTTACTGAAGCTGATTTCAGTCTCTTTTGCCCCCCTGTAGAGATCAATAATTTTAAGCCAATAACACACAGAATTTGAGTTTATTTTAAATCAGCATAATTAATTATTATTATGTCTGCGTAGTGGCTTTTTTCCCCTTTTTTTTGCTTTTGCTTTTCACTACTGCTGACAGCGCAGCCAACGTGAAGACATGGAAACATCTACCCTTAAAATCCCCATGCTGAGGGTGCAGAAGCACCGTAATGATCAGTGAATGGACTGGGGGGGGTTGTCACTGCTATTGTTTCAGCAGTATAGTAAAAACAACATGCAGGTACAGCCTGAAACTCCAAAATATTCATCAAGTCACACGGTACTTTTTGGAAAGAGAAACCAACATCAGAACCGATAGCAGATTTTCAACAGTCATAATGTCACCTATACATATATTATATTAATTTGACATTATTTTACTGTTTGTCACTCATTATCTGTGTTTACAAAACCTGCTTTTTAACCTCAAAAGCTGACTGTATTAGAGTATATGCTGATTATTTATATGCTGCTTATTAATACTACAGAGGGTGACTTTTAGTGTTTCAAATGATTTGGCAAAGGCATATGATTGCTTCTTTATATGATTCGTAAAGGACACCTATTATGCTTATTTCCAGCTCATTGTTTTTTATTGTTGTTTTCTGCTAGAGCAGATTAAAATGATTCTAGGTTAAAAATAATCCTTATTTATCTTATATGGGCCTCAGTGCAACCCCCACGCTCATTCCCTATCTCAAACAAGCCATTAAGTCTCCCACCCCCACCTCCCTTAAGTTATCCTTCTTCTGATTGAATGGTGGGTGGGTGGGGTTTCTATGGTCAGAGCCAGAGCTGTGTGTCTGAGATGACCATATTCAGGCTATCTGAAATTGTAAGAATAAGTTTAGATCAGTCTGAAGTCTTAGCTTTAGGCTCATGGGGATTACTTGTGCATACACTGACCTCATTATTTGAAATTTTGGTCATGTATAATATGAGCATCTGCCATTGTATATGACAGAAAATAAGGAAAAGCTGAAAAGGTCCCTATATGATTTTCAAGATTCTCAGGTGATGTTATTAGCACTGTGTTATCCTTACTCTCCAGGTTGTCAGCCAGACCACTATAGAAAGACGCCCACCTTCTACCATCCTCCAGTCACATGTGACTAATGTGGCTAATACAAAAAAGTAGCCTAGCAATCAGTAATTGGGTGTATTACTGATTAGCAATAGATAGAACATTGGTGGAAGAAGTACACCATTTATACAAAGGCTTCGTAGTGAGTTAAATTAGTTAAGGCTATCAGTTCATTCCCGAACCATAGCAGATAAACGTTCTATAGGAAGACTGAGCCTGTGTGAGCTGATTGAGTCTGGCTAGGGCTCTTCTTGTCTTTGTTAAAATGGTGTTCAATCAATGCATTGCCAGTCTTCCCCAGTGCCTTGTTCCTTCTGTACTTCCAATCATGATGTCCTTTTCTAATGACTATTGTTTTCTGATGACATGTCTGAAATAGCTGAGTCATAGCTTTGTTATTTGTCCTTCTAGTGACATGGTTGACTTCCAAGATTGATTTGTTTGTCCTTCTGGCTGTCTGTGATATTGATTAAATCCAGCTCCAGTGCCACATTTCGAAAGCATTTTAAAAGCATTGACTGTCTTGCAATGCTCCTTTTGAGTTCCAAGGTAGGCGTGGCCTCGTTATTTATCATTGATCTTAGCAGATTAAAGTTCTTGACCATTTCTGTTTCACTGCTATCTTTGTTGAAGGTGGTGCCATTGTAGTTTTCAGTTGTCTGGATTTTAGTTATTGTGTAGTAGTCCCATGTTATGGCTTTCTTCTTTAACAGCATTCAGTAAGTTCTTCATATCTTGTAAGCTGCTTGCTATCAAAGTGGTGTCATCCGCATATCTGTTGATATTTTGCCTCCAATACACAATCCTTCTTTACTATCAGCAAGGTCAGCATTCTGGAAGATCACTTCAGCATATAGGTAGAGCAGGAACAGTGATAGCATCGTCTAACCCCAAGTTCTACTCTGAACCATTCTCCATACTCAGTCCTGACAATAGCTGCAGATACTTTGCATAGTATTGGTAATGCTTTATGGATGCATATGTTTTTTATATGCATACAGTATATGTATAGTTGCATAGTAAGTAGTACCTGTGCTTCTCAAATGAATAAATTTCAATATAACTTATTTTTATTAGAAAACCACTGCACACTCACAATGTACTATCACATGTGCTGTAATTTAATAGACTGAACAGCAAAATAGCATCACCCAGATCATGTTAATGATATCTCTATGTTAGCCTAAACAAGATTACATTAGATGCTACCATGAGCTTAACTAAAGAACATTAGCTGCTAAGTTAGCCAAAATAAGATAAGGTTTGCCTTTTACCTAACAAGATAACGTTAGTCACTATATTAGCCTTACCAAGAACATATTAAGTGAAGAGTTATCCTAGAGGACTTAACGTTATCTAAAACACGGGTGTAAACAAGATAACTTTGGCTTATATGTTTATTCTTAACAAGGTAACATTACTTGGTACTTTAGCCTAAGCAAGAGAACAGTGTCTACTTATTTAAAATTAAACAAGATAATGCTAGCATCTACATTAGCTCAAACAAGTAAAAAAAAAAAACAGTCATATTTTTTGTGTAAAAGTGGGAAACGTTAGCTGGTGAGGGTAAAGCTAATCCAGAGTGTACAATTTTAAATATTCCTTCATTACCCTGTTATCTTGTTTGATGTGGAATGATGTTCTGGTTGCATTCTGCTTTGCACCTTTGTGTAGTTGGATTTTATGTCCTTCCCCTTTTGCTCTGGCCCATTGTCAGCCTGTTCCCTGGATTAATTTGGAGGTCAGGTGTATCATATTTCAGGTAGTAGTGAATAGGCTCCTGTTGAAGGTCAGTAGGTGAGCAGGAATTTGATGCAGTATGACATGGATTGTGATGGGAATGGAAAACCTGTTTCATTTGAGAACAGGTTACAAATTGTCATAGCCATGGGAATTGTATGCCTCCAAGCTCATTGAACACTTGCAATTGCTTGCATGTTTTTCTGACAGTTGTGAGTCAGTCTTATTGCACACCTGAGACTTTTTCTTTTTTTTCTTTTTTTTTTTGCTTCTCTTTCTGCAGCCTGTTCAGACTCAGCTTGTTGAGTCTCAAAATCATTAGTGTTATTCGTATCAGGACAGCCTTATAAGTGTAGCTGTTTAAGCTGACAACAGCATGATTATTGTCACACCAAGATGTTTGAAAAAGCATTTAACTAATTTAAATTATTGATGTAGTATTGAACTGCTTTCTGTGTGGTATTACAGATGAGCTGTGTGTCATGCTGCTGTCATCCTCTGGCAGGGTTACTGTGGAACATGGAGCCACAGCTGGGCATCATGGACCAATACTCTCAGACACACTTCTTTAAGCAGTAGCCAATCAAAGCGCTCCTGCAGGCTGCTTATGCCTGAGTAACAGGATCCTCGCTGAGTTATATGCTGTGGTGAAGGTTATGAACCGGTTTTAGTTCTCCCATTCATGGTGTTAGGGGAGAACAGCATCAGGGCTTTTCACCTGATCTTGCTCTGGAGCTGCAGCTAAACTTTGTAATAAACTTGATAATAAATAGAGTTGATTAAAAAGGGAAGAAAATTGCTCAAAATCCAACCAGCTGTCCACAGTCCACATATATTTGATTTACATTGATATAACATAAATATGAGCTAATCCACACATTTTAGGAGCTGGAAGCAGAAATGATTTGAAGCTGATCACTTCATACCTTACAAGTAATCAATCACCAGCTAATATAGCGTAATCATTGTAAAGGGTACCTATTATTCTTTTCTTTTTTTTTGTCTTATATGTTGGTGGATGTTCACATTAGATATGGCTAAAGTTTCAATCAGTGATCTATATATATATATATATATATATATATATATATATATATATATATATATATATATATATATATATATATATATATATATATGTACCACTTTTTCAATATATTAACAATTAATATATACGTCCTCCCTGTTAATAAAAAGCTCAGGCTTCAGACTGCTCTAAATACACTGTTTCATTCACTTTCATTTTTTCTACTCTTGGATCTGTGTGATGTAATTAAGCGCAGATATCCCCGATATGGTGATCTCAGGCACACACCTGTTGTTATGAAGAGCAGTCAATCAAAAGAAAAGAGCTAAAAGGAATTAAAACAGCTTGTTTCAGACAGAGGAACTGTATGTGTAACTGTAAATGTAGAAGATATAAGGATTATTTTGAACAGTGATTTATGCAAAGCTCCTCTAGAATGGAAAATATGAAGCTGGAAATGAGCAAAATAGGTCAACTTTAAGTCTGAACTAATTTTCAAATTTGTTTCGTATCACCACATGGCAACCTTTTTCATTTTTCATTGGTTTCGTTGATATTTGCGACAAGTTGGAACAAGTTGAGGTATTCAGTCAGTGTGGTGTGAGATGATTTTTAACAGCCTGAGAAAAAACCTTTAAGTAATAAGAAATGGGGGGATGTGTATGCAAAGGTTTTGTGTGACCAGCTGTCCAGAGCTCCTCAAAATGTTTAATTTTCTCCAAAGAAACACAGAAACTTGGAGCTTTTAAGAGACTTTAACGGTGACTCTTCAGTCATTCTAGTCGTTGGGGATTAATTTTTCACTTGACTAAGTAAGTACATGGACACAGACAGCTGGAGACCCAGCGGCTGAGTAGTTATTCCTCTTGTTCCTCTTCCTGATTCCTCTTTGAAGTCCACTTGAACTCGGCTACCTGGGGCACATGTGTAGTTGGTGCATTGTAATGTAAATTCCACAGGATCCTCGCTTTCACTGTCTGATGACAAAATTTACATTACTCAGGTGGGAAAAGTATAATTGAAGCTTAAGTCAGTGAATCTAAAGCAGTTTGAAAAGATTATCTCAGGATAGTGCCTCACCATGGTTATAACTAGATCACTGTGTACATCACTGTGTATATAAATACACTGTTATTACCAGTGACTTCTTTCTCTGTAAATTCACCATTTCCACTGAATCAAAACTGGTAATTAGCTGTTGTTCACGGTCTCTTAATTGTCTTTTAATTAAAAATCATTGGAGACTTGTAGCTTAACACCTAACTATCTCAATCAAAACCAGTTCTTTAGGAGCTGTTGAAGCTTGAATATCAACTCGTAGTTTCCTTGTGCTCAGTATGTGTCAGGATGTTGGTAAAATAGGTGTACAGAGGGCCATAGACGGGCAAAGTCTGCCCTCCCCCCTCCTCTCCGAGTATTCGTGGAATTCCTCTTATGTGTATCGTAGCCAAACCCTAAACATTCACCCGTTTTCTGTAATGTCTGCCCCCGGGCCAAGCAGAGAGCACAGTTCCTGTAATCAGCTGTGTTTTCAGGTATATGAACCAGCACAAGTGGCTCAGCAGCACATAATAAAATCCGTACCCTTGAAATTGTTTCATAACTGCCATCTGCATATTTGTGACTTGTTTTATTGGAGTGACAAATGCTCTCCCTAGAATAAAGGCATATGCTGTGGCACGTCACTGTGTTCTAAGTTTACAGGTGTAACAGGATAATTATCGGCTGGTTTTATGCTGGTGTAGATCAGGACTTCCTGTCCCGCTTAGCTTGGATATGAAAAAGATTAAAGCTGTGCACCCTAAGGACAAAATGCGTTCAAGAGTGGCGGCACAAATATTAAGACAACTTCTCAGTTGGCTCCTTCCTGTGACCCAGACAGTTCCTGTTAGAAATCTATTTATGCTGAAGCCTCCTGGAACAGAAACTGCAGGGTGCGAGCTCCACCTGAAACCTTTCTGTAGTGCCGACGGTGTGATAGTTATATATTACCTCTCTCTCAGCCACAACCTGTGACACTGGATGGGTCAGTCAACTGGCCACCATGAGAACGGAAGCGCTAAGTCCCTGCTGACTTAATCCCCTGACAGTTGACTTATTTAAACAGGATAACTGCTTCCTGAGTAAAGAGAGAAAGGCATTTGGTGTTTTATAAAGCTCAGAGGCTGCTCACTGACAGTCATCAGTGGTCAATAGTGGCCTCAGATTTTTAGGGTAAAACCTGAACTTTTTGGATGAGAAATGTTATTCCAGAAAGGAATTAAAAACATTTTTTGATGCCATAACAGCAGCTACTGCAACAGTTTCACAATACAAAATGGAGAGAAGGAAACAGTTGTCTCTCAGTCTGGCTTTTGAAGCTGAAAGGAAAGAAATGTTAGTTTTTCCTTATATGGCTGCATAGCTTTGTATTAGGGAGGGTACAGTATGGTGCTTACCATAATGTATTGCAGGAACTGTGTTTGCATGATATGTGGTTCACTGAGCAAGAGTCACTAGGAAGAAGAAGAAGATGACGTTTGGACTCACAGTAAGAAGATTGCAGACCACATTTATGATGAGAATAGTAGTGATAGAGTTAAACCTGTCCATTTTTATTTGTTATATGGGAAAACAACTTGTCTCAATGCTTGGTTTGATTGGTTAGCCGATTTTTCAGTGTGAGCTGAAACAAAAGATGAGGACACAGAGTTAGAGTTAACCCCAGTTTGTGTAATCATACGTTCAAGTCAGCAGACCAGTGCTCCTCTCATGCTGTTTTTTTTTTAATCAAATGTTTAAGGATCAAATAACCTTTTGGGCTTTTAAAGGGTAACCTTGATATTATCCATCGATTGTCTTCTGTATAACCAATTCAGGGTCATCCCAATCCCAGCTGGCATAGGGTGAGAGGCAGGGTACACCTTGGACAGGTCTCTAGAGCCTGATATTAATATTTCTTAAATTTACACTCTTAGCTTCGTGAAGTGACTGCATGTCAGTACATAAGAGGCACGAGCTGGGGATACTTAATAGATATTTCCCACTGCAGGCGGCAGAGACCAAAAACAGACACAACATCTGTTGTGTAAAAAGGAATTTATTGTGTAATGACATGTCAGTGTTGTGTCAAAACATGCTTGTGCCGGCCATTCTCTGATTTCTCATGTGTTGGACTGGAGTCAAATCAAAGAAACTTTCCATAGTAAGAACAACAGATCGACCAGCCCTGGTCTCCTCTGATTTGTGAGAGTTATTGCATTGTAGCTGATCCTCACTCTGCATTTTTGTTGTTTGTTTTTGTGATCAGATACCTGTCATCATGCGGGATCCTGATGATGCGTGTGCATCCCCTGCTGGGTGCAGCCACGCCGGGGCGTGCCATTGTCCTGCCGTCACGCAGCTTCTTCAACCTTGCGGATTCCTTCTCCAAGAGAAAGGAGTACTCCGAGAGACGCATCATTGGGTAAGTCTGGTTTCACTTAGAGTGTTTTTGTGATTTTTGTCTCAAGGCACATTTGGACAGGATTCTTTTCTCAGGAGGAGGTGTCTGCAGGGACAAACTTGTTTGTTACAGAGTAACTGAGAGCTTATTCAGTTCTCTCCTGCATTTATTCCAGCCTGGAGTGCTGTTTGTAGCCCGTATTTAACCACTTAAAGTATCTGAAGTACACTCATAGCTCTTATTTGTATTGCACCCGTGGATGTTCTGGTGTCTTTGATTATATTACTCTTGACACTGCTGAAAGCATAAAGTAGTTTTTAATTCATCCATCAGAATGGTATGCCTACAAGCTTTCTAAATCCTTTCATCACTGTCATGATTCATAGCACACCTGAGTCACATGCAAGCCCTTTGCCTTCTGCTTCTACGCTGTGCTCTGACTCACAGATTACAAAACAGCTGAAAAACATGTTTACACCTATTTTTCCCACACAGTAAATCAATCAGGAATCAGTGAGTGATAACAGAACTGGACCTATGAACACAATTATTAATGCCGCAGACAGATAAAATCTTAATATCATCAGTACTTCTCAGTGTCTTTATCTAATCAGACTTTCGGTTTAGGTTGTCCTGCTGAATTTTCATGTCCATTACAGACGAGATGAAAGCACACAGCTACAAGTTTGTAAATTGGAACTCCAAAAACATGGATTACACTCGCTCCATATGAGCACTTCACTATATTTTTAGCATCCTGCCATCTACTGTGACATCTTCAAAGGTCTTATTTTTGTATTAATTGCATACCAGTGCAGACCAGTGATATATATGTTCATGAAACATCAGATGAGCATGATATTATTGACTAATATCATATGACATCATAGACATGTCAGTGTGCATGCAGTGGGGTCAGCTGCTCTGTAATGCTTTGTGTTCCAGTGAGTGTTTGGCGTACCTCCGTGTATCTGTGTTTGTACCCTGTGCGTGTGTGTGACGCACTGAATGTCCTCCTGTGCTCCTCAGAGAGGTCATAATCACTAAATCTGCTTGTATAAATAGACACGGGCACCGGCAGCTATTTTCCCTCAGCTGGACGGCTAGAATTATGTAACAGCGGTGTTCAATCCTCTCTACCTGTCTGTCATTCAACTCCTCCTGCTTTTGTTTTGGATGCTTTACTACTCTTTTGCCCTGAGTCATCAATGTTAAATTGTGGCCAGTGTCTTGTCACACAGTTGCTGACCTTCATCTCCTTCCTGAGGTGCAGCTTTGCATTAACCTACTCGCTCTCCTTTCCCTGCTTCCGTGTCCTTGCAGGTATTCCATGCAGGAGATCTATGACGTGGTGGCTGGGGTGGAGGACTACCGCCTCTTTGTTCCCTGGTGCAAGAAGTCTGAGGTGGTGTTCAAGAGATCGGGCTTCTGCAAGGCCAAACTAACTGTGGGCTTCCCCCCTGTAGTGGAAAACTACACCTCTCTTGTCACTACAGTACGCCCCCACCTGGTCAAGGTAAGGTACTGCTTCGAGCTCATGTTAAATCACAGTGTGTTAAAAGAACTGTATTGTGGGAATTGTTAGAAAACACGGAGACGATAAAAAAGGAAAAAACCCACATCTAAAAGAATATAAACTTGGTAAGTCATTTAGATAGATGTCTTGCATCCGGCTGGATTATATATAAAGTCAGAATACCGGCTTTGATTTAATAATAGCGTATGAAGATGGAAGATGGAGTCATCATAGGCCTGGGGACCTGCTGGGCTTGTAATACCCTGGCAGAAACTCTGTATTAAGACCTAAACAAAGTGAGCTGCAGTGAGAAATGCATGTGTGCCTACCTGCAGGTGTTAAAGAGGACTCATTATTTGTTAAAATCATCTTAAATTTGAAGAAAAGCCCGTTTGTCTACTTTTACAGCATTGTCTAAAATCACAGCTAGATTTATTTATAGTTGAGCTCTAATAGTGTGATGGAAAGCTGGCCACGCAGGAAGGGGGCGTAAAAAGCTGGCTGTCACAGAGACGTGAAGGCCGACACAAACAGCTGAATAACAGATGAAAAAAGACGAGACAATACCTGCCCCCCCCCCCCCCGCCCAGCAAAGCTGAACAAACAAAGGCTGAGGCGGGTGTGAATGTCATCAGGAGATAACATTCAGACGGCACCTCTCTGAGGTCTGAAAGGTGTGAGACGCCTTTGCAACACTGTCTGCTCCTATCAGCAAGGCATAAGGTTATCAGCTATATTACGACTCTGTAAAATGTCAATAAGAGAATGCAATGATTTGCAAACCATCAACTAACCAATTTAAAATCATTCAGGTTAGAGGGAGAAGCAGTTGACATAATTTCTGGGTGTGAGAGCTTAGCCTGAAAAGCCCCGTTTACACAAGAATGTTTTCAGTTTCCAGTCCCTAAAAACGGGTTCCAGACTGGAGTGTCTCCGACAACATTTTCAACATCTCTTGCGTTATCGTGTGAGTTTTTAAAAAGTTTCCGCGTGAACGTGTTTTCAAAAAACAACAACACTGTTTCCGCTGGATTGTTCTCCTGTAAACGGGGCTTTAATGTCATCCAAGTCGAAACGGGTTCTCACTGAAGCCTGGCATCAGGTGTAAAGTTCAGCTTGAAATTCTTTTTACTCAGTTTGGCTGCTCAGAATGTGTTTGCAGTGTTTTCTGAGCCTCTCTCTTGTTGCTGACTGCATTAAACTTGTACATTTGTTTTTCAGGCATCGTGCTCAGATGGTAAGCTGTTCAACCACTTGGAGACGATGTGGCGTTTCAGCCCCGGCCTCCCTGGGTACCCTCGGACCTGCACTGTGGATTTTGCTGTAAGTACAAGCAGCTTGCAGCAAGGACACAATCTGTAAGATGCCCAGTATGTGAGGCTATGCTTTGTGTCCCGCTCTGTGATCATGTGTTGGTTATTCCACATGACTCAGCTTGGCATATCCGTGGTGTTGGTTTTCTCCCTGGATCGGTTTCATACAGTCACACACAGATCTCTGACGTGTTTGTAGTGGGAAACTCAGCTGCTAACTTAATCCTCTCCTCCTCAGATCTCCTTCGAATTTCGTTCCCTCCTCCACTCCCAGCTTGCTTACGTCTTCTTCGATGAGGTGGTGAAGCAGATGGTTTCTGCGTTCGAGCGCCGTGCCTCCACCATATACGGAGCCGAGACGCCCATCCCGCGCGAGCTCATGTTCCACGAGGTCCACCACACGTAGCGACAGCCTCGCTGTGCTGCACAAACAAAGACACACAAACAACAGCGTCACAGAGCCTGAAGAGAGACCACCTGTGTTCTAACTGAAAGTGCCTTTCTCACAACAATGAAACCATTTCCTGTGTCAGATTTTAAAGCTGGTGTGGATCCTCCAGCTGATTTTCACCTTGGTGCTAATGCAGGCTCCTGTATCAGACCTTCATCTGGTTGTGAAACTGAGCTTGCAGGTCAAATGGAGGCCCCCGCGGTGCGTCAGGCCAGTGCGTCATCACTTCTGTACACATTAGCTATAGTGGTGTCCCCGCACCAGAGCACGCACTGGACACAACTGAAAACAGAGACAAAGCAGTGATGAGCTGCAATAAACAGAGTTTATTCAGATATGTTAGATATTTACTTTTGCACACAGATTCTCTAACTTTACATTTATCTGCACCTAACAGTCTAAAACATGAAGATATTCAGTTTCACACATGACCAAGAAAATCAGGAAGTTGTGGATTATTCAAGAAGCTGCTGAATAATTTGATCCATCATCTTTAAGTAGCTGCATTTCCACCACATGGACCAGAGTGTAGGTTAAGTTACAGTTTTACTCCGAGAAATGTCCCTGCTCACACCTACAGGAACTTTAGAGGTGGGGCTTCCAGTTAGACACATCTGATTGGTGGAGTACTTACCTTCTAAATTACCACCACCTGCTGGACTGCAGTTTGTTGTATAGTCTAATGTAAAAGCAGCCGTCACCTTTTCATAAATGGACTAATTAACTGCTAACCAGTATGAAGGAACAGTTTACTTCCTGGAACTAAAAGTTCTGGATACTTTCAGTGGAAAAGCAGCTTTAGAAAGGAAAAAAGGTGTGCTGGTTGCAGCTTCTTGAATGGCATTTGTTTGTGTGTCAAAACTGATAGTGAAACTGAAGATTTTTTTGGTCATGGACTGTCAGTTGGACGTTTGAAGACATTGCAATGCACTGTGGGAAAATACACAGGGCATTTCTCAGTGTTTACTGGCAGAAATTCAGGATTATGAAAGAACTCATTTATTGTGGCTAGATGGCCCTTTTTTATTTAAACAGCGGATATAGCAGCTTAGTCTGCTAATGAGGACCACTTGAACATTTCTCACCCTTTGTGGTTCTTTCAGTACAACGGAAACAGAAATGCAGCTTCATTTATCTTCCCAACACAGAGACAAAGACGAGCATTAGACCAACACTATAAAATAAAAACAAAGAAATTCTGTGAATGTATAGCAAAATTAGATTTAATGAATAATATAGAACAAAAGAAAATAAAGCACAAATAGAAAAAAAGGTCACAGTGAGAGAGGTAATACAGGATGTAGTGAAGCCAAAGCTAAGTAACAGTTGCTGGAAGGTTGCATTGTCCCCATACCTGGAAGCTTTTCTGCCTTCCAAATCGCACTTTACTGAAGTACATATTGTTGCATGTAGTGTGCATACAGCTGGGACATACTGTGACATTGCACTGTGAACTTTGACCCACTCGCTGTATCTGGCACATGGGATTGTAGGCTTACGTACTCCATACTGCATTCTAGATAGAGTAGAACATCTGGGTATTTTTGCATTTATATGGAGGACTCTATAATATGGTAGCATGTGTAATGCAACACACCCACAGCAGTCAGAACCAACACCACTGAAATCCCACAGTTCTTTGTACCAAAGGTAGAGCAGAGTCCAGGTGCTTTTCTGCCGTCACGTGCCCCTGAAGGGCACAAATCCTGCTAAAAAATCACCACTTTTAACTTTTAACTCCTACAGTCTCAAAACAAACCCACACATTGTATCGGGCAGGAAAGGCCAGCAGGTTAGGCACTCAAGGGAAGAGGGATGTCTAACATGTCTGCTGACAGACCGAGCTGCTGATGTTTAGCTGCTTTATTTTTAGTGTGGATGGACACGGGACTTCCACTATTATTAAATGAGCCATTCTCGACAATTAGGCAGCATTGTGGCTGCTAACTGATGCAGGCAAGCACGTGTGTAAAACCCACTGCTGATGTGAGGGCGCAAAGTGGCTGCTTGGCAGAGAAGCCAGGAGCCTGTACGTATCAGAATAATGAGAATCAGTTTGGGCTGTAGTGTTGTGTTTTCTTTGTGTTTGTTCCTGCAGTTTAGCTGGTTTGCAGCTGAGGATTTTTGAGATTAAATCAAGCTTTTTTTTTCTTTTTCTTTTTTTGGAGCTAGATGTTACCACTTTTGAAGAAAATACTGTCACTAACCAAAATGTCTTGGATGTTTTGGTCAGTCAAATTTCTGGGATGTCCTTTTCAGTGAGATCGAGTGGACAGTGATTGACCACAACTCCTTGTTGGCCTCTAAAAAGTAGCCGCAGTCTAAATGATTGAGTTTTACAGTCATTTAGTGTGGCCCTACATGAATGTATTACCACAAACAAATCACCCCCCCCCCGTACAGCTGTTATGAATGGAGAAACTATAGAGAACAAAAAAATGTTTGATGTACCAATCTGTAAACATGTTTATTTCTGTTGTAAAGATGAATTTGGGAGTCCATGAGGATCGATGCCCTTTTTGGCACCCGCCTCAAGTGGCCACTAGAGGAACTGCAGTGTTTGGCATTTCAGCATTGGCTTCATTCATCACCCCCACCACTTTATTAGCTGCTTCCCTATATGGTCATACATTTGCGTCATATCTGACCTCTGACTGATGTCAGAGTGGTCGCTCCTTCGGCGCTGACTCCTCAGCCTGGTAAAAATAAACAGGAGAGTGAAAACAGCAACGAGGCGAGGATTTCAGATTTATGGAAAAGCTGGAAGAAACTTAAACCCTGCACGTGTGTACTGGAGTGATGTCAGCGTTGCTTTTCTTCATATTTCAGTTAATCATGAATGTAAACCATGTGCCATGAGCCACATGGAAAAAGTGAAGCTTTCAGTTCTCAAAGGTTTATTCAGTGGTGTGTGGTCCTGCAAGATTGTGTGTATATAAGAATTATTTAATGTCAACTTAATTTGTGCTGAATTAGCAGTGATATATTTTATATTGAAATCCAAATTGATAAAAAGGGAATTGGCTAAAAGGGAATAAAATTGTGCTGCAAGACTTTCTGTTGATCATCAAGTAAAACACTGGGAAAGTGGAGAAGGGAAGACACTAGCTCTGATAAATGCTAAATAAAGAAGAGAACTCAAATACTTAAATTCATGAAACAGATTTAGAGAATGCATTATGATCATCATTATTATTATTATTATCAAATGGCTAATAGAAATTTTGAAGCATTATTCAGTCAGAAGACGTTTGACAGACACTTGTTGGGAGTACAACCAGCATGTATCAGTCTTGATTAAATGAGGCTCAGATCAGGATGATTCTGCTGACGTGAAACCTCCATGAGTCCACCTGTCCAACACAGAGTGCCTCCAGGCCTGCTGGCAACATATTTATCTTTATTTGTAAAGGAACAATATACTCATTTTATCATATTTATTACTAAGTTTCAGTGTAAATGGAAACACCTCACTCTGGGAGCCCCTCGTTAGCATTTATGAGCAGTTTTCCTAATAGAATGTAATTTTACCCCACTGGGAGGACTCTTCCATAAGTGTCATTAGCATTGTGTCTATTCACAGCCCTGCATTTGCCTTTCGTCTGCTTATTATTAACTGGTTATAAATGCTAACTGAGGTGGCTTCATGTGAAGTTTAAAGTGTGTAAATATTAGTTTTAAGATCACTTTAGAAAGAGCTATACACTGCTGTATGATTATGGATTTGTGTCAGCCTGTTTCATGCGATGTGGAAAGGACATTTTGTTTGTGTTCAAAAACGTGGACCGACTGCATGATTTATAAAGTATTTTTTCTAAAAAACAAACTATGGTTGTCTTGTGTGTGTCCCCCCCCCCGGGTTATGACTGGACAGAAATAGGGTTATCATGTGAGCAGTGAGAATAGACCTGCCACTGCTGTGAAGCATCTGAACAGTCTGTCAAGCACTTTGGAAATGTCACTGCAGGGAAAGGGCAAAGCAGAATCTGAACTCTGCCTCTGCACTTTGGAAGCTAACTGAATCACTGGGACCATATGAAAGCAGAGTCGGAATTATTATCACTGTACCATCACTCTGCAAGACATTTTAAATACAGTTGGCCAATTCATACAGTTGCAATCCGTTTAAAATGGTGGATCCTCACATGAAACGAGGCCAGAGTTTCAAAAACTGAGGTCAGAATATGTGAAAGTAATCCCTAGCTCAAACTGTGGCTGGAGTAAATCAGTGACATGGATTTGCTGAGGCCTCTGCCGCTGTTGGAGGGTGATGCCACAGCCTGCTGGACCACAGCATGTCTGACCACATGCCTGCACTCAGCTGAGTTGGGGCTTGTTTGGAAGACAAGTTCACATGCATTAGTCAACTGTGAGTGAGTGAGTGAGTACACAATCAAATGTTAAACTGAGGTTATGGATAGATTATCTGTCTCTCAGCCTCATCTTCCTCCGTGTCTCCCTTACTAACGTCAGACGCTGCACGTCTCTTGCATTTCCCTGCTCGCTTCCTGAGTCCTGCTTTTCTCACTTTTCCATTCTTGGTTGCTCTTTCTGTCTCTCACACACACAAACCTGTTCTCTGGGCTGGTGATAGAGCAGCGACTTAGTAACCAGTTACGGGAGAGATACACCCAAAGGTATTTACTGTTTTACATAATTGGTTCCACTGTTTCACTATAGAAGCGTTGTTAAGAAATGAAGGTTTTCTGTGCACTGACAGTAGAGGGCTTTTCATTTCAAATGGATGCAGGGAGCAGTGAGTCTGTAGGAAAAGTAACAGAACAGGATTATAATTAACAGTAATAAATGCTAAAAACTGTACTTTTATAAACAGAGTCTGTAACTGTGTGGTGTGCGACACTGCAAGATTTGGTATCGATCCGAAACCAAGTAAATACAGGGCCAGTATTGCTGATACTGATACCGATACAAATACTTTTTAATAATTATGAAGAATTCCATGAAGTTTAAGTATTTTGTGATTTTTTTTTCTCCCTTTGATCATTAATTAGTTAAAACCCAAGATAGAATTTGGCAAAGTTTATTGATAAATCGAAAAATACTTTATCAAAATAGAAGTTTTTTGTTGGGAAACATCAGAACAGTAAAAAAACAGTTTTCCCCATACATTGTGATGTCTGTTTTTTTTTTTGTTTCTTAAATAAAGTGTACAAAATGATCTCTCAAGAACAAATGAAAACTTTTTTTTTTTTTAGGTAGAGTGTTCAGAAAATATAATACAAAAATGTAATAAAAATATCCCTTCATTCACTAATTTTCTGGATTTTTTCTTAAATAAACAAGCTGTACAAAATTATCACTCCACGACGTTATAAAACATTTAAAGCAGATTCCTTTTATTCTCAAGTAAAATATGTTGAGTGTCACGTGACGGTACAGTCAAAACACTGTGGAGAGGGGAGGAGCAAAGTGAGCCTCCTCTGTGCTGTGACAGGAGCGCCACTTAAACAGTCGGCTCGCATCTTTGATGAAACAGCACTGCATACAGGAGAGAAACTGAAGCTAAAGCATCGATCTCATTACACCAATATCAGTACCAATGTTGGCATCGATATTATCGACATTTGGATCGAGCCGCCCACCACTAATAATGTCTTTTCTTTTTCTCCAGCATTGTTTTGTCTTCACCCCTGTGTGTTCTCCTTCTCGTCTTTTTCTCTCTCACCGTTTTCCTCACCTTTGTCCTCCTTTCTCTTTTGTTCGGTATCTTCCTTTCTTTGCTTGTCTTTTTCCTCCTTTTCTGCCTCTTGGTTTTCTAGTGGCTCCTTCTGAGCATTGGTTTCCATTTGCTGTTGCTCCTTTGTATCGGATGCACAGTTCTCTGTAAAAAGAGGCACACAGTATTATGATCGACTAAACTGTGAATGAGTCTGAAACGTGCTGTCAGGATCAAACATGGCATTATTGTGACATAAAATGAACAGATGAGGGCGTAGCTGAAGCTGGTGTTTGCTCTCCTCTTCTGCCTCCTTTGCTGTCTCCTTCCATTCTTCCTCCCTTTCCCCCGGTTTCTTTCACAGAAGGTTGTTGTGATTTTTTTAGTTTGTGCACTTTTCTCCTCCATCCTTCATCTCTGATCCGGCTCCTCTTTGAGGGTCAGCTCAATAGAGTCACAAGTTCGGTTACAGTCTTCTTCCCTCATCTTTATTTCCCTTTCTTATTAGCAAGACCTTCCACATGGGCTTTACCGCGAGGGCTCCATTTCATTTTCTCAGAGATCTTTTAAGAGGCTCTTCCTTTTACCCGAGCTCTTCTTGGGGCCTGCTGACTTTCTTTCTATGTTATTTTCAAGCAGGGCAGTAGAGATACCCACACGGGCAGGTTGGTTTGGACAGCTTTTTCCCTTAATAAATTAAATCATCATTTAAAAACTGCTTTTTGTATCTCCTCAGATTATCTTTGTCCAGTATTTAAATCCGTTTGATGATCTGAAATGTGTGACAAATACGCAGTTTTTACATATTCTAATAGGCAGCTCTTTTCTGTTTTCAACAATTCAAAGGTCCAGCAAAAAAAAAAAAAAAAGAAAAAGAAAAAAAGTTAATTTTAAACACAAGAGTGATCATTCAGGTTTAAATATACTGCTTAAAAAGTTTAACTGCTAAACTCTTAAATTAAGAGTATTCCTTTAAATATTGATCTGGTCAGGTAAGTAGCAGAGGGGGTTGTTAATCAGTTTCAGCTGATTTGGTGTTTATGAAATTAACAACAGGTGCACTAGAGACACTCACATTTTTCCCGACTGGTTTTTCACTAGTTTTGCATTTGGCTAGGGTCAGTGTCACTACTGGTAGTATGAGGTGATACCTGGACCCTACAGAGGTCTCACAGCTAGTCCAACTCCTCCAGGTTTGCTGTGTCTCTCAGCACAATCTCAGAGCATGGACTGGCTCTTATATAAAGTGCTTTTCTATTCTACAACATTCCTCATTCGGACACATTCATACAAGTACTTCTAACATTCACACTCAGACGGACGCATCAGAGAGCGTCTTTCCTGAACCAGCCAGGGATCGAACCAGCAACCTTCCGATTAGTGGGTGACCTGCTCTACCTCCTGAGCCACAGCCACCCCAAGATCATGGAGGAGAATCCAGGAGACAGGCAGTTACTCTAGGAGAGCCGGACAGGGCTGTAGAAGGTCCTTAACCCATCAGCAGGACAGCATCTGCTCCTTTGTGTAAGGAGGAACAGGATGAGCACTGCCAGAGATACAAAATGACCTCCAGCAGCCACTGGTGTGAATATCTCTGACCAAACAGAAACAGACTTCTCGAGGGTTCCTCCTGGTACACTGCCCGGGCGCTTGTGGCAAGAGTATTCAGGCAGTTCCTGGAGGAAGAAGGAATTGATACCATTGACAAAAAAATCGACCCTGGCATTTTTGGCTTAGACGCCTGCCACTATGTCTTAAAAGCATTTGGCACTGTCTTACTCTTGTTCAGTGTGGGTATACCTTTTGCTAATAATACTCTTTTACACTTAGTTTAGTAATGCTCAAATTGCAGAGCTTTTACGTATCATTTAGCAGTTTTAAAATCTGTTATTTCACCTGTTTGAGTGCCTTTTTAAACATGTTTAACCACAGCATAGAGGCTACAAATTCAAACTACTGTGCAGCCTTTCAACACACCTTTCAATATCTAAAATGCTATAATGTAGCCTAAAATGGACACTTGCTGCTCATCCAAGGATTAAAAGGTACGTGGCTGTTTCATGTTGGCAGCTCATGGACTATATGCAAATACCAATAAATATTGATACTAATCAATCGCCATTGCTCATCATTCTCATGTAATAGAGCTAACGTTACCTCCATCACCTCAAAGTCCCTGTATTATCCTAACCTTACTACCTGCTTACGTACTACACTTTCCCCTCAGAAGCCTGCATCTCCGGCTGCTCCTCTGTCCACTGCTGCTGTCTTCACCTCCTGCCTGCTGTTGCTGGAGCATTGCTGTTACAGAGGACGGGGAGGCTACAGTGACCTTCACACATTTCGTAGCATCTACACGTAACTTCTCCACACCGCCTTTCTGCCACTTCAGTCCACTGTCTATAATTAAGATGGGCCGCCCCCTCTAATTTGTGGGCTGCTCTCTTAGAAAACAAAAAGGGAAGAAAAAAAGAGAAAAATTCAGCAGCATCGGCCCTGAGCGCTGTATGACTACCAGGCAAATGCCTGGTATGCCAGATTACCACTCCAGCCCTGACTCTCACTGACACTCGCCTGACCTAAATCCAATAGAAATCCTCTGGGACTTCATGTTTCAGCCCATCAGACGTCACCAAGTTGCACCTCAGTGATGCCCTGGTCCAGACCTGGGAGGAGATCCCCCAAGACACACTCCGTCGTCTCACTAGGACCAAAATAAAGCATCAAAACTGAAACTATTGTTTTTATGCCATGAAATGTTATCCTTGTCCTTTAATAGATATCTCACAGTAAATTTTATTTTATAAAGACCTGAGGGTGTTCCTACCAGTTTAGTAGGATTCTGACTGACTGCATGTGGTGGTGATACAATCTGACTGTACATGGTGTATGAAGGAATTTCACTTGTGGAGACTACATAGCTGAACCAGAGACAAACATGAACCTGCATGTGAGAATAAGAATTTATTAATTAAAAAAAAAAAAAAAAAAGAGATCACAATGAACATCTACACAATAGTAGTGGAATCAACACTGCTGTTTGGAATAAAGTAGAACACAATCATCACTTACTAGCTGCTTTATGCGAGTGCTGTACCATGATGAAGCTGGAGGAAATGAAGGAGTTCACATTTCCACTGTGGCAAAGAATCCTGAGCCCACACACAATCAGCAGTACACTGGGATGATGTGGTAAACATTCAGACTACACAGACTCCGGATGATGCTCCATTTCAGGTCATTTAGGCACTCTTTGTCCAGGTGTAACAAGACCAGATGGAGAAATGCTCAAAGTCTGTACAAAACTGCTTTAATTCAATGACAAATTAATTAAAGTCAATCACAAATGACAGATACACACACACAAAAAAAAGACAAAACTGAAGGACAGAGACACTGAGGCCCTGCTCTTTCTGTGGTCCATTTAAGGATAATTAAGGTTTATTTAAACCTGCTCATTTCCCATTCATGTTGCAGCCCTGCATCATATCAGTTTTGCATTATGTTGTAGAGGTTCAGGGTAACAAAGAGTTGCCACACTAAACCTGGGCAGCCTGTCCATCTTCAGAAAAGTCAGCCTTGTTTTAAAAAAACAAAACAAAACAAAAAAACATACCCTTCACTGAACACACCATGAAAACTGCAGGCAAGCGGTAACTGTGCCTCTGAATACAACAAAGTCACTGGGAGACAAAGTTGTAAAGAGCCAACGTTTAATGTAACGTAGGATCTCTACAACAGATGTAAAGTTTAAAAAAAAAGATCCACACTGCAGGGAAATACATCAGGTAGAAATAAACTGGAATCACCCTTAAACAGGAACACTGCTTTCCTTCTTCACATATGAGTTTTTCTGTTGACATGAGTTAAGTGCCAATGGAAGAGGTTTGAGGAGGACTCCAGTGTACCAGCTGGGCTCAGTGGGCTCGGAGTCTTTTGAGCATTTATTTGTAGCATTTGTAGCTCTGACATACTTGTAGTCTGTCCATCCATCACTGTGGGTGAAGCTCAGTGGAGGTGACTCTCCGCTGCCTCCAGCTCCACTAAGCCCCTGATCGAGTCTGTACACGAAAACATGGGGACTGGCTCAGAAACCCATTCCACCCCCCATTCCACCCATGCCCCCCATGCCCCCCATGCCTCCTGGCATATCCTTCTCCTCCTTGGGCAGCTCTGTGACAACGGCCTCAGCAGTGGACAGCAGAGATGCTACTCCTGCAGCATCCATCAGCGCTGTCCTCACCACCTGCAGAGGGAGGAGGTTAAAAAAAAAAAACAAACAAAAATGAAGCTCCTTGACAATCTGTCATGGATGTGTGATATGTTTGGGATGTGGCTAGTTTCTGGTACAGTGTAGCTTGGTTTATGGCTATATGATTCAAGTGTACATTATTCGATCTGGAGCATTTTTCCAGGCTTTATGCCCCAGTGCCTCGTGAGCAACAATAACCTGTGGAAGCTTACACATAGGAGTCCATGAGCTGCCAACATGAAAGAACACAAACTCCAGATAAGGACACACAGATGTGGGTTTTGCTAGTGACAACTAGAGCAATCAAAATGCTAATGTTGGCCAGCCAGCTGCCTAATAATTCTAGCTAATGTGGCCCATGATACTAACCTGTGTGTATCACAGCAGACAGTACTGATTTTCATGGCTGCTCAGCCTTTTCTGTGAACAAACTAATGTTGCTAGCTTTATTTGTTTATTGGGGTTTTTTAGCTTATCAAATTGAATATAAAGTGCAGCAGCACCACTGATGGCATCCATCATATTGTAAAGGCTGGAAAGAGGACGTGCAAAGCCATGAGCCAAGAACCCACACTTCCAGAAAGATACAAGCTGCAGGATGAGCTAGGTTAACTCTAAAAACTGAGGTAAGCACCAGAAGTCTGCGCCAAGCTTGAATATGATTGACTCAGCTGTACCTTGGTGGGGTCAATGATGCCCTTCTCCACCATGTTGACGAACTCGCCCTGCATGGCGTCGTAGCCCATTTCAGCTGATGCCTGCAGGATCTTCTCCACTATTAGTGAGCCCTCCACACCTGCGTTCTTGGCAATGGTCATGGCAGGAATACGGAGCGCCCGTCTGATGATGTCCACACCTGTTTAGATTGAGGGGCTCATTAGCATGTCTGTAAACCTTTTGGCTTCACTGAAACTTAACTGTGAAGAGGGCACATTATCTCACCGATCTTCTGGTCATTGTTGGCAAGTTTGAGGGTGTCGAGGGACGGGATGCAGCGCAGCAGGGCACAACCTCCTCCAGGAACAATACCCTCCTCCACAGCTGCCCTGGTGGCATTCAGAGCATCTGTCACGCGGTCTTTCTTCTCATTCACCTCCACGTCACTTGTTCCTCCCACCTGAACCAGAGCAAAGCTGTCACGACTTTGTTTCTCTATGGGGAAAACCTGCTGATCAACAAACAGTGCTGCATCCAACCTTGAGTACGGCCACTCCATCCGAAAGCTTTGCCAGCCTCTCGTTGAGCTTCTCCTTCTCGTAGTCACTGGTGGTGTGCTCCAGCTGCTCCGCAATCTCTGCCGCCCTCTTCTCAATTTCAGCTGCGCTGCCTTCTCCCTTCAGCAGCAGTGTGTCGTCTTTGGTGATCTGCACCTCACCAACTTTGCCGAAGTCATGAGCCTGGATGTCCTCGAGAGCCAGGCCCAGTGCCTCGTCCCCGAACACCTACAGATAGAGCACGAGACTGTGAGATGAAGGTCCAGAGTTTTAGAGATTTAGTACACAGCTGCTTAGGACTGATGGGAACCTACAGTTCCCCCGGTGGCAACGGCCATATCCTTTAGCTGGTTCTTCCTGTTGTCGCCAAAGCCTGGGGCTTTAACTGCTACCACCTGAAGCCCAACCTTCAGCCTGAAAAGAAAATTATTATTATTTTTTTTTAAAATTACCACACTTCCAAGATGTTAAGTCAGTGCCTGAGATACATTTTAGCAGGGGCGTCTGTGTGTGGGGAGGGAGCAATCGCAACATACCTGTTGAGAACCAAGGTGCTCAGAGCCTCTCCATCCACATCCTCTGCCACAATAACCAGAGGCTTGCGGTGCTGGTTGGCAATTTCCAGAGCTGGCACAATACTCTGGACACTGGAGATCTTCTTCTCACTCAGCAACAGGTAGGCATCCTGGAACTCGCACTTCTGGCCTGGTAGGAACAAAAAAAAGATCACATTCTCAACTCAGTGTTGTAAAAGCTGCTACACGTTCGTGTTCTACCGTTTTCAGTGAGCACACAGCATCCACGCACGACGCCTCATTCACACATGTCTGAAAGCGTGTTTCAGTGTCCATCTCTAAAGATGATACTGGTATCCAAGTGAAGCTACTGTCACTAATCATGTATTCAATAAAACGCTTTCATCACTACCCATGTTTACAGTCAATTATGAACTTCTATTCATACACTGCCAGCTGTTTGCTGTGGTGACTCCTAAAGGGAGTAGCACAAGATTAAGAATTAAACACTGTCAAATTTCAGTCTCACCAGGTTATACCTAAAAGTACTTCTTATAAAAACCCTCTGCAAAAGTTAAACTTCCACAAGCAGGGGGCAGCATTTTCAGTCAGTGTGCTGAGGCGTCTTTGGACGCACACACACTGCTGTTCACCTTTAAATGTGTTCTTAGCTAAAATCTCATTACCTCAAAGGACTCTGTCTTTTTCCAGGTTAGTGTTGTAAGTAAAAGTCTTCTTCCCTGGACTCACTGCACCATCTTGTGGTACAAACCAGCATTACACGAAAGGACTCCCTAATCTACCTCAAGCTTGTTTATTTGAAACAAATTTACAATAAGTACCTTTAATACAACAAAAACACCACTATTGTGTTATTTTATGCTGGACAAGTAAAGAGAATAAACAGAGTCTAGATTTGGTTGGTTTGTTGCTCCTCTGGGCTCTTTCCATGCCTTTCACTGTAATTAGCCTTTCCTCCCCTTGGGCCTAACAGTAAATAAAGTACTAAATACTTTTAGTGAGTATTAGTAATGTAATGTGCAGCTGAAGCTGGTGGGAACAGCCTTACCTTTGGCAGTGTTGATGAAGTAAGGTGAGATGTAACCACGGTCAAACTTCATACCCTCAATGATCTCCAGCTCATCGTGCAGAGTCTTCCCATCCTGACACATGAAATCAAATATTTACAAACTTTCCCCAAAACCCAGACAGTAAATCTTTTCTGAATTGAAAACCAAGCCCCTCTCCTCCAGCTGGAAGCAAGTACTGAAACCAACCTTGACAGTGATGACTCCGTTGCGGCCAACTTTCTTCATGGCATTAGAAATGATGTTACCAACCTCCACGTCTCCATTGGCTGAGATTGTAGCAACCTGAGAGAGCAGACTCATCATTAAAGCTCAAATCACAGGTGACCTTTAGGCCTTCTGGGGGGCAGCAGAAAAAGGTGAACATCTACATACTTGTGCGATCTCCTCGGGGGTCGTGACGGGCTTTGAAAGCTTCTTCAGCTCACTGATGATCGCTTCTACGGCCATCATGACACCGCGGCGAATCTCCACGGGGTTGGCGCCTTTGCTGATGTTGTCAAACCCTTCCTTGGCGATGGCACGGGCCAGCACAGTAGCGGTGGTCGTGCCGTCGCCGGCCTCCTCGTTTGTGTTGTTGGCCACATCCTGCACCAGCTTGGCACCAATGTTTTTGTATTTGTCCTTTAGGTCAATGCTCTTTGCCACCGTCACACCATCCTTGGTGACCTTTGGACTGCCCCAGCTCTGCTCAATGATGACAGTGCGACCCTGAAACGAGGCAGAAAGTTGTGAGGCTCTGCACAAGTGTGTTTCACAAAACTAAGCAGGCTCTCTTCACAACCATTTTTTAAGGCTGTTTTATTTGTTGCCTTGTTGGCATCATTTTCAAGGAGGTGTGTAACACCTAGGCTAGCAAATCTGCTCTATTAATCAAAACAAATCAATTCTTTGTTGAAACCTGATACTGGACAGAAATGCAGTGGTAAACAACTTTTTAAGGTGGGATATTTTCCTGTGTCTGCCTGTGGGGGGCAGTGTAGCCCTTTATGAATGGCATACCTGGCGGTAAACACTGTAGTCCCACCCGCCTGCTATTCAAACTTCTGTGTTTGAGTGCCAGCCAATCAGAGCAAAGCTGGCTCAAGGTGAGGGCAGGAGCTAAAACCACTTGTCTCAGACATGAAGTGAGGGGCAGCACCAAGGTTCAGTAGAGGATAAATAAGCATCATGACAATGACTATTTTCAGTTTCCTTTATTTGTGTTCTGCCTCTTGCTCACATACATGCGTGTGCATTAGAACTTGTTTCACATGTAAATGTTCCAGTTTGAAAAGCAAATATTTAAGACCACTTCCATTTGTCATCTTTTGCTGCTTTGAAGGTTAAAGAAAGGGATTTTGAAATGAGCTCCAACCCCGGTTATACTTTAAGACTTGTTAGAATTTCTTGTGTTTCTTCTGAGCTCCAGTACTCCGTACTACATGCTTCAAAACTGGTGTTACCTTTGGGCCCATGGTGACGGCCACGGCGTCAGCCAGCAGGTCCACTCCCTGCAGCATGAGGGCACGAGCGTCAGCCCCAAACTTCACATCCTTCGCGTAGGCTCGTGTGAGGTGGGGAGCCAGCGCCCGGCTCACAGGCCTCACCTGCCTCATGACTGTGGCTAAACGAAACATGTCTGTGGGAGGAAAACACAGGTGAGGCAGAACACCTGACACTCAGGTAATGATCACTGTGAGCAAGCAGAAGCTCAGTTACACCTCTTTAAAACGCCCCTGACCTGATGGTAATAACTACAACCCAGTGGCCACAGGTGATATGAAACTTGTGAATGAATGAACATGGTCAGGTGTACTAAAAAAAAAAAAAAGAAAAAAAAAAAAAGGTTCAGGTTACTCAACAAGGGAGCCACAGCCCTCTGACTTATTAATCTGCAAGTTTGTTGGTTTCAAGTGTTAATACTGGTCCTGGTCTGAGAGGTGCATTCAAAGACTTTTATTACCAGCTGATCATTGTGTACAATGAGTGCCAAAATGTCTCAATTTGTCAATTAAATGCTTGAAAGTCAAAGATGTTCCAGTAATGTACACAGTAAAAAAAAAAAAAAGTATAAGAACCTGGAACATTCTAGAAAGGTGTTACTAAAAAATGATAATGATCGTGCCATCCTGTTACAGACCGACAGTGACTTAGCTAACAGCCGTCATCTTTTAAGACACTTTTTAGAAAGCTGGTAAAATGATCTAATTTTTAAAAACATGAAAAGTTAAATTCTGGACTACTGCAAGAATAACAAGCTATCAAGATAGTGTAATGTGTGCAGCAGGAATGTGTGGCAGCCATTTCTGAGGAAGAACAGTTACAACCACTGAATTGTAACCACAGGTTAATCCATGTGTTTTAAACATCAAGTCTTACACATGCACACACATCAGTAAACGCTGACTTTTACTAACTTCACCAGGAGACTAACCCCATTTATTTCCATTTTTGTTGTCTTCACTTGAAGATCAGCAAGTGACCAATACCTACAGTAAATTCAGCTGTCCAATCAATCAAGTACAACTACTTCGACCTACGGGATAACCGATTAACTGTTAAAAGACCAAATTCCTTCTTAGCAAGTGTTGGAAATGTTTAAGACTCCGATCGGTAATTCTGTGTGCATTAACCGGGACTGGATTAAGAAAGCCCCCCACGCGTGCGCTCCTCAGGTCGCGCGTCACAAGGTCAAACTTGTAAAAGCACGTGTGGCAGTGGCTCTCCATCCCTGCTCCGCTCACGCTGAAGGGAAGCTGCTTTAAATCACTCGCTTTCTTTCCGTCACTCCACGCGTCCAAAGCACCTTCATCGGTCACGACAGCAGACCGCTGCGATCATCACGGCGCGCACAGAGACAGCTGGCCTGTTAGTTAAAGTCTGTGGTCACAGTTTTACTTGCACGCCCTTGTAGATAGACAGGAAAAAATCTGTTAGCTCGGCGCTATCAAAGTCCAGCCTCCTCGCTGGCTGGCGCAGAATCTACTCTTAAAAGAGCTAGCGTGGGTCAAACGTTTTCAGTCTGTAACGTAAAGTGCGCAGCGTCAAATATTTGCAGGTGAATATCCACGCTTACCTGTGAGTTCAGCTAAAGGAAAGCAGTTGCTGCTACAAGGTCCGCCAGACGGAATGATATAATGACTGGAAGCAAGAACACCCGTGAGGAGCTCCGCAGACAGGGCTGCACATGGCCTATCACATCCGGGTTATGTACCGGCCCGCCCAGACTCTGTATAAACCATAACTGCCTCATTTAAGTGCTTCTGTTTGACATTTCTAATTAAACACGCTCATACTATTACCGTAATTATAGTTATGTATAAGATAAAGTAACACTCGTGTACACAGTTGGTTGATTAGAATAGATATATTTAAAATTATGTATTAATGCTGGTTCCCGGGCGGACGCTTCCAGAATTTTCTCGTGCGCCATTGGAGGAAAAGAACAAAGGTCAAAGTTGAGATTGTGCAACATTGCCTCACTTCTAAGTGTGTGAATGAAAGAAATGCGACTGAAACTGTTAGAAATTCGCCCGTACATATTTGGTTTTTACCGAATGACGTGTGTGTGTTAGAAAATATATTTTGACATCGGCCTCCGGTGTACTAGAACGTTCCACTGCGCCTGTCAAGTTCAGGGCAGGTTAGTGCGCATGTGCGTTCTGGATATTTCCTCACGTGGAGATATCCTTCAGCGTGTCAGATCCAGGCTCACCGAGGAACCGGGGTACAGCTCAAAGCCGACTCTCAGACATGGTAAGATGCTTCGCTTAAACTAAAACCAGCCAAGCAAGCAGAAAACCTCATTATCAGTGAGCTAGCTGCGTGTGAGGCGCGCTCGTTGCACCGTGTCAGTCATTTTTCCAGCTTTTAGATTGTCTCCATCTGGTTAAGTTATCCTCAGCAGCTAGCGTCGCGTTAGCAAACTTAAACCTCCAGTGACAAGGTCACTCAGCGAGGGAGGCGAGAGGGGACTGAAACACACGCTCATCTTAATAATAGTCCAGAAAACTCAAACCAGGTGAGGGGCCATTAAAGTATATAACAGCGCTGAACGTGCAGGTGCGCCATGAGTTCACTGTTAGCTTATGTAAAAAGGTAAAGAATTGCATTGACCTGAGCCCTTCATTCATTCCCACGCACACTCGAGCAGCTGCGAGTCTGAGTTTACTATCGAGCTCAAGGACACAAACCGGCACCCATGTGATCCGGAGAGGAGCAGCAGCAGCCCCATTGTTCCTGCTGAGCTGCTGCTGGCCTCTGGATGCAGGGCAGCAGCAGTTTGGCTGAAAATTGCTTTTTATAGGAGTTTGGTGCTGGATGTGGTGATGAGTGCACTCAGGACAAATATGAAGTGGCAAAGTACTTCATACTTAGTTCTCCGCTATGAGGAAAATGGAGTGATATTTACTCCACTAAATTCCTTTGAAAGCTGATTGGTTTAGAGAGACAGAAACTTAGCTATAAACGTTTCGTTTAGCAAAAGTTGCGTCATCACTGTGACACTGTGTCATCCCACGTTATCACAAGTAAAGGAAATACAAATATGTAACTATTAATGTTTAAATTTGCAAAAATCATCATTTAGACTGTCCAGTTTCAGAGCAGGTTACTGGTAAGATTAGGTCTCCCCACTGCTCAGTCACCTTTAAACACTGAGGTTCTTAGTCATGTGGCTGTTTTGAAGTCTTATGGAAGCTAGTTTATAGTTAATTGTAACCAGAGTACAAAGTTTGCATACATATTTTTAAGTAAAGTCTGATTTTACTTTTTGCAAAGTGGGCTTACTTTAGCCCAAAGTACAGTTTAATAAGCAAAATGTCCCCCAGAAGTTCTGTTTCTAACACTGTTTGCCGTTACACAATAGATTCAATTCAGGATGGGGTTTTTTGAGTGCCGTGCTTCTCTTTAATCTTTCTGTAGAGAATAAGAAATATTACGTTACCAGCTTAGAAGTAAAAGTACATGTATAAGTCCAATTTAATGTTGCGGATGGGGTTAATTTAAGCTGCTACAGGGTGCTTTAAAAAGTACAGCTGTAGCCTCTGAAATGAAGTGTAGTAGAACCTGTTAGCCAAAACTAGGTTTTGGTAGATTTAGATACTTGGCATCATTATTTATTATTTTTATTTATTTTTTTGTCATTTCTCAAGCAAAACCTGGGAAAATGCAGAATATTTCCACATTCACTGGGGTTAGGTTTTGTACCATGTCCGCCTTCCTGACAGGTCCAAATCAAAAGCTGCAGTATACTGATGATGAGCTCGTACGACTTGTTGAGACAACTGGCCCGTCTGGCCTTCGTTTTATCTCTTTGGTAAGCCTGGAGGACGTTTGTTCTGAGTTCAGGGCTGATTGATGTTGGTTAGTTTGTTTTATCAGTGGAGAGGTGAAGAGTTCTTGCCCTGGGCTGCGTCAGACCCTGTGTGGCAGCTCCGCCTCTTCGCCCCAGTCATCAAACTGGGACCAGTCAAACTCCATCACCTTCACAAACAACCTTTACTCAAGGTCACTCATGCAGTTACTGTTTTTAAAAAGGACCTGTTTTACTCATTTTCAGCTTGTAATCTTTATATTTTTATTCATGAATTACCTTAAAGTAGCTTTAGATCATTCATAGTTCTTACCCCTCAGATCATCCTCTGTCTAAAACAAGCCCAGTCGCCCCCCCCCCAAGCTCCAGAGAGTCCCCTTTAAACATTACAAAGCTGTTGTCCTCCCTCGTGCCTTCACTCTGAAATCATACGATAAATGAGGATAAGTTGATTTTTAGTTTTGCAGTAACTGATTGACAAAGGCTTCCTCTGTCACTGACCTTCACCCTCCCCTCCTTTAACTCAAGCTGTGCAGCTTAATAATCATTCTTGCTTTATAACCAGCGCGGTTTTGTATTCAATTACAGCGTAACCATAAGCATGTGAAACACTGAATCTAGCTGAATTAATGTTTGCATTCTAAAAGCTTTGCAGCAAATCAGCGAAGGCTTGGAAATGCTGCGTGACCTAAAAAGTGAAAGGAATGAGTCTTACACAAGAGAGCTAGCTTAAAAGCTTTAAAGCAGAGCTTCAGAGGCTTTTTTTTCTTTTCTCAATTGATGAGAAGATCACATAACTCGTATGAGAATAAATATTTTTTGATAATGAAGGTAAAGAGACTGTGTGTAATAAATACAAAGAGGAAAAATTACAGGTAAACATGGTTATAAGACAGTTTGGCAGTTAAAAGCGGTTAATGTTAGCAGTTATGCTGGTGTAATCAGGACAACATTAGCTGCTATAGTAACCTAACCACAGTGTGATAGTGGTGTTAGTATTTCCTGTCTCTGTGTGGTCACTTGCAGGCCTTCAGAAAATTCCTTCCACTGTTTGACCGGGTGCTCGTGGAGCGCTTCACAGCAGAGACGGTAACGAAGGGGGGCATCATGCTGCCGGAGAAGTCTCAAGGCAAAGTGCTGCAGGCCACAGTGGTGGCAGTCGGACCTGGCTCTATCAATCAGGTAAGCATAGCTGCTTCAAGGCGTGTGTGTGTGTGTCCCACTGCTACCACACACACACACATATACACAGACAGTAAGTCACATGCAGGGTTCTAGGCAGTGGTTGATCTCCCGGCGGAGCATGCGGCTGAGAATTTTACCACAATTAGCAAGCGGGGGAAGCTATTAGCACTAGCAAGCTGCCAGGGGGGGACACCGGTCCTCCAACACCCACAATTCTCAATACCATTAATAAATTCAATCATAAAATGAATGAATTTCAAGGAAAAATCTTAATTTAAAAACAAATTGTTGCATGTACCTCCATGGCTATAACCAGCTATGAGGTCAGAGGTCTGAACTTTTTTTTTTTTCTTTCTCAAAATATGATGGCAAAAACATGAGTCAATGTGTGACGCTTTAGATGACTTTTACTTTGAAAAGACTGGGAATTGTGCAGAGTTGTTGGTCATCCTACAGAACCTGATTGGCTTAGGTTGACACGACTCATGAGAAATGATAATTGGTTAGTTTAGGCACGTAGCAGGGACAGAGCCATTGAGTAAGTAATTTTTCCCTTATGCCATTTTAACTTCAAGTGAAAGAATGATTCTATATTTTATTTTACACATACAGCACTCATCCCATATTTCTGTACACACAGTTATACCTGCAAAAAATGGAAGCTGTACAAAATAAAGTTCTATGTCCTTTTCAAAATTTATGGTTTTGGTTGCACTCTTCAGAAGTGTAGCCTATTCTACAGGTTATAGGAACAAAGGTGCTAAATATGATACATTAAGAGAATAAATTGGGACCTCACTAATTTCTAAACCCTGGTGACAGGATCAGGTTAACATAGTCAGTTTCTGGTTGACCCTAATGTGCCATCTAAAAACATATCTGCATCTTGAAATGTCAGCAAGCTGAGCATCACGTAGGCATCCAGATCTGTATTTTCTTGTAAATTATATAGTTGGCATTAAAATACAGCTTTCTTTGTACATGTAAAAGGCACTTTAACAGTTGTGGCTGTTGGTGTAATGTCCTGATATTTTATTTTTTTCAGAAGGGGGACTTTCAGCCAGTGAGCGTGAAGGTTGGAGAGAAAGTTCTCCTGCCGGAGTACGGCGGGACTAAAGTCAATTTGGATGACAAGGTACAACACAATTTCAGCACTGAACGTGTCCATGTGTTTGTGCCGTCATTAGTTTAATTTCTTGCTTTCTTATTTTCTCCTGTAGGACTATTTCCTGTTCCGTGATGCAGATATCCTCGGTAAATATGTTGAATGAGTCCTCGGTCATCATGTAAAGTCCCCGTCATCCCTGGAGAGTAGAAATTAAGTTCATTCACGTCTGGCTTTTCTTTTTTGTGTTCCTGTAAATAATTCTAATCATGTTTTGTTACAATAATAAAGGTGAAGACTCATTGTTGGGTATTTTTTCTTTGCCAAGCTACACCTCCACCTCAGGATCTTGCTGACAGACACATTAGCAGCACTGAATAGATTTATTTGTTCATATAAAGCTTAAAATACAGTTAAAAATATGAGTACAAAAGAATGTAAATGTTTTCTAATAATCAGTGTGGTGGTGCAGTTGTTAACACTGATGCCTAACAGTAAGAAGGTCCTGGGTTTGAATCCACCATGTGATCTTTCTTTGTGGAGTTTGCATGTTTTCTCTGCATCTGCATGGGTTGTCTCCAGGTACTCCAGCTTCCTCTCACAGGCTATAGACATGCAATTAGTGGGGTTAGGTTAACTGTTGATTTTAAATTGCCCTGAAGTGTGAATTGTTGACTCTGTTAGCCCTGCAACAGGCTGGTGATGTATCTGGGGAATATCCTGCCTCTGGCCCAGTGACAGCTGGGATAAGCTCCACCTCCATCAGCCAGGCACCTCCTAAAACATCTGCTTAGATCTTGTTGAATTAATTTGATTAAACCCACAAAGTGAAGATCAACTGATCACAGCCTGGCAAAAACAAATTATGTGATTTATTTCTAAGTAATCATTTTCTCCATGTTGCTACACCCAAACTTAGGGTTCCCCCACCTGCCTCTAGCTAAGCAACCCATGAAATTACAGTAACACGTAAAACTAAGAAAACACTAGTAAATAACCCCACCTCTAAACTACAGAAATACCTGCAACTAAACATGGCAACTATCATGCCGAAACCAGTCACAGCAATGCCTCTCTGGAGATAGAAACTGCATAAACGGGCGTTTCTCGTAATCCAGTCTGTGGGACAGTGTACCCAGATTTCATGCTCAGCTGTAAAAACATCCTGTGTTTGTCAGTTTGTTTCTTTGTGTCTCCATGAAGCTGGGCTGTCTTTCGCAGCATTTTGCAGGTAAGCGGGGCTCCTGCAGATCGTAAGAGCTGAGTAAATTGTGCACTGTCATTGATAGAGGGCTCCTTATATAAGAGTGAAGTCTGAGCTGCCTCTTTGTGTTCCCGTATCCGCTCAGCGACTACAACACCGCGGCTGACGAACATCCGGGTATTCTGTCGAGATGGTCATGGCGGAGGGTACTGCAGTTCTCAGGAGGAATCGGCCTGGAACCAAGGCGAAGGTAAGCTCTACATTCCAGAGTCACTCCAGCGCGACTACAAGAACCCCTCTCCGCGACCGGGGGAAACTATCTGCGGAGTTGTACAATTGTATCGTCCTTATTTTCGCGACAACTTTGTCGCAGACCGCGTAAAGGGAGGGCCTGACCTGGAAATGGCCAGCTAGCTAACATTAGCGCTTGGTCCGTCTAGTTCCTGGAGTAACGCTAATGAGTCTTGGTCCTCCTTCTGTTGTCGTGTAAAAACATTCGACTGAGTAATTCATGTACCAGTATGATTATATGTATTTTTTACACGATCCCGCCATACACACTGTCGAAGAAAAATGTTCATTTCGCTGTAGCTTTGCAGGAAGTAGTCATATCCCAATAGACCACAAGTAGCTAGCTAGCTGCATTCGTATCTCTGAGTAATGTAGACAAACTGGGGCTGGTAACTCTAGCACTAACATGTTCATCTCCAGCAAACTTTACCAGTCAGCGACAGTTTGCCATCTTGTATTATTTTCCTCCATTCGTATTTGTCATATTTCATATCAGGAAATACTGCCAGGATCGGATATTTATTGTCACTTTACGTCAGATGACGGTCACATTTGGTTAAGTTGTGATACACCCATCAGCTCTGAACTCGAAGTGCACACTAAAACTGTCACTCATTGTGCAGGATTTTTACAACTGGCCGGATGAATCATTTGAGGAGATGGACAGTACCCTGGCTGTTCAACAGGTGGGCTAACATTTTGTGTGTGTGTGTGTGTGTGTGTGTTCGTGTTCCACGCCCAGTTTTAGACTGAGTGCCTGGTGTTGCTGTCTTATCGCTTGAGCTTAAAGCTGCTCAAATCAGCGAGTGATTTGACTTTAGAGAGCCGCCATGTTGGTGTTCACAGAAAATCAGAATTAAGACTGAAACCAACAGGTAATGAGAAGGAAAACAGACTCATAAATGCTGAAAAAACATCCGTGTGACCCACGATAAGATCAGCAGCACGATGCAGAGAGAAGCTAAATAACGAGGCAATGTGTGGTGTTAGAAGTTGCTCCATATGAACACAAAGAGTGGTCACTGTGTTTTTAGGAGCCACCAGTGCTCTCGGTCCCCGACATTTTCTCAAAAACAGATTGAGGTGAGCACCTACACATCAAACAAGAAGAATAAATGGCTTCAAGCTCGCCATGTAGCTACAGCCAAGGTGACTGACACATCTTAGGTGTGTAACAGAGCAACAGCCCTACAACTTGTAATTTACACACAGTTAAATGTGTTATAATTATAACTTGCCATTATGAAACTGCCGCAAACATATTTCCCAAAACGTTGTTGCTGCTTCCAACCTGGAAAGTGCACAAAGCTCCTTAAAGGTGTGTTGTCATTTTACAGTTGTCTTTTGAGCTTTGGGCTGTGTTTGTTGGGGTGTCTTGTTTACTTGAGTGTTCCTTTACATTTTATTTTCTCTCATCTCGCTCACACTTCTAACATACTGGCGTGCCCAGCAGTAGGGCAAGCATCAGCACACATGCTGCTCCTCCTCCACTCTCTGCTGTGTGCGGCAGCCTGACCTGGCATAGCTCTAACTCTATTCCAGGCACATAATTGGTGTTGCACAGGACGCTTCTCATTGTCATTGGCCTTTCAGTTTTGTCTGTCAGAATATGGATGGAATAAATTTTATTGACTTTATATTGACCATGTCTCATATTGATATTGAGGAAAGTTATTCTAGAATAATTATTTTTATACATTTATTGACCAGCACTATTCAGTAGGATAAATGAACATGCTGAGAATTCTGGCCACATGAAGGTGATGGAGATCAGTCTGTAGACTAAGTCAGAGTCTGTGCTAATGTGTGTGTGTGTGTGTTCTATCTGTTTCAGTACATTCAGCAGAACATCCGGTCAGATTGCTCCAATATTGACAAAATCCTGGAACCTCCGGAGGGCCAGGATGAGGGGGTGTGGAAGTATGAGCACCTCAGGTAAAAAGGCTTGGGTTACATTTTCCATACAGGGTCAGAGCTGCAGACAAGTATCTACAAAATCTCCTTTTATATGCTGGTAGTTCCTTCACAGTGTAGCGTGGTTGTTTTCTCAGACACTTCATTTTGTTTCTAAAACATGAATTGTATGCGTTGTTAGTCCTCCGTTGTCATGCCCTGTGCTTATTTTTACTGTGGGTAGTCACAATTTTTTAGTAATGTCTATGAACAAATAAATAAATGCAATGAAGTTGAATTTCAACTTATTGCTTCTGATTAGGATTGGTAATTAAGACATTGGATATGATGGATTTACTGCAAGAACAGTGAAGGAGATCCTTTTTATTATTATATTTTTTTTAATCTAAATTCTGAGTTTGGAGATGGAGATTTTTTTGACTTCTTTGATCCTCTATAGTCAAGAGGCTCAGCAATCTTTTAGCTTTATTTGTCTACCACTGATTTCTGAGCTTGACTGAACAAATGCTACACCCACAAAGACACACCCTCTGGTCCTTTCACAGTAAGAGGACCTATTGATGTGTTACAAGTGGTCTATTGGCTTTGTTGAAGGTGCAGGAAATATGACCAGAAAAAGTGCTTGGCTGAAGTACTGAAGTCCAGTGGTTGTAGATTTGTAGAATAAAGTTTCTTTTTGCTTTGAGCAAAAGCAGTGTTGCTTTAACAACACACAGGACATGACAACTGTGGATGCTTTGAACAAAAATCCAGTGACTGTTTGACTAAAACCTGGCTGTGGAAGCAGAAATCATTAGATTGGAGGATATTTTATTTTAACTTTTCTTGAATCCTTTTGTAGGCAGTTCTGCCTGGAGCTGAATGGGCTCGCTGTAAAACTGCAGGTAAGTATATGTTAAAAAAAAATTACCACAACCTTCCTGTGGTCATTTTCTGGCGAGGATGCTTTTATCTCAGGAGTTTGAGTCTTGTGTAGATCTAAATGAGGTCTCACTTAAGTTTTAAAAAAAAATAAATTTTTTTTTGCAAAATAATCATTGACACAAAAGTCATCAGCATGTAGATTTGAGCATTACATAATTTATTACACTTTGTAAACCAGGATTATTTTTCTCTAGGGCAGAAGAATATCAGATGGCTAGTTACTCTGGTAAAGGTGTAGAAGTCCATGTGTATTTTCAGCTGCAGTGATGTTTGTCCTTTTGCCTGCAGAGTGAGTGCCATCCAGACACCTGCACCCAGATGACAGCCACAGAGCAGTGGATCTTTTTATGTGCTGCCCACAAGACACCCAAAGAGGTGAGTTGAAGCTCAAAGCTCTAATTCATGCTTTCAAGCAGCCGCTCTCACATTTGTGTGTTTTGTGCTGCATCCATAGTGCCCTGCCATCGATTACACCAGGCACACGCTGGACGGAGCTGCCTGTCTTCTTAATAGCAACAAATACTTCCCCAGCAGGTCAGTTGTTTTCCTTTTTAAAGCAGATTTATTTTTTCTTGGTAGACCAGTATCAAATCAAAGGTTTCATAATAGAATAATTGTCACGAGTCTGCAGCTTTGAATTGACTTTGAGCTCATTGTGTAGTTGGTCAGTTAAACAAAGTTGACTCTTAATACCCTCTATCATTTTTATTAGGCAGCTGATTTCAGTATCTGATCTCTAAAGAGCTTCATCTTTTGAAAGCCAAGTGTAGATGGACACAGAGCTTTATTTCTCCAGGAAAATCAGTGAATATTAGGTAGTCAACAAGTGGAGTCCAACATGACACTGAATGATCATGTGACCAATCAGTCAGGTTTAACATGTGTAATGGCTCAAGTGCAGAAGTGCTGGTGCAGTTTAATAAGTGCTCTGCAGTATGTGACAGCTTTATGAACATTTGAGGTTAGAATATGACTTGATTTGATTCAGCTTTACTGATAAAATGTTTTCTACAGAGATCTTTCAGTTTTTTTCTTTTCTGAAGGCTTTTTAAATGTTAGAATTCTAACAGCTGTATTACTGTAAATCGCTGTTTCTGTTTTAGTCCAAAAAATATTAAACTCGCTCTGTTCTGGGACCAAAACACATCCATGACATGAGACACAGAATGAAAGGTTGGAGCTGGGGTGGTGGTGGGTAGTAAATTGGCTTGCATGTGTGCAGACACTGTGGATAGGCTAAAGCACATTTAATAGGGTGACATAGATGAGGTTCGCCAGTTGGATTTTGTATCAGCTGAGCTGTTATCTACATCATATGGGTAAAAGTATACCAGGACTCGTCATAGAGGGAATGCAGACATGTAACCGATCACAGGGAAAACTGTTTGATCCAGTGTGGCTCCCTGTTGTTGTGAGCTGGGACACTAAATTACTTTGATTTGTGTCTACAGGGTGAGCATCAAGGAATCATCAGTGGCCAAGCTGGGCTCAGTCTGTCGTCGCATCTATAGGATATTCTCTCATGCTTACTTCCATCATCGCCAGATATTTGATAAGTATGAGGTTGGTGTGGTTATTTTCCCATTTCTGTATAGTTTTCTGAGGGTACATTTATTCTAAAATTAGATATTCCTTTCTGGTATAGATTTTTTTTTTTTTGAACACATTGTTATAGTAACAATAAGAAGTTGGGCTTGTGCTTTGCAGATTGCTATTACAGAAACCTAATTTAGGCCTGTTACATTTCTTACACAACTTAATCTGCTGCATTTATTACATTCATTATTGGATTTAAGTAAACATGCTCTGTGCAGGTTGTTTCTTTTTTGCTAAGGCCTGAATGGATTTTAACAAAAACTAAAAAGCGAGACGTTCAGAATCCATTACCATTAGCAAAAATGCTAATGAACAGTCACTGAGTCTCCACTCTGAGTGCCACTACACTTTCTAACAGAAGCTTAGAAATGGTCCACTAATCACAGCCATAAACCAACAACTAACTCCAACACAAACTCCTCACCAGCACAACAAAACAAACCATAAGTAGTTTGTTAGCGACATTGACGAGGAAGCAAGCTAAGGCTAGCCAGCTAGCTGCTGTGTTAGTGAACAAACTGCTTGATACCCAACATTAGCTAGAAGAAAGCCAATTTTTAAAATCAATGGCTGAGCAAAGAAGAGTTTGATTGTAGTTATTATCAGCAGGACACTCAATTCAGGGAAAGTGGTTTGTTTTGAACCTGCAGCAGATGGCAATAGCTAAGTTTTAACTTAAAGATCATTTAAGATTTGTACATTTGTCTATTCATTGTCTTGTTCTCCTCCCCTTCATCTGCCACTGCTAACAATGCCAGCTAATGTTAGGCTCGAGTGTCCTAAAAATCAAACCCTGATAAACAGTTTCAAATATGTTAAAATACAGTGTACAGAAACATGTCTTGTAGGAGGACCCAGGGACAAATGAGTGAAAACAAGATTGTAAACAGCTGAGTGAATGATGGTCTGTCCTGTATTGGAAAAGCCTAAAGGAGCAAGAAAGATGTTCTGTGGGTGTCAGTGTGGGTCACATGAAGAAGACGTTGTGGGTTGTTTGTCCTTTAGCCTGCCTTTTATCTTCCCTATTCTTTGGGGGAAGACAATTTTTGGGCTGATTGTCTTCAGCCCAAAAACACGCACACAGGATAAAACTCCATTGTCCTGCATTATTCCCATTTTCAGTCTTAACAACCTGCATATTTGAGGTCAGGCTCAGTTGTGCTGTTACTGTGATCTGAGTCCAGCATTAGCACATAAGACCTGGAGCTACTTCGTGAATCACTTTCAGAGAGAATTCTTTCCTCCCAGCTTTTTCCACACTGATCAGCTGGTGCAAGGTGCACACTGTAAGAAGATGGACACAGCCATGTCTTTTGTCCTGTCCTTCTGACCATTTTATTGATGACTAGAATCCCTATCTACAGTCAGAATCAGTTCTTTAATTTTAATGTCACTTTAATTTACAAGTAATGGTCCAACCCACAAATCCTGTAGGTTTCACAGTCAGATCCGCTTCTCCTGCCACCTCAGCCTGCTTTTACTTGGATTTTATTCTCCAAATTCTGATTGGCAGATCATTAATTCCATTCTTTATTCTGTTGATGGCATAAATTAGACCACCAATAATGCTTTATGTGCAGTAGAAAGTTTGGACGTCACCGTTTTATTTGAGTTAATTAGGGAGCCACAGATGTTAGTCAAAAAAGCTTCAGCTTATCTCTGTGATGAGATTTCCTTAAATTAACTGTTTAAGTGTAATCTTGCCACAGAAACGCCTCACTCTGTCCAGCTTTAACTGTGTAGTTCCAGCAGCAGACTGACTACAGACTCTTCTGTTTGTGTAACTGTTTCCAGACTCTATCAGGACACTGAACTGAGTGTTTCTTCTTTGTTACGTGTGTTTGTGTGCAGAATGAAACGTTCCTGTGTCACCGGTTCACACGCTTCGTGATGAAGTACAACCTGATGTCCAAGGACAACCTGATCGTTCCCATCCTGGAGGAGGAAGTGCAGAACACCTCTTCAGCTGGGGAGAGTGAAGCCTAAGAGTCAGCAGCTGCTGCCATAAGGGAGACACATGTAAACTTATATTTCCACATTACAGAGGAGATGCATTCATTCTGCATACATACACACAAACACACTACAGTGTATTGAGGGTCCTGTCTAGTAACGCTGTCCATGTCCCTCCTCCCCAGTCACCTGTATCTATCTCAAAGGAAGTAAGGGTAAAGATGACCAGGAGCAGAGTTCAGCCATGCCTGCAGGACTCAGTGATATTTTCTATTTCCACTCTGAGGCTGTGGGTGCAGCCCTGCGCTCACACTTCTCCTGTAGGGAAATCCTGTTCCTAACCCCACATGTCCACAGGATCCAGCTTGCATGCTCACGGCTCCGTGGCTGCTTCCAAGCGTGCTGGAAACATTTAGTTTTCCAGCATATGAAAACACATTCATTTAGATGCATTGTGGCTGTACTTGAATTCAACAACCCTCAGTGCCTCTTTCTGTCATCACTTGCTCACCAATGTAGCCCATCTCAGATTTTTCCTCCTCATACTTAGAATAAAGGGATTTTTAAAAATAATTTTTTTTAGCACACATAAGCTCCTACAATTAGGTTCTAGGTGAGAGCAGATAAAGGAAACTTAAAACTGTGCCATATAAATAAGGACAACTTTAACAGTTAACCATGGAAGCTTAAATACTGACAGGGAACTACAGCTTGAGAGGCTTTATCCTCCAAATGTTCCTACTTGGGGGGGAGCAATTTTCACAAATGTACAGGAGCTTGCAGAAAATGTTTGCAAACTAATGATATGCTGAAGTCCTCAGATGGACCAGTGATGTTCAGGCATTAAGAGAGGTAGAAGTGGTTTGAGATCCACAGAGAGGTCTACCTTAAAGCTTGCAGCCAGCCTTCTGTATTGTTGGCTAATGTTTGCAAGTCTTTAAACGGCTCTGGACTCCTTTTTATTTCCCTATACACTCTGATGAAACTTTTTATTGTCCAACTGTACAACATAGCATGAAGTGAGCTGTTCTCGCAAGCATTCATCCATCCGCAGCAGTGACGGAGCCGTGACGCCATGCTGCCTACCCCTGGACGTTGCGGGTTATTCTTCCTCGGGCAGCTGGGTTTGCAGAAGCCTCTGTAACTATGGTGACCTGTATTGTTGACAAAGGCCCACACTGACAGCTCTCCCTCCATCTGTGTATATAACCCCTCTCCCACTCCTCCCCATTTAAATTTACTGTCATGTTTTCTGTGCTTCACTTTTCTCCTGTCTGCTTCTGTTTCTTTCGCTTGTATCGCCTACCAGCCCGGTTTTGGGGGTGTCCCATGAGATGGATCACTAAATTAGCCTGCTGACTTAATGCTATTAAAACACAACGTAGATGTGCGGCTCGTGTGGTAGTGAACAAAGAAAACCGTAATTTCTTAGCTCTTTATGTGTATTAGCAGTCAGATATTCTCTTTGGCCTTTGACATGTGTTTAGGAAGGCTTTTTGGCTAACTCTGATCCTGCTTTGTGACATGTCCCCACTTAAATGCTGTGCCTGATATTCCCGTTTCCTGCAGCAGAGCTGCTTTTTGCTGCTTTAAGCAGTCACTGAGTAAATGCACCCAGGAAGGAGAGAACATCAGCCACATTTACATGTCAGAGCACAACCTTCTTTTACCCTCTCCCTCATTAAGTTATTTTGTGGGAGGAGTCTATCCAACCCACTTTTTTTTTTTTAAATGGACTAAAAGTTTTGTTACTGTTGACATTTTCATGTCTGTTAATAATAAAAATATATATTATTCAGACATTTGTGTGGTCATGTGGTTATTCAGTGATGCAGCTGTGTGTGTGTGTTATAAACACCTGCAAAAAAAGGGACTCAGCCATGGGAAATACTGAGTGTTTAATACAATAATAAGGAAAACACCACCAATGGCAAAGGAAATGTACAACTCCTGACAGAGGAAAAAGCTGGAATCTTAATACTGACATTTAGTGAACACCATGTTCCACTCAGACCAAAGCCAGGCACCACATTTATAACAATGTTGTTAGATTAACCTAAAGTTCACGTTAAAGGGGACCGACTCTGCATTTCCTTATTTGCGGTCATCCCCCCACCCCTTTTTTTTCCTATTATAGGCTTCAGGTAATCTGTGCATAAACCCGACCCACCTGTTAATTAAACCTAATGAAGGGCAGCCAATCAGAACAAAGTTAGTTTGACATGAGCTAAAAATGGCTCCAGACAGGCTGATCTGAAGGACAGCACTGATAAGATAAAGGTTATTTTGAAGTGTGAAACATGCAATGCTATTCTAATAAGAGTCCATGATAAAATACGAGAAGAACAGGTCCTCGTGAAAATGATTCCTGGTGCATATTGGTACTTTATAGTTGAGCATAACAAACCTTGCTTTGGTTGGTTGGTGTTTTTTTTTAGTGTCCCATTTGTATCCTATTAGACTAACTTCCCTTTCTATAATCCCAGCACAAACAGTTTAATCAGGAATGGCCATGGACCAAAAAAAAGGAAAAGCTAACGGTCATGCAGACGAGATCATCGTGCATCACAAAATTCATCCTTTCTGAAAATTTTCCCTTCTAAAATTACTCTTCTAATTTTGACACTAGTCATTGAACATTGCACCCTGTTATTAATTCATCTGTATGTTGCATTAAACTCCCAAGTTGTCGCCACAGATTGCAAACTGCATTACTCCTATATGACCAGCAGGAGATATGATCGCTTCCATTTCAAAGTTCAGCTTCGTACAGTTTTCTGCTCAACTTACACTTACATGAGATCAAATTTAATCTCAGGACCTTATAAACGAGGCCCTTACAAACACACTAACATCTAATATATGCTGCTCCAAAAAAATAAATAAAGGAACATTTTTTTTATTCAGTATAGAATCAAGTCAGTTAAATTTCTGGGATACTGATCTGGTCAGGTAAGTAGCGGAGGGGGGTTGTTAATCAGCTTCAGTTAATGAAGTTAACAACAGGTGCAGTAGAGGGGCAATAGTGAGACCAGAGAAACAGGTTGAGTGCTGCCAGAGCCACTGGTGTGAATGTTTCTGACCAAACAATCAGAAACGGAGCGGCCTGAGGGCCTCGAGTCCTCTAGTGGGCCCCGTGGAGCCCGGTTTGCATTTGCCATAGAATACTAGAATTGGCAAGTTCACCACTGGTACCCTATGTGTTTCACAGATGAACACGTTACAGCCGTGGAGAAGGTTATGCTGCCTGTAACATTGTTCAGCATGACCGGTTTGGTGGTGGGTCAGTGATGGTCTGGGGAGGAATATCCATGGAAGGACACACACCTCTACAAGCTCGGCAACCGCATTGGGATGAAATCCTTGGATGCATTGTCAGACCCTACGCTGGTGCAGTGGGTGCTGGGTTCCTCACAGAACTCACCGGGGTGGCTGTGGCTCAGGATGTCAGAATGAGGTCATCTACTAATTGGATGGTTGGTGGTTCAATTCCTGGCTGCCCCAGTCTGCATGCCAGAGTGTGAATGTATGTGTGAATGTTAGCTAGTAAGCACTTACAGTGGTATGAAAAAGTGTTTGCCCCCTTCCTCATTTCCTGTTTTTTTGCATGTTTGTCACACTTAAGTGTTTCGGAACATCAAACCAATTTAAACAATAGTCAAGGACAACACAAGTAAACACAAAATGCAATTTGTAAATGAAGGTGTTTATTATTAAAGGTGAAAAAAAATCCAAACCATCATGGCCCTGTGTGAAAAAGTGATTGCCCCCCTTGTTAAAACATACTATAACTGTGGTTTTTTACACCTGAGTTCAATTTCTCTAGCCACACCCAGGCCTGATTATTGCCACACCTGTTCTCAGTCAAGACATCACTTAAATAGGAGCTGCCTGACACAGTAAGGTCCACCAGAAGATCCTTAAAAGCTACACATCATGCCGAAGATCCAAAGAAATTCAGGAACAATTGAGAAAGAAAGTAATTGAGATATATCAGTCTGGAAAGGGTTATAAAGCCATTTCCAAAGCTTTGGGAATCCAGCGAACCACAGTGAGAGCCATTATCCACAAATGGCGAAGACATGGAACAGTGGTGAACCTTCCCAGGAGTGGCCGGCCGCCCAAAATGACCCCAAGAGCGCAGCGACGACTCATCCAAGAGGTCACAAAAGACCCCACAACAACGTCCAAAGAACTGCAGGCCTCACTTGCCTCAGTTAAGGTCAGCGTTCATGCCTCCACCATCAGAAAAAGACTGGGCAAAAATGGCCTGCATGGCAGAGTTCCAAGGAGAAAACCACTGCTGAGCAAAAAGAACATTAAAGCTCGTCTCAATTTTTCCAAAACACATCTTGATGATCCCCAAGACTTTTGGGAAAACATTCTGTGGACCGATGAGACAAAAGTGGAACTCTTTGGAAGGTGTGTGTCCCATTACATCTGGCGTAAAAGGAACACTGCATTTCAGAAAAAGAACATTATACCAACAGTAAAATATGGTGGTGGTAGTGTGATGGTCTGGGGCTGTTTTGCTGCGTCAGGACCTGGAAGACTTGCTGTGATAAATGGAACTATGAATTCTGCTGTCTACCAAGAGATCCTGAAGGAGAATGTCCGACCATCTGTTCGTGTACTCGAGCTGAAACGAGCTTGGGTTCTGCAGCAGGACAATGATCCTAAACACACCAGCAAGTCCACCACTGAATGGCTGAAGAAAAACAAAATGAAGACTTTGGAGTGGCCTAGCCAAAGTCCTGACCTGAATCCTATTGAGATGTTGTGGTATGACCTTAAAAAGGCCGTTCATGCTCGAAAACCCTCTAATGTAACTGAATTAGGACAATTCAGCAAAGATGAGTGGGCCAAAATTCCTCCAGAACGCTGTAAAAGCCTCATTGCAAGTTATCGCAAACGCTTGGTTGCAGTTGTTGCTGCTAAGGGTGGCCCAACCAGTTATTAGGTTTAGGGGGCAATCACTTTTTCACACAGGGCCATGATGGTTTGGATTTTTTTTCACCTTTAATAATAAACACCTTCATTTACAAATTGCATTTTGTGTTTACTTGTGTTGTCCTTGACTATTGTTTAAATTGGTTTGATGTTCCGAAACACTTAAGTGTGACAAACATGCAAAAAAACAGGAAATGAGGAAGGGGGCAAACACTTTTTCACACCACTGTAGCTGTAGAAGTGCTTGAATGAATGGGTGCGAATGCAGACATGTATAAAGCAACAGAGTAGAAATATGCTATACAAAAACTAGTCCATTTACTCCTGGTGCACAACAATGCCCAGCTTCGTGATGAGAATATGATATAATTCAGCCTCTGTGGGCTGATAATTTTTCTATTAAACAATGTGGCATCCTTTCATTCCCAACACATTAGATATCCAATGTGATTTTTTTTCCCATTGAGCCCATTCAAAGTGTTCCTTTAATTCTTTTAGAGCAGTGTATATACAACAGCATAAAGAGCACTCCACCCGTTTAGGAAGTCTGTAATACTGCAGCAGACAGAGCTCACATCACAGAATGTTTTTGAATTGTCTGGAAAGCAGCAGGAATATTATCAGTACCTTTAAAGTGACGGAAGAAAATAATACTGTGAAACATGATGAGCTGGAACCACTTCCTGAATGACAGCTAAAAAATAAAACACTAACATCTCAGAGAAATCTGGTTACCTGTACAAATACACTATTTGACGCTCCTGGCTGTCATCACACAGCAGTGTCAGTGTGGCAAACATTCCAGTTACCTCAGAGCACGTGCTGGGGAGCAGTGAGCTACATGCAGGTTAACTACAGTTCTGTGTGGAGAATGAGCTCGGGCTCCAACTGTAAAAACTTTAATGGAGTGCTAAAAATCAGATAAATGTATTCCAAAAAATGTAAAATGTGTATTAGAAGATGGATGAGGTCACCATGACTCCACCCCACTGGTTGGTGAAGCCTTTCTGAAGGCTTGAGGTGAGCGTCTCTTCATCACTGTGTTGGGGTTTTGAAACTGGATGTAATGAGTGAGGAGTGGATCTGACACAGACGCACAACTTCTCAATCACAATTTATCACTCAGTGACCTCTCCTGTATAATCCTCCTTTCTGACACTTGGAATGACCAACATGGACTCTGTTTTATTCAGTATGATCCCAAATAAGTCACTGATCCTATGAATTCATCAGGAACGCGTTCATAGAGGTCCTGGCAGGGGGCTGTTTCCCCATCGACCTGTATAGGACTGGAAGTCTTTATACAACCACAGGTATCATTAAAGAGCGCAGGCTGAAGGCAATTCTCTTCTACACCCATCATTTACACTGTGCATGGAGCCTTCATCACAATATGTGAGCTACACAAGTGGAGCGATGCTTGCCTGCTGGCTCAGGCAAAACCGCCTCCAGCTGCCCTGTGTCGTACACACCAACATCCTTCACTTTCCTCACGCCACATACCAAACACACACCCTCATTTCCATTTAATCCCAAATTTCCCACCCCTCCCTCTCACATGTCAGTGCTGCTGCCCTGCATCACCGCCTGCTATTTCAACATCTCCACAATCCTGCCTCCTCCTCCTCCTCCTCCTCATATACACCTTCTTATATACACAGCCACAGAGTTCATGCACAGCTGAGTCTTGAAACCAGTTATCTGGGAACCAATCAAATTTAGTGTCCAAAAATTCTGATCGAAGCTCTGTCACACTCAATTATAAAGCGTCATTTATGAGAGCCACTTATCCTTGACGCGCTGACACCACACCGACCTCAAAGGACGATGAGACACGGTGAGCGGCTCCATCCGCTGCCTGCAGCCTGAAAAAGTCCCAGATTTTAGAAGCATTAACCTAAAGTCACCATGTGGAGTCGTGCTGTTTCTCTGTAGGGGTTCCTGTCGAGCCAAACATGTAAGATTTTCATGTGCTACTTTCGTTGTTATTTTTTTGTTAACATATTCTGGAATACATTTATTACTGACTGTTGATTGTTAATCTTTACTTTCTGGAAGGCTGGTGTCTCACTGATGGATACTGCACACAAACCTAAAGCTGACATTCCTGTAGGAATGTCAGGGGAAGAAAGTAAGACCTGTGAACATGTGGCCATTTTAACAATAAACCAGACCTGTGACCTTTTCCTATTATATTTGGTTATATTTCCACATCACATTATCTTTTTTTTTTCCGATAGTAGTATCAACTATTTATTCTAAGCAGCTTTAAATAAGTAGACTAAACTGGTGGATTATTGTTGTAACAATGCTTCCTGGTTGAGCAGCAGAGTTGAGTCTGTGGCAAACTCTGCCAGTGCCACAGACTCAACTCTGCTGCTCAACCCACAAATGCAACAGGCTTTCCAACAGTATAAGGTTTATAGCCAAGAAGCATTGTTACAACAAGGAAATAATCGACCAAACACAAATTTCCCGACTTTTTGTGTTAAGTTTAAATTTCTTCCTCTAGAGTAGCTCTGCTGTAATCCCATTACATCAGTGTTAAGTAATTTGCAGTTTCTCAGCACTGCTGGTGATAAAAAGTTGCTTCCATGTGTTTCTGAGCTGTGAAGTAGTATAAATCCAGACTATAAGAAGAAAGTAGAGTCCCTCTCCTTCATATTCCCACAATAACATTTCCATATTTGCTGTGCTTTATAATACTGAAACACTCTCCCATGAGCACCAGATCAGTGAATACCTGTAAATGCGTGCACAGTGATGTACATCTAAATCCAACCGTGTTTTCATTATGGCTTCATTAGAAACACTTTAAAAGTGCAGAGTTCCTCTACGTTAAAGTCTCTGTTAAAAGAAGGACACTCGTCAGACGGTGAATAGTCTGAACCTTCTCTAGTTCATGTCTCTTTGCTTGGGGATTTCCACCTGCTTACATACAGGTGACCTCAGCTTTCCCCTCCTCCTGCTCAAAGCCACCTTCCTCCATGGGGATAGGGAGCTGGGGTACCCTCCTCCGAACACCGGGAAGCCCCCGATGCCTCCTGCAGCCAGACAGAGGTTGTCTGGAGGGACAGAGCTGCTGACTGCCCGACTCACAGAGTGACTGGACACAGACTGGAGACAGAGAGGGACACAAGTGGAAGAAGACCCAATCAAAACCATCCGGACCATGGAATGACACATATAGCACCAGAGTATGTTTTTTCTATCTAACATTGTTCTAAGTAAAAACTGTTTGTCTTGTTGACAGCTCTGCAGACAAATAAAGCTGCTTCATCAAGTCCACACTTGGAATGGTTTCCATTGTAACAGGTGATTTTTTTGACTTTCCTAAGACTTATTTTTTAAAAATAAAAAAGTCCTTCTGATAATGCACTTTATTGCCAACAGTATTCACTCATCTGCCTTCACGCAGATATGAACTTGCATAACATCCCATTATTAATCCTGAGGGTTTAATATGATGTCGGCCCACCCTTTGCAACTATAGCAGCTTCAACTCTTCTGGGAAGGCTTTCCACAAGGTTTAGGAGTGTTTATGGGAACTGTTGACCATTCTTCCAATTATGAGGTCAGACACTGACATTGGATGACAAGGCCTGGCTCACAGTCTCCACTCTAATTCATCCCAAAGGTGTTCTATCAGGTTGAGGTCAGGACTCTGTGCAGGCCAGTCAAGTTCTTCCACACCAAACTCACTCATCCATGTCTTTATGGAGCTGCTTTGTGCACTGGTGTGCAGTCATGAAGGGGCCATCCCCAAACTGTTCCCACAAAGTTGGGAGCATCAAACTGTCCAGAAGCTCTCTGTGCACTGTTCCTGAGCTAATCTGAAGGCCACATGAAGTCTGGAGGTCTGTAGTGACTGACTGCAGAAAGTTGGTGACCTCTGCAAGAGGTGCAAAGTCACAAAGTACAAATACTTTGTTACTGTACTTAAGTAGATTTTTCAGGTATCTGTACTTTCCTTGAGTATTTATTTTTCTGACAACTATTTACTTTTACTCCCTACATTTTTACCAGCCTTACAGGCTCGTTACTTTAGGTTTATTTCCCATCACTGCGCCTTCAAACATCAAACCGATCTGAGCCTAAATGAAGGAACCATAACACACAAAGGCCAATCCTACTGGAGTAGCCTCCATCACCGGGCTTATAGCCTACATGAAATGATGAAAGAGGCAAAGCCATATAATTTTATATAATTTAAAGCGCTGTCTGTAAATTGTGGTTGTGGTACTTCAGCATCTTAGCTAGCGCTACTGAAGAGCCGCAAAAATAAAGGGAGTAATGCGTTGTGGCAGGCAAATTCAAATGCAATGTTTCTATCAGCTCATCCAATATCAGCAAACACACAAACTGTTTGTGTGCAGTTTGTCACACAGTGTGTCTGCGAGCTAAAGGTCCAGCTGCTGTTTCCCAGAATGAGAGAGAAGCTCACTCAGAGATGGAAGAAAGAGGAAGCAGAGAGGTTCGATTTAAAGGTAAGGACTGCTCAGTGACACGAGATGAGCTAGAAATTTAAAGCCTACATGTAATGTCCTTATTTTTTAAAAATCAGATCTTGATCTGTATATGATGTGAAGTTCTGTTTTTTCATGTTGTGAAATTTGTTATTCAAAGGCTGCATGAAAATACTGCAGTTTAGTGCAGGAAAAACAGGTTAGTTCACTTCACTTCATCCAGCAAGAGCAGTAAACCTCAGAGCAGAAGAGCAGCTGCTGATCACAGCCTGAGCTCACAATAGAAGTTATTGTGATTCTCTTTCCCCACGCTGAGCCGCTACAACTGAGCTTAGAGTTCCCCCACCTGCCAATGTAGGTAACAGATTCAAGATGAGCACATTCATTCGAATTTAGGTTGGAGTAACGTTTGTTTTCTCAGTTTATACCATTTTATTATATTCATATAGCAGGTTCAGTTAGCTTTGCACAAAAATAGCTGGTAGAAACGTCCTTCAAAGAGCTCTTTTTACTTTCTTTGAGTACATTTCAGAGCCTGTGCTTTTTTACTTTACTTGAGTAAAGAAGTTGAATCTTCTTGAATCTGTACTTCAACTTTTAACAGAGTATTTTTTAACACAAGTATCTGTACTTCTACTTAAGTACAGAATGTCTGTACTTTTGCCACCTCTGACCTGTGACCACTATGTCATTCACGTGGCCTAACACTTCATGGCTGAGTTGCTGTCATTCCCAATCGCTTCCACTTTGTTATAATCCCGCTAACAGCTGACTGTGGAATATTTAGTAATGAATAAATTTCATGACTGGATTGCTGCACAAGTATCATCCTATCACGGTACCACGCTGGAACTCACTGAGCTCCTGAGAGCGACCCATTATTTCACTGATGTTTGTAGAAGCAGTCTGCATGCCTAGGTGCTTGGGTTATACACCCGTGGTCATGGAAGTGACTGGAACACCTGAATTTAGTGATTTGGATGGGTGAGTGAATACTTTTGCAATATAGTCCATCTCTGGTGAGGAGTAGTAAAGACTTTCTCCACCAGGGGGCAGCGTAGCCAGCAGCATATTCCTGCACATTTTTCATCCATCTCCATCACTGGGTCATGCTGGTAATCGAGTATTGGCACTTTCTTTCACTAAATACTGTTTTTGTTCTCCAGTCATAACATTTACACTATGAAAAGCTTCTGAGCTTATATCAAGCGATCCATCTATGCAAAGTATTACCTGAAAAAATATTTAATTGCAGTGAATAATTTTATTAAATAAAATACATAAATATCATTTATATGGATTCTTTATTAAAAACAAAACCAAAGTACAGGATAATATAGTATATAAACAATTTAACGGGCTATAATTCTGGTATAGCTAAAGGTCTGTCTGTGGTCCCTGGTTGCCATTACACATATTTATTCTTTACATTCAGACAACACTTCTTTGGTTTCTATTAAGTTATCTTTCAGAAGTTTTCCTTTCACCTTTGTTGTTATGCATCTATTTCATAATTCCTGTGACTATGGAGATATCTGTTCAGCAGTGTGTGTCTATCAGCTTGATTACACAAAAATGCCTAGGCTTAACTTCAGGACACTTAGATGAGAGGTGGAAGAACCCTGGGCTGGATTCACATTGTTAGACTGCAGGGAATACACACTCTTTGAGTTCCTCACTTACTTGTTTGCTTGACGTTAGTTTTTTCCCCCTTTCAGACTTGTGTCTTCAGGGGTGTCCACACAGGAAACAAACGGCTTGTTGCAAATTGCTTTGTCACTGATGGTCAGTTGCTAGCAGGCATACCAAGCTCTGGTTGCCTAAGTAACCCTCTAATGTACTTATTGCCCTCTTCATCAGTGGCATCCTTTACTCTCACTGGCAGTTGCTTCAATTGAAGTTGAGAAGTTTAACGTGGGGTCTGCCCACTTTCTGTCACCCTAGGGTCACTGATGTTCTGTGCTCTCTGGTTGCCACTATGTGTTTTGGCCACAGTGAAGGTGGCAAAAACCAACCAACCAACCAAAAAAGCCCCCAAACTTTTTTACGTCTCACCTGGTTCCTCTGTTGTCCCACTGTCTGACTTCTCACTGGCCTCTGGAGAAACACAACCTGCTTTGTAGCCAGATTCCCATCACTGCATGCAACAGCAGCACCAACAGGTCAGAAATGCAACTAAAAACATATCAGGAGAAATAATATCTTCAAGAACGGATCTACCTGTCGTGCCGGATGATGGGTGTGGGCAGCACGCACGTGAGCAGCCAACCAAACTCAGCCAGAGTGTGGAGGAGGGGCCCGTAGTCAGTTTTCACATTAGAGTCCTGCAGGGAAACAGCATGTGCAGATATCATAAAACCACTCTCAGGAAAAGAGGCCTGAATGTCTGGACTAAGACCCAGCTGCAATTCTCAATAATGTCACTTCTGGCCTGATTCCATTTGATTTTTTTAGGAACCAAATTGATGCATAACTAGTTTTTACAGGCAGGCGGGCATTCAAAGACCATAATGAGAGCTACTGCCATAAAAAGAGACACCACTAGAGGGCAGTTTCTGCTAATGCAACCTTCAACTGAACTCAGAGAGCTGTGAAACCTATGCTGTCAATACAATGACAGTAAGAAACATAGCTTTAATAACGCTATATAGCATTATTATCAGTTTGACCTTCAGATCAATCTATTGACCTTGAAGGAGAGGTCAGAGGTTAAATATGGCATGATATTTTAAATCTTTACATGGTACTTTCTATATGTTGACAGTACACACTACACCTGTAAGAATCACAGTTTCTAAGTTATAAGCCTTTTTGTCCATTTTGGACCATTAAATCATGAAGTTGACCTTAAAGACTTTGGTGTATGTGAGCCAGATTTGAATACACTATTATCATGACCCCACTCTGCACCCCTACAAAGGTTGATCAGAATTCATTCAAAGCATGTCACGCTATCGTGTTCACAGACAGAGTGACACACAAACACTACCAAAAACATGACAACCTTGGCGACAGTAAAAAGGTGATGTGGAAAGACATTGCCAGATTTGAATTACTTACATCCAGCAGTAATGCTAATTTATTCTTTGGCTAATAGACTGTGTCACCTTTATCATCAGGGTTAGTCAAAAATTGCTCTAAAATGACTTTTGATAGTAAAGCTTGCCGACCCCAGCTGTAACTACTCAGTGAACTGGTGTTAATGATGTCATAATTATTCTAATATTTCTGAAGACAGGTAGGAAAAGTAGCAAAGTGTAACGGCTTAATCAGCCAATCCGTTGTGTAGCTACAATGATTTCTATCGCTAATACAAATATGCAGATTCAAACTAGTCTATTTAACTTTATAATTCTGTCCTGAGACCACGATGTGTTAGCCGTATGTACATGAGAAACATGTGATTCCTACCAGAAACTGTGTTTAAAAATAAATTACAAACCTACCATACTGAACTGAAAATGTGAATCAAGGCATCCAATACACAATAATATTTGTGGCTGAGTATGGTTTTAGGACAGCAAAGAAAAAGAAAAGCCTCATGATTAAGTCTTTTTGAAGGGGGGTGGACAAAAACATCTACTTTCCCACAAACATTCTCCAAAAAAGTCTAAAAGTCAAACACACTCACTGACCTCGATGACGGTCCACTGCTCGACGACAATTGTGTCATTTGCAGGAGTAGACGTGCTTCTCTCCTCATACACGAACAATCCCTCCAGCGATCTGGGCACCGGCTCGCCTGAAACACACGAGCAGTCCCTGAGACACGTGTTGAGAAACACACAGTCATGTTTTTGTGGTGAAAACAGAAAAAAAAGATTCCTCTTTACATTTTTGTGTAGCATCTTTCTTAATGATGGTTACATAACTCTTCAATTCAAGGCCATTTCAAACAAATCGAGGTCACGGCAACCCTGCAAAGTTTATGAACTTTACGCCAAACCTGTAAATCTACAACTTCCCTGTGCTTTTCATCTGCATCAAATAACTCGTAGTACTCAGAGGACACTGGATGACATCGCCCAAGTCAACATCAAATGGGATCTCTGGTATAGCTTTTCAGTGCAGCATTCTATTTCCAGACCCAGTTCAGACATAACCCGGCAAAACTACAGCAGAGCTGCAGCAAATGCAAAAAACAAAACGCTACTATGAAAATGTCCAGAACAAAAATCAAGCATTCACCAGATTCTTGACCTTGTCTGGCAGAACATAAATGATTTACAGCACACTGCTGTGTGGAAATGAGAGCGTCACTGGGTTGATAATGACCCAGTTATTAGAAATAGGCTGAGAGTTCCCATGTGTTCATATGTGAGAGGAGAGGAGAGCGCAGAGTTCTTGCTGTAGACCATCTGTACAAACTGCACTCTGCTGAAGTTTTAGGCACTCATCCATCACCAGACACCATCAGGGAGCCACCAAATTCATTAGGCAGCAGGACAACAAGCACAAACAACCATCGCACTTTTGTTTGTTGCTTTGCATGTTATAAAAAGGATTTTAAAGGATTGTAAAGGATTGTAAAGGATTGTAAAGCACGACTCAAGTTTGCAGTGAGAAAATATGTGCATGCTGAAAGACTGAGAAAAGTGATAAAATCCAGAATTAAACCACTTCCTCTACCATTTTATATGTTTTTTGCTGTATTAATGAAAAACAAAACAAAACAAAAAGATTTACACAAAAAGGTCACTTCCTGTTTTGGCTCCTCTCTCTCCCACTGCATCTATATTTGGAGCCGTTTTCCTACTTTGGCGACCTCGCTTCCTGTTCATCTGCAGAGCAGTGGACATCATGAAACAGCCCCAGTTGGGCTGCAGCAGGTTCACTTGCACTTACTGCACTTATTCAAGGCTGTTGGGAGGCTGTTCCAGCATCTTGGACAACTTGTCACAGTTGTGATGATTTTAGACCAGTTTGATACAGATTTCAAACTTGCTTTTAGATTGTTCTTCTAAGGAAGTCCAAACTAAGTTAATATCTTTGATATGTTCTGTATCTTCATGTAATCCCACACTGATTCCATGAGATCACAGCTCTGCTTTTGGATGTTGTTTTGAAGTTCGGACTTTGGATTCAGTTTTTGGGTTGGAACTTGGTTTTGAACCAGCTTAGAACTTGGATTGGGCTCTGATTTTAAAAGTTTTTACTCTTGGTTTGGATGTGGTTTTAGTTGTTTTATACCCGAATTTTGGCTAGTTTTGAATTCGGACTGTGTTCTGACTGTGGGCCTAGTTTTGGGCATAGTGTTAGAGTGGTTTTAAACTTGGTTTTGAACCTTGACTTTGGACTAGTGTCAAACCTTGCTTGAGTATGGATCTGACTTTGAAATGGTTTTTAAACTTGGTTTTGGTTCTGATTCTTAACAGGTTTTACACAATTTTCAAACTGGTTGAACAATTAACCCGGCCACTGAGGTTCCCATTATCTCTGAGTGGAACGCTCACAGAGGGCAAACATACAGTTTTCACTTGATGCTTCCTTTAACTTCCACTATCTTGGTTGTTATGTTGCATTCGAACCATCAGACAAACCTTTAGGTGTGTCCCAATAAACAAAGGAGTCTACCAGTGACCAGCCTTTGCGATAGTAGGCCGCAGTCAGCTCCAACCAATCAGCCTCCAGAGCACTGACCACGTTGCCCTTCCTGGAAACACGCATGGAGAGCGCCCCCTGGTGGTACTGACAGGCCAACGAGTCCAGGGGAGCACAGCCTGGAGCCCATGAGTGGAAGAAGACGAGCAACCTCAAATCTGGAGGCAGACGGAGTAGAAGCAAAGGCTCTAACGTTAACATAAGTCTGACTCTGTTATAACAATATTATCTGTTTAAGTGCAGCAATAAAGAGATGGCATGACTTTTACATGATCTCTGAGAAGATCTGATATTATGACTCATTTGACATTTTTCTTTAAATCCATGATTCCTCCCAACCCAAACTCCCTTTGGCAATCTAAGACAGGCACATTACTCATCATCACCATGGATGTGAACACGAGGTCACACCGCCAGTCAGAATAACCCTAAATGAATATTTAGAGTGTCTCACCGGGACTGTAGGTGCTGTCGTCCAGCTCTCTGTCTCCAGGCAGTGTTTCAGGAGGTGTACGTGGAGGGGAGCGACAGCCCCTCTTTGGACTGTGCACGCGGCCATTGGTGATCCCACTCACCTGCTGCAGGACAGAGCCAATGAATCGAACGCCTCCTCGCGCACTGCTGTTCACCTGTAGCAAAAACAAAAGATAGCTTAGGAAGTTTAGATGAGGTTAATTTATTTTCTAAAGTTTAAATTGTTTATAAAGCCATTAAAAAACTTGAACTCTTCAGTATTTATTTATTAATATTTGTTGCTTTTATCATGTAGTGTCCACTCAGAGTGATCTTGGAACCATTCGGGGGATCTCCACCCTGAAGTTGTGCACATGTGGACAACATTGATATACCGAAAATCCCTTTATCCATGGATCTGACTAAAGCACCAGTAAAGATGGCTGACCCTATCGATGAGCGCTCTGACGGTGTCACCCGTCAGCGAGTCTCCAGGTAAAGGCCACTCCTCCACCCTCAGCACTGGCACGCTGTGACACATGGACGCTGTCTGCTTACTGAAATCACACAACAAAGACAGCTGGTTAGACCCCAGGGAGACTTGTTCAGCAGCAGCAGGTTTGGCTCCTTTTGTCAGGTCAGTGGCACCAAACCTGCTGAACCCGTCCAGCTGGAGGTTCAGAGTCCGGCTGTCATAGTCACAGAGCTGCAGACACCAACGAATAAATCATTTACAGGCTCAGCGGGCTGCCTGCTACTGTCTCAGCATTTATACACAGGTAAACAATAGTTTAGGCAGTCTAAGTGATGTGAGTACACACAGTTTTAGGGCTGTTTCAACACGAAGGAGTGTTTGCCTTGGCTCTCACTATGTCAGCATATAGATACAGCGTGCACACATGTGAAAGGCCCCGAATATCTCCACACACAAACATAACTGCATCTCTTGATTGTCATATTTAGTCTCGATAGTTGCGTTTAGTGCGTCTCGGCAGTCGTGTTGCTGGTAATCATATTTAGCTTCTCGGTAGTTGTTCTGGGTTTCCTGGTCTTGGTGGTTTTGTGTCTCTTGTGGTCATGTTCTGTTTGTGGCTGTTTCAGTCGTCTGTGGTGACCCTGGGCCTCTTTGTGACCGTTGTGCGCTTCTTATAGCGGTTTCAAGTCTCTGTGGTTGTTTTGTCGTCCCCTTGGGTCTCTCAGCCAAAGCCCCCGTTCACTGTACTTCATGCATTACTGTCATCTTAGAGTGAAAACATTCATCACAGGCACAGCGGTCCGACCTATTAAACTGCAGAGATCAGACATACTCTGTCCTCACTGGCTGCTGAGAGACCCGTGTTGTCAGGTGGATTTCAGCCAAAAGAAATTAAATGGTAGTCAAACCAAAACACAGTCTCCCCCCCCTCTGCAAGCACGCAAGTCTGACCTATCAGGGATGTGCATTAAATATGCAGGTGACTTCATTCATCTTTCATATAGCTACTAGACAGTATCATGGGGCAGGCAAGTCTTTTCTTTGTTAATCACAATGAAGAGGAAAGGAAGAAGAAAAAAATCAGGAAGACTGTTTAAGTTGGGTTAGGACTGGTGTACCTGAGTCTGGGACGGGCCAGAATGGCACGGTAGAGCAGGCTGAAGGGAAGTGAGCGGGTCCGACCCACAGACAGGATGATGGGGTGAAGGGCGGCCAGGAGGTAGCCTTGTGTGTAGTACGGCTGCAGGGCCTGAGGCAACTCCGACAGCGAGGACACATACTGCACTGTCGGACGGCTACCTGCATACAGAGATGTCATATGCTTTTTAAATTTTTTTTACATCTTTCTAAAGTCTTTCTTCCCTCTGACTAACAAAGCTGCGCTCCAAGTTAACTCACAGAGATCCAAAGACATCTTCAATCATACAGCATCACTCTTAGAGCTGAAACATTTGTTGATTAATCATAAGTCGATAACAACTCCACACATCAGCCCTTATTTTAATGTGATCTGCTACCAAATAAACCCCTTTACAGGACTGTGCAGGCTTAAGAGGAATATATGCTTTCCAAATAATTTTAAATGCTTGTCATCTGTTTCTTTTCTGCTTTCATGTTATCCATTTGTGAACCATCAGAGGTGTGAAGTGAGCAGAGAGAGGTGGAGGGTTTGCGAATGGTGGAGTCTTGTGCCATTTTTCCTAAAGCTCTGGCTGGAAATCCATGAGACCATCACCATACTTCCTGTGTCCACAAAGAACGGCTGTTCAGAGGGGCTTGGCTACATGCCGCACGCGCACACAAAAACACACACACAAATCCATTTAATGCAATTCAAGATTTTAATGAAAAATTTGCATATCTTGGAGGAAGCAAGAATGAAAAATGAGAATGACACAAAGGAAGTGTGTGAGAGCCTTACTCATGTTGTAGGGACATGTTTACACTGTCACACTGTGGAGATTCATCTTCTGCTCTCACAAAAGTTCCACCAACATAAACGTAATCAATTTTAATGTGAAAACGTGATTGAAGGTTAGCGTATGTTATGTAAACGCAGCTTTGTGTGTACTTTTTTACTAATGTTGTGGGTGGTTGTTGTTTAGGGTACATCTGCAGGAAATTAATGTGGTGTACAGTCCCCTGAAGTTAACTCATATCGCAGGAGAGAAAAAACAAGTTTCCATAAAGTATATCAGTAAAGTTTAGGGTGAATACTGGGCTTAAGGCGATGGTATATCGACAGGAAATGAATACAACTATATGTAATGATACCTGAACTGATGGTCAAAAGTTCGGACACACTTTCCAATAAGTGTGTCCGAACTTCTGACTGGTACAGTATGTGTGTGTGTTTTGGTGGGATATAACTAGGTTCACACAATGTGGGGAATTCCCGTCTCTCTTACTGGAACAAACTCTGGATAAGACTTAAATTTAGGGAACTGAGTGAAAGTCAGTACAAAAGCCTGTGAAGCTTTGAAAACGTGACTCTGTGTGTGTCTGTGTGTGTGTGTGTGTGTGTGTGCAAAAGATAGCAAGGGAACATTCTTCCCTGCAACCACCTCACATTCTCATGAACAAACACCCGAGAGAGCGGCGAGACCAGCACGCAGCTGAGATCACTGCAGCCTCTGAATGAGCCGTCTGGCTGGCTCTCTTTCTGAGAACGAAGACCACCAGAACCTCAATAAAACCAGTAAAAGTCGGCGTTGGGCAAATGCTGCTACAGTTTACAGGCATTCCTGTGGCCTTAAACGCCGCTGCCAACTCTTGAGGTGAACTGAAATTTAACACATGTTGCAGCTGCTGGAAAAAGCTGATGCGGTTCTAAAGACAACTTGTACACAAAATAAGTGAAGATAAGTGCTTCAGCGAGGAGAAGGCCCCGTTAAAAAGTGAGTTTTCCTGCAAATTTGAAACTTTGCATTAAAAAAAATAAATCAGGGATACAAATTAAAAGTCAAGTGTCACTAAAAAGTACTAAAACTAAGACAGTTCTCTCTCTATAGTACTGCTTTTAATAGCTTATTTAGACTAATGGTAAACTCTTTAGCCTAATGTAGCAGCTTATGTCTGCTGTTTGGGAGCCAAGTTATCATAAAAGGAGGCCTGTACTATAACATGGAGAAAAAGGCTTTATCAAAGCTCATTTGTTAATAACTTGCAGTGATATAAATGCATGTAAAGAGAATGTGAATGAGGTTTTTGCTCAAACAAAGTCACATCATTAGGAGACAAATCACATTTGGTCGAGTCAAACGCTGACCATGAGGGTGTGGAGTGCCCCCATCAGAAAAACAGGCCACCACACTGCAGTTAAACGCTCCCAGGAGGAATATGTTAGTGTACAAACACACCTCTAAACAAGGCTTTTGTGGCAGCCTTTTGCTCTTTCTCCTCCCGTTTCAATCCTCACACCCCCTCCCATTCTGCTGCCACTCGCCCCATGGATCCACACACTGAGGCCTCTGTTCAGTGGGGCATGGGAGAAAAGGCCGGGGGGGGGGGGGTGAAGAAGGGAAGCCTAAAAAGGAGGGGGTAAAGAAGTAGAGGCTTTCAAGAGGAGTTGAGTAACAGGAGGGTACAGAGAGGGGTGAGGGGTAACACAGCTGAGGAAAAGGGAGGCAAGGGAATAACGAAGGAAAGGAGGTAACGCCAAACAGGGAAGGCGGGGGGGGGGGTTACAAGATGGATTTCACAAACCCATGTGTGAAGATATGAAAAAGAGAAAGCTGCCTAGCAACAAGGAGTGAATACATGAAGAGCAACATCACCACTGCTACCCTCACTACCCTGAACACACCTGGTTTTCACTGCAAACAGGTTGTATGGTTTGTAGTTTTTAAATAACAATGATCAGTATACAGAAAAGTTAAGGCTCAGAATTATAGTGACAAACACCCTAAAGCCACTGTGAGTTACATTTCTATGAGATCCACAGCAATTAGGTAATATAAAAGCTAGGTCATTTAAACACCGTGTGTGTGTGTGTGTGTGTGTGTGTGTGTGTTGGGGACTAAGAAATACAGTTTGTAAGGTGCTCCTATATTAAATACAAATTCAATGGTAAGCATCAGCCACGTCTTTGGCTGCAATCTTCTTTCTCACACTGGCATATGAATCACTTGTATGGGTAGAATAATCTACACCTCTTTGAGCAAAATATGAACTGATGTCTGATGTCCAGCTCAGCTGAGCTGGAGTCTGTCTGTCTGTGGGATGATGTGGGGTGAGACCCTCCCTGAGGAGGCAGCTGAATGACATCGAGGACCGCCTGGACAGCCAGCTGTTAGTTACACCGGGAGAACAGGGGCTAGTTTCCTTTGAACTTTATAAAAACATGTGAAGTGATTGTCAGCTCGTAAATGGATCGTGGATAGTGTAATTGTCTTGGACAGATAGGCGGAAGAAAATGGATGGATGGATGAAAAAAAATAATTAGAAAATGCTAGAGTGAATTAGCATATATACTCTTGACGGTCGATGATACACCTGGGTAGACTGCTAAGTAATCTATGTATAGGGAAATGCCAAATAAGATATAGATTTGATCACAAAATGTTGGCTATGAAAAGGCTGGTATCATGAGATCCTGCAACAGTCATCATGTACACGACATATCTGAAAATAATAATAAAAAGGTAATAAGCCTTCTCATGTATTTCTTCACTGCCTTTGATATCACTGCCAGAAAGTGTACAAAGATGAAAAACACACACACCTTTCTACATGTTCATTAATGATTAATCTGTACATATTTCCTTAGAAAAATAACAAAAATACACATCTTAGTTTTCAAAGCTACCATCAGCTCAAAGTTGTTAGTTAGGAACAGCAAACTGATTAGCAGGCTCAAGAGATGAGTGCAAACCTCTGTACTTGAATGATAGTGACGGGTTCCGCAAGTACATATTTCCTCTTGTGTGAGGTTTGTGTGTGTGTGCAGTGAAATGAATATTCTCACTGGTGTCACGCCAATTCAGCAGCAGCAGGGAAAAAAAAGACTCCGGGTGGGTCTAAAATCTATGGTAGTGTAGATACAGTGGTGTGAAAAAGTGTTTGCCCCCTTCCTCATTTCCTGTTTTTTTGCATGTTTGTCACACTTAAGTGTTTCGGAACATCAAACCAATTTAAACAATAGTCAAGGACAACACAAGTAAACACAAAATGCAATTTGTAAATGAAGGTGTTTATTATTAAAGGTGAAAAAAAATCCAAACCATCATGGCCCTGTGTGAAAAAGTGATTGCCCCCTAAACCTAATAACTGGTTGGGCCACCCTTAGCAGCAACAACTGCAACCAGGCGTTTGCGATAACTTGCAATGAGGCTTTTACAGCGTTCTGGAGGAATTTTGGCCCACTCATCTTTGCAGAATTGTCCTAATTCAGTTACATTAGAGGGTTTTCGAGCATGAACGGCCTTTTTAAGGTCATCCCACAACATCTCAATAGGATTCAGGTCAGGACTTTGGCTAGGCCACTCCAAAGTCTTCATTTTGTTTGTCTTCAGCCATTCAGTGGTGGACTTGCTGGTGTGTTTAGGATCATTGTCCTGCTGCAGAACCCAAGTTCGTTTCAGCTCGAGTACACGAACAGATGGTCGGACATTCTCCTTCAGGATCTCTTGGTAGACAGCAGAATTCATAGTTCCATTTATCACAGCAAGTCTTCCAGGTCCTGACGCAGCAAAACAGCCCCAGACCATCACACTACCACCACCATATTTTACTGTTGGTATAATGTTCTTTTTCTGAAATGCAGTGTTCCTTTTACGCCAGATGTAATGGGACACACACCTTCCAAAGAGTTCCACTTTTGTCTCATCGGTCCACAGAATGTTTTCCCAAAAGTCTTGGGGATCATCAAGATGTGTTTTGGAAAAATTGAGACGAGCTTTAATGTTCTTTTTGCTCAGCAGTGGTTTTCTCCTTGGAACTCTGCCATGCAGGCCATTTTTGCCCAGTCTTTTTCTGATGGTGGAGGCATGAACGCTGACCTTAACTGAGGCAAGTGAGGCCTGCAGTTCTTTGGACGTTGTTGTGGGGTCTTTTGTGACCTCATGGATGAGTCGTCGCTGCGCTCTTGGGGTCATTTTGGGCGGCCGGCCACTCCTGGGAAGGTTCACCACTGTTCCATGTCTTCGCCATTTGTGGATAATGGCTCTCACTGTGGTTCGCTGGATTCCCAAAGCTTTGGAAATGGCTTTATAACCCTTTCCAGACTGATATATCTCAATTACTTTCTTTCTCAATTGTTCCTGAATTTCTTTGGATCTCGGCATGATGTGTAGCTTTTAAGGATCTTCTGGTGGACCTTACTGTGTCAGGCAGCTCCTATTTAAGTGATGTCTTGATTGAGAACAGGTGTGGCAATAATCAGGCCTGGGTGTGGCTAGAGAAATTGAACTCAGGTGTGAAAAACCACAGTTATAGTATGCTTTAACAAGGGGGGCAATCACTTTTTCACACAGGGCCATGATGGTTTGGATTTTTTTTCACCTTTAATAATAAACACCTTCATTTACAAATTGCATTTTGTGTTTACTTGTGTTGTCCTTGACTATTGTTTAAATTGGTTTGATGTTCCGAAACACTTAAGTGTGACAAACATGCAAAAAAACAGGAAATGAGGAAGGGGGCAAACACTTTTTCACACCACTGTATATCATTGTCAAAAATCAGACCTTTTATCTGCTCCAACAGTCCTAATGAGCAAAAGCCAAAACACAAGAACTAGCTAGCTCCTACACTAGCATTAACAACATGACAATAGTTGCTGTGTTGACCTAAATATGCTAATGTTAGCTGCTATCTCAGCTATCACTATTCATAAACAGTAATGCTAAAATTTAAGGATGTGGAGAATGTGTTATTTCATCAAAGCATTTTTATATATGACTATTGATTCATTTTCCCCCCAACAGTCTTAGTGCACCTGTTATCCTGGCATTAGACCCAACTAATACAGGACTTTTTTTTAGACCAATACAAAATATGACTAATAAATACAACAATACAAATTTTACAGAGCTGGTTATTATTAAAATAATAAAGAAGAGCAGGACAAATATAAATATGATGAAAAGTACACACTTTGATTTCTGCTCAGTGTTTAGCGCCACATTTTGCAGTTAAGTGAAAAATTATGACAAAGAGCCAAAGAGAACCTCAGCATAGCAGGTGTGAAATACCCCCACACTGCTGACCCTTTGATGTTGGCATCCACTATGCTATGTAAGCTTTCCTGTTAACACCCACTGCACTGCTGCAAACACCTCATGTAATAAACACAAAACCACCTAGAACAACATTAAAACTTTTACTGGGAAACAGCTGGAGGAGCCCTTCAACAACCACCCGATCAACAAGTGTCAACGTGAAGAAAAGAGAACTTTGTAGCTGCTCCCAATCAAAGGAAGTTAAAATATGCAGGTGAACCATTAATAAGACAAAAGTATTTCTATCCCATTACTCGACTGATCGATGGAATAATCGATAGAATACTCGATTACTAAAATAATCAATAGTTGCAGTACTGGATCCGACCATGACCTTCGAAGGACGCAGCCCCTTAATTTGGACACACCTATTCAGTACCTGTAAACTGCTGACCTTTGGCTGCTAGCTTGCTCCCTGCAAATGTTAGCTCTCCTAACATAAAATGAAATTAAACAGATCTTCCCCGCACATCATCCCACTGTCACCATTCTCATCTCACAAAAATGCTTAATGAGCAAAAACATAACGAGACCAATCTATATTTAGAGAACCTTATTTAACTTTTTAATATGGATCATTTCTGATCATTAGCTTAAGATTAAACACATTATGTCATTCTTGATTAGTTTCAGTATATGTATATGTATTGCCTTTCAGTGTCCTTGAAATCTCCTCCAAATTTAATACCAAAAATACAGACTTTAATCTGAAATGATCTGTCATGGCACATTGGATACTCAGATTAGACTGAGATTACAGATAACGGCACTGCCCTCTGGAAATAATAAACTGACCTGGCAGGCAGAAACAGTAAATGCCCCATTACAACTGGCTGGGGTCGGTCAAACCACTTCATAACCCAATCCTCTCTCGGTGGAAGACGATTACGCCAGCCCATTCAGTCAGACATGAATATACATCGCTTTACATTTAGCCATCTTTCCATCATTTGTAGCCTTCCATTTATTCATGTGCTCCTCACATCACCCTCTAATCCTTGAATCCCCTCATATTATTGATCAAGTCATTGCATGAAGCTGGTCCATGAGCAGGGAAATACAGGCCAAAGCCATTCTTCTGTCAAGACTGCTTCAAGCCTCAGGCAGCTCTCATGTCACACTTGTCACAAGAACAAGAGCAGGAACTTGTCACCTTTGCAGGAGGATGCTACATTTCCTCCTGAACCTGTAGAGCTACATGGTGTGCAAACTGAAAGCTGGATCATTAGGCAAGTATGTGAGTGCCGGCCAGGGACAATATTATTACATCTCATGTTTTTATTCACATGAAACAATCAGATTGGGGGTGGGGGTGGGGTGAAGAAGTAGCATTTATAGCCTAAGGTAGTTTACAATGCCCGTTCCTAGATGAACCAATAAAGTATTTAAGACTGAGCAACAAATGTATAAGAGACAGAAGAAACAAAGTCGGCCATAAATATACAAAATAAATCTACAAAATCGCTGCAAGAAAAAAAAAAGGCGGATTCATGAGATCATTTAGCCGGATGTCCATGCCCTTGGTTAGCAGCTCCACAGCAAATACTGTGACGCAACACATAAGAAAACGTAACAGGGAATAGAGAAAACTGAACAGCCTGAAAAATATGACCCAAAAAAAATATAGAGATATCTACACAGCACCGGGACAGGATGCATTTAAATTTCCTACACTGCTACACACTGAAAGTACACAACAAAATGTATTTAAGAGCTAAAAAATTGGATTTTGCATGACAGATCTCCTTTAAGTAGCAGAGGGGCTGTTAATCAGTTTCAGCTGCGTTGGTGTTCATGAAATTAACAACAGGTACACTAGAAGGGCAACAATGAGACAACCCCCAAAATTAATGGTTTTACAGGTGGAGGCCACACACATTTTTCCCTTCTCACTTTTTCTGACTGGTTTTTCACTAGCTTTGCATTTGGCTAGTGGTGGTTAGCACTGTCGCCTCACAGTTAGAAGGTCTAAGTTTGAATCCACCTTGGCCTGGGAATTTCTGTGTGGAGTTTGCATGATATCCCCATATCTGCGTGGGTACTCTGGTTTCCTCCCACAGTCCAAAGACATGTGGTTACTGTGGTAAGGTTAATTCTTAAATCTAAATTGCCCATAGGTGTGAATGGTTGTCTACTTCTCTGTGTTGGCCCTGCGACAGGCTGCCAACCTGTACAGGGTGTACCCTATCTTTTGCTCCATGACAGCTAGGCTCCAGCCCCCCCCCCCGCGACCCTGAACAGGATACGGACAGTGGATGGACAGTGTCACTCTTGGTAGCATGAGGTCACACCTGGACCCTACAGAGGCTGCAGAGGTAGCCCAACTCCTCCAGGATGGCACATCAATACATGCCATTGCCAGAAGGTTTGCTTTGTCTCCCAGCACAGTCTCAAGAGCATGGAGGAGATTCCAGGAGACAGGCAGTCACATATCCATGGAGGGACACATTGCTCTATACAGACTGGGCAACAGCACCCTGACTGCCGTTAGGTATCGGGATGAGACCCTTACCCTGGTGCAGTGGGTCCTGGGTTCCTCCTGGTGCACAGCAATGTCGGGCCTCCTGTGGTAACAGTATACAAGCTGGATGAAGGAATTGATACCACTGACTGGCCCCCATGCTCACCTGACCTAAATCCAACAGAACACCTCTGGGACATTATATTTTGGTTTATCTGATGCCACCAGGTTGCACCTCAGACTGTCCAGGAGTTCAGTGATGCCTTGGTCCAGATCTGGGAGGAGATCCCCCCAGGACAACATCCATCATCTCAATAGGAGTCCTGACGGTGTCAGCACGTGGGAGCATTACAAACTACTGAGTTACTGAATTTCAGCAAAATGTTATAGCCTGCTGCATCATTTTTTCACTTTGATTTTCAGAATGTCTGATTCAGCTTCTTCAGGTTGATAATTTTAATTAACTTTCAAACCATGTGGCATCCTTTCCCTAACACATTGCTAAGTCCACACACACACACACACATATATATATATATATATATATATATATGTGTGTGTGTAAAAGGATAAGGATTCTTAAAAACATTAAAAACCACACAAATGTAATGATTTTATACTGTTCTACTGTTTCGCTCACATGAGCTATTTATATCCACTAATAGCGCTAGGCTACATCACTGATCACTTTATGTGAAGGTTTGGCTGGGTTAACCTTAATGAGGCTGCACTTTTGTTACAGTCAAATAACTTTGTCTTTACACAGGAAGTGGTAAGTAAACTCCCAGGTTTTAAGAACATGTTATAGTCTTATACAACTTCCTGATTCCTATAATCTCCAGAACTGAGGTCAATAGCGCAATGGCAGCATGACCCATGGAGCCAATAGATACATGGTAAAACCATGCTAAAATAAAGAGGAATTATCTTTGATATGATTTTTTTTCTTCAAGTGTCATTTTCAGGTGGAAACACTGCTTTATAGTCTGAAGTCTAACACCAGTAACAGAGGGAAGATGCTATAAATTTGTTGGAATAACATGCTCAGGATACTCAATGCTGTGGGCATGGGGTCCTTAAATGATGTAAGCAGAGATGTAAGATGCATAGTGAGCAGTTTGCAATGAAAAGATCAATAACTGCAAAGATTCAGCACAACTCTACATGCTTCCTTCTCCCACAGAAACAGAATATGCACAGCATATATGCTATATATACACCTCAGCTAGCGTTAATCAGCTCAGGAAGCATTAGCCATTAGGCACTTTGATGTACTGCCTCGGGCTCCAGGCCCCACGTCCAGTCTCCTCTCAGAGTAGAATCAGGCCAAGCTGACTGGGAGCACTGGGAAATACTTGGTGGGTGTGACAGTGGGTATGTGATAGCGTGATAGTGTCCCAGAAACGCTTCACTGCTTCAAGGAGAGGTGATGATATCCATGAACCCAGTTGTGAATCTGTTCAACAAATTATTTTCATACATATCTAGTGGCTCTTGTTCTCCACAAAAGGCCCTGTGAAAAGCTAAGGACAGCACCCGTTTACAATGAGGTCTTGTTTTCCCAGCACAGGCACCACGCTCACCCTCTCTGTCCTCTCTTTGCTGTTCAGCAAGTGAGAGGAATGAGGCTTAGACAATAACAAGGAGCAAAGCGCTGAAACCCAAAATATGACATCTTGGGACAGCTCTACTGACAGCGATATCATTTTCATTTTCACACAAACTACTGACCCAAGCCCCAACAAACTGCTACCCTCTTACACTTACCAGCATGCACAAAATCTCACTCACTCACAATTCAGGAAATTAAAAAGTGATATATACATGCATTAGTATCTGGTTTACAAACAATTAAAGCAGCTAGCGTGTCCATTTATTGTAATTCAATTCAATTTTATTTATACAGCGCCAAATCACAACAAACAGTTGCCTCAAGGCGCCGGTCCAGGAGCTCAGTGATGCCCTGGTCCAGATCTGGGAGGAGATCCCCAGGACACCATCCTTCGTCTCATTAGGAGCCCTGACGTTGTTAGGCGTGCACACAAGCACATGGGGGCCATCCAAACTACTGAGGACCATTTTGAGTTGCTGTAATGAAATTTGGGCAAAATCTTCTAGCCTGCTGCTTCATTTTTGCACTTTTTTTTCAGGGTATCTTTGAATTCAGTTTCTGTAAGTTGATAAATTTCATTTCCATCAAACCATGTGGCATCCTGTCATTCCTAAATCTGATCACCAGCCAGTAAATTTGGTGCACATTTGGTGGTACAGACTGGCTTTGTGAGGGTCTCTGATAGCTCATTTGGCAAGAAGAAACTTGACTGACTAAACCACTACAGATTCCATCCATTTTTTTTTAATGAAATCATAAAATTAACACAGTCTGTACTAGAGCTCTACAGACTGGAACCACTCCAGTTCATCTTTAGCTGTGCCAATTATGGAGCTTCACACTCAGCAAGAGATATTTGCACGTTTCAAGTGAGGTACCTGACACGGATCCAAGAATACAGGAAGCCTGAACAGTAATGTGCCATTCTCACACTTCACTCACACAAAAAAAAGCCACCTTCAGAGAATCAGTCATAAACATGCAATGCTTCTGAGCCACATGTTGAGCTTTGACAGGGATATAAGTGGCCAAGGTTAAAAGGATAACTGCAGTTTGTCTGAACCTGATGTAGCTCTCATCAGTGTGTCTAAAATAAAGTTAAACTGTCATTTAAGGCCTCTTGTGCTGCTGTGATCCCTCACTGCAGCTGCAGCTGCTGAACACAAATTAAGTTTGTTATGCAGCGATGAATCGATTATGAAGCGAAGTCTTCTCACAAAGCTTATTATTGTTGTTACTCGTGTGAACCAGCGTTTGTCTAAAGTGGATCTATGACTCACACCCTGTCTGAAATAATGTATTTATAAGTCTGTCTGAGGGCAAAACCCATGACTCCCTGCTCATGACCGGCTGCAGAGAACCAGAGGACTTGAGAGCAATTTTCCACAGCGGGTCCTGAACCCACTGCTGGTGGGTTACACACAGAACTGCCAACAAAAAAAGTTTCTGATGGCAACATTAAATGTAACAAATTCATGCAAGGACTGAGACCAATCTGTTACTTTTATTTACCCAAATGTTGTGCTGTATCTAAATTTAAGCATGTATGTGGCACATTGAAATAACAAACACCAAAACCAGCATTCTTTTCATCTGCCGGCCTCTCTCTGCCTGTGCTCATTTGGAAATGGCTACACCAAACTAAATACACTTGGCTCTGCAGCTGCTCAAAAACAAACCAGACATTTGACATTAAATTTAACCCCACATGTTTAAATACCCTATAATATGAAAGGCAGTAACTGAATGCAGTGGACTTCAAGGATATTTCCATCCCATTTTTGTTGTGTGTGGTATGTAACAAAAGAAGCTGATTGTTGTGTTGAATGATCACACTGTTGTATATTAACAAAGTCACCAGCACAACTTTTAGTATGAAAACACCTCACAACAAGTCAAACTGTGTACTATTGGCAAATTGTATAAAATATGTTCCAGTGCTATACAGATCAATATTACTGCTGCAGGTGTTTAAGGCTGAGCTCAACAAGTACAGAAAAAGATGGAATCAGAGACTGTTGTAAGGCTCCGCATTGTGGTTGTTCATTTTGATTTTAATACTGTGTAGCAGAAAAATCTGCAGCTCGATGGTGATAGTGAAAACGATGGCTGCAGCTCTACTACTACTACACTGGAGACGGCACAGCAGGGGCGCTTTGCTCCTCTGACCTCCTCTAACTCGGGGAGCGGTACGTCTCTCCCTGATTCATCAGTGTGCCGGCCTGCCGTTTACATGCTGAGCTCCCATTCAGAACTTAATCACCGTTTCCTTCCAAATAGGTCACAGTGAAAACGGCCAGTCGGTGGGCCAGATGAAGGGATTAGCCTTGGAAAACAGCAGTCGTCGCACATGTTCAACATGTTCAAATTAAACTCCATATCGGAGCAGGTGTTTTTTATTACTCTGGAAGGATGCTGCATTGAGCTGCATAGGAAGGTGCCTGAATCAGTGTGTCCATGATTTTGCTGAGGGAACAAGCGACTAGCAAAAGGTGGTGTGTGGGGGGGGCCTTGGGTGACCTATTTCACGATAGGCTGGACTAGCAGCCCTGTTACCAGGAGAAATCCAGAGTTAGATGCTAATTCTTTAAAATTCTTGAAAATAAACTAACAGGTCAGCCCCCTTTTTTTCTTTAAAACAGTGATTTGGACATTTGGACATACGGTGCTTTTATTACAGTGTTCCCAGGGAATTCCAGATCAAAACCATCATAAACAAGTGTGCTATTTAGGGTCATTTTAGGGCCAAATAAACAATAGGAATGCTTCAGTCAGAAAAAAGGAACAACAAGGTGCACTTTTAGGCCTTTGTAGAACGGAAACGGGGAAGAACTTGCTCAGCTGAAGGGCCCATTAAGGTTTCTGACAACTTTAAGACCAGTGCAAGAGGTATGTGGAGAAATATTGAAAGCAAACTAGAGCTGCAACTGCAATTTATGAATATCAAAATGAAAAAGGATTGTGTTTTGTATTGTCTAAGCAACAAACCAACTATAAACAGTTTATAAATGTATAAAACAGAGAAGAATACAGAAACAAAGTGGCTGAAATCAGACAAATGTTCAGTGTTTAGTTTGAAAAATTAACCAATATAGCTAAAAACGGCTGAGCATAAATTTCCAGGTTTTTGTGTGTGCTGCATTTCAGATTACTGGGTTGCAATGCCAGTCAACATTGTTGTTTTTTGTTTTTTTTTTAAAGAAATTGCTAAAGAAACAATGTGGGACTGAAAGAAAAACATACTTCATACTGCATTTGAATGTAGAGTTAATATTCCCTATAAGGCTGCTAAAGACATTACAGCACAGAGCATCTTGTAGTAAGGGTGGATATTAATGATACACTCATCATAAAATTTTGGGTGGATGCCAACATTGCTCTTCAAAACAGCTTCCTTTGTTTTGGGTTTTTTTTTCATTATTCTCTGAAGTTGCTTCATTTGTTCTGACAGTCAACCAAAACTGCTGCCATCCGTTCACTCAGTCAATCGGTTAATCACTTTGGCTTTGAAGTACTTGGAAAATAATAAAATTAACATGTAAAATATTTCCCCATGAATCTGGTCTCTGAAATAGTGAAAATGCCCATAAAACTATAAAACACCATGCTTCAATATCACTATAAGCAACAGAACTGTTTAAATTACTTTCGAAAAGCTGATGTATTATCATGAGTATGATGATGGAACAAAAAAAGACGGACCCTCAAAATAGTTGGAGGATCATTTTCTGCCAGTCCGTGTATCTCTTCCTGCAGTTTATCTTTGAGTGTATTACAGATGTTCGATCAAAACCAGATGCACGATTAGTCAATGAATCCAGAATATATTCCTTATAACAGGAAGCATATGCAGCTCTGATGGGAAATCCTCAAACACTTAATCGAACATTTTCCGTCAGCTGTTTGATGGATGAAAGCATGCCACACGCCTACCTTCCAAACTGAAGTCCAGCAGCACATACTCGTACACGGTGTCTGTTTTGGTCTCCACCTGCGGTCTCTTCAAGGTGGAGTAGATTTTCCCGGGGCTGCCGTCCTCCGGGTCTTCCAGTTTCCTCAAGCCGCAGCCCATGGCCTCCAAAGCGGGGACAGGCGTTCGCTCAGTGTGGTGGAAGCACCGGGGAAACAGCCGCTCAAAGACTCAGCCTCTCTCGAGCTTGCAGCTTCAGCTGGACCGCCCCATCCCGCCTCGGTCTGTGCTGTTGATTCCTTTGAATTTCGCTAAGAGCGGGAAAGGCTTCGGCCCGGTCGGTTTAAGAAAAAGAAGCGCGGTGGATGACTTTATGAAGCGGCTTTTGCTTAGAGAGTTCGCCGCTGAAGGGACTGCATGGCAGGAGCGTGGGGAGGGGGGGAGGCGCGTGATCCTTGGAGAAAAGTTTCTCTCCACGAACAAGCTGTCAAAAACAGAACAACTTCCGCTGGGAACTTTCAAAGTAAAATAACAGGAAAACGGGTCAGTCAACACACTCCTGATCAAAATCTTAAGACCAGTTAAAAAATTGCAAAGAATTTGCATTTTACACTATTGGATCTTAAGAAGGTTCTAAGTAGAGCTTCACAATGCTAAAAGAAGAAATCGGCGCAAGAGACAAAAACTTTTGAGCAGGGAATTAATTGAAAACTGCATTTACACTCAAACATGATTTTTTCAGCTGATCAAAAGTTTAAGACCATAGCTCAACCCCCCCCCAAAAAAACAGAAATCAAAGTGTCAAAAAAAAGGACTCAGTAATGAGTAGCTCCACCATTCTTGTTGATCACTTCAAACAATCGTTTAGGCATGCTTGATGCCAGTGTTTCCAGGAGGCTAGTGGGAATGTTGCTCCAAGTGTTGAAGATGGCTTCACAAAGGGCATCCACTCTCTGGAACTGATGTTCGTTTTTGTAAACTTCCCTTGTATCCATCCCCAAATGTTCTCAATCGGATTTAGATCAGGGAACATGCAGGATGGTCCAAAAGAGTGATGTTATTCTCCTGGAAGAACTCCTTTGTCAGGCGGGCATTGTGAACTGGAGCATAGTCCTGTTGAAAAACCCAGTCATTACCACACAGACGAGGGCCCTCAGTCATGAGGGATGCCCGCTGCAACATCTCCACATAACCAGCTGCTGTTTGACGCCCCTGCACAACCTGAAGCTCCATTGTTCCATTGAAGGAAAACACACCCCAAATCATGATGGCGCCCCCCCCCAGCACCAGTAATGGCCTTAATTTGGGTAGAGGATCGTCCCGTGTCTTGACAGACAGCCAATTGGATCCTGCGGCTCAGTGCTGGTGAAATTTTTTTGGGTCTGCCACTTGACTTTTTTGTTCCATAACCCTCAGGATCATTTAAAAAATGCAAAATGACTGTCTTACTGCGTCCAACCTCAGCATGATGGCACATTTTGAGAGGCCTTGCTTATGCACCTCTACAATCCTACCACCTTCAAAGTCAGTGAGCTTTTTTGCTTTTGCCATCAGGAGGTCTTGACAGTGTAGAGACTTGACAGAAAATGACATGGAATCCAGATTTTTGGACAGCGTTTGGCTTTTAAAGGCTATGGTCTTAAACTTTTGATCAGCTGAAAAAATCATGTTTGAGTGTAAATGCAGCTTTCAAAAGATTCCTGCTCAAAAGTTTTTGTCTCTTGTGCCGATTTCTTCTTTTAGCATTGTGAAGCTCTACTTAGAACCTTCTTAAGATCCAATAGTGCAAAATGCAAATTCTTGCAATTTTTTAACTGGTCTTAAGATTTTGATCAGGAGTGTATTCTAACATTTTTATGCACATAAGACCAACCCTGTCTTCCTGTGACAGTTTTTCTTTTCTTGTTAGATTAGATACCTCAAAGAAAACTAGGCAACAATAAAGGCAGTCTGAAAACAATCAATATTATAATTAAGATGAATAATGATGAAATAATTGTCAGTCATTTTGAATTTGTTGTAAACTCACCCTAATGACCCCTGATAATCATCTCCACCCACTCCACACTACCTTCAGTCTCTTCTTCACCTCTCTTGTGCTGTGGATTGTTGACTCCAGGTATTTAAACTCATCTACCTTCACTATCTCTACTCCTTCCATCTTCTCTGTTAGACCTGTTTCCCTCTCATTCACAAACATGTATTCTGTCTTGTTTCTGTTGACTTTCCAGAGTGTACCTCCACCACTCTAGTCTCTCTACTCTCACTACAGATCACAGTGTCATCTGCAAACATCACAGTCCTCCTGCCTGACGTCACCTGCCAGCCTGTTCATCAAACAAGAAGGGGCTCAAAGATGATCCCTTATGTAATCCCAGCCCCACTTTGAACCTGTCTGTCTCTCCTACTGCACACCTCACCATTGTCTCGCTGTCCTCATATATGTCCTGCACCACTCACATACTTCTCTGCCACTCCTGACTTCCTCATGCAGTACTACACACAGCACAACTCCTGACCTTCTCTATATTTCTCCATCAACACTCTTAAAGCAAACATCACATCTGCAGTCATCACCTCTCTCCCTATGCTACCTTCAACATCTCTTTCCCATAGTTTCATGGTATGGGTCATCAGCTTTATCCCTCTGTAGTTACTATATTTCTGCACATCACCCTTGTTCTTGAAAATCGGTATCAGTACACCTTTTCTCCATCCTTCACTCTCCAAAATTGTGTTGAACAGTCTGGTTAAAGTCCACTGCTGTCTCTCCTAGACATCTCCATACCTCCACAGGTATTCTGGACCAGCAAACCTTTCCACTCGTCATCCTCTTCATAGCTGCCCTCACTTCCTTCCTACCAATCCTCTGCACTTCCTCATTTACTAACTTTCCTCCATCCATCCATCCTCCTCTCTCTGTCTCTCTTATTTTTTTCCTTTGCCACTTCTCTTTGCTGTACGCCTACCCTCCCAGTACTCCTGTCTAGCTTCCTCATCTCCTTGACTGTGTTGCTGTGTTTACTTAGGCTAAAAACACAGGAGATCAGATAACACAAAGACTAGAAAGTGGTGGTGCCACAGCGGTGGCAGAAGGCTGATTTCATGACCCAATTGAGCCCTCAGTGACCTTCAGTGAATTTTGATGGATTTCTCACTAGATAAGTCATTTGATAAATGGTCCCATAACTTTCCCTTGAGCTCCATTAAGGGTCAGGATGTACTGGGGGGGGTGGGCTGGTACAAAATTTGTTTCAAACATTCTTGGTTGCCAGATCATAATAGGACTATGAATATAAATATCCTGAGAATAAAACCTCCAAAGTAAAAGTTCTATTTTTGGTCAGCTCAAATTTCAGCTCAAATTTTGGGTTTATGTCTTTTTGTCTTAAGTAGCAGAGAGTGTGATTAATCCTTTTCTGCTGCTTTGGTGTTAATGAAATTAACAACAGGTGAGACAACCCCCAAAACAGGAATGGTTTTACAGGTGGAGGACACTGACATTTTCCCCTCATCTTTTTTGTTTTTTTTTTACCAATTTTGCATGGAAATGGCACGTCAATATGTACCATTGCACAACAATGCCTGGACTCACGTGTGAGAGTACGCAGGCCGTTCCTGGAGGATGAAGGCATTTATATCTGACTGGCTCCCACGCTCACCTCGCCTAAATCCAGCACCTCCGGAACATTATGTTTCGGTCCATCCGACACTGCCAGGTTGCACCTCAGACTGTCCAGGAGCTCAGTCATGCCCTGCTCCAGATCTGGGAGGAGATCCCCCAGGACCCCATCCGTTGTCTCATTAGGAGCATGTGGGGGCCATAAAAACCACTGAGTACCATTTTGAGTTGCTGTAATAAAATGTCAGCAAAATGTTCTAGTCTGCTGCATAATTTTTTCACCTTGATTTTCAGGGTGTCTTTAAATTCAGCTTCTGTAGGTTGATAATTTTAATTAACTTTCAAACCATGTGGCATCCTTTTCCTTACACATTACTAAGTCCATATCAGTATAGATGTCCAGCATGATTTATTTCCCATTGAGCTGATGTGTCTCCCTATATTTTTTTTGCGCAGTGTATTATATAGAACACAAGCAGAGACAAAGGGAATACAATTTGCTGTTGGCTACAATGTAAATGGTGACTGTCTGCATACCTAAACAGAAAAATGAGTACAGTGAGGGAGTAAAGTGAGACTTGGCAGGTGGTGCAGCATAGGGAAAATCATCACTAAGAAATACGTCACACTGATTTCTATTGTGAGCACAAGGAGATTATGTACAGGCTGTGACCAGCTGACCCGTGCTGCCACTCTTTGTGGATTTAGCCAGCTGAAGTCAACAGCAGATGTTACATGAGCTATCATGGCTGATTTCCAGCCTTTAGACAGTATAAATCTAGTATGGAAGGTTGAATTCAGTGAGAGAACTAATCAGCATCATCAGCTTAGTTTTAAATTGATCTCTACTACCCTTGATGTAACCTAACAGACCATGAACTCCACAGCTTCTCATCACCAGTCCAACATGCTACAACCTATCCAGTGTAGCCTTCTCTAAACTGCAATAATCTATCTCTATTTCTAAGATTAGGCTTAAAACTTTTGTTTATGATCAACTTATAGTTAGGGCTGGATCAGGTGACCCTGAACAACCCCTTAGTTATGCTGCTAAAGTCCTAGGCTGCTGGGGGTTTCCCATAATGCACTGTTTATTTTCATTCACCTTATTTGTTTGTTTATACTGCACTCAGTGTTTAATCATTAATTATTATTAATCTCTATCTCTCTCTCTTCCACGGCATGTCTTTTGTCCTGTCTCCCTCCCCCCTGCCCCAACTGGTCGCGGCAGATGACTGGCCCTCCCTGAGCTAGTTCTGCTGGAGGTTTCTTCCTGTTAAAAGGGAGTTTATCCTTCTCACTGTCGCCAAGCGCTATCTCAGTCGTTTTGACTGCTGGGTTTTCTCTGTATCTCTGTATTTCTCTGGTCTTTACCCTACAACAGGTTAGATTACTGGCTGCTCCAAGCTGCGTGCCAAAGTATCCTTGGGCAAGAAACTGAACCCCAAGTTGCTCTCCGACGCAAACGTTGGAGTATGTGTGTGAATGTGTTAGACGATAAAGCTTACTTACACATGGAAGTGCTTGTATGAATGGGTAAATGTAAATGTGTTGTATAAGTGCTTTGAATAGAAAAGTGCTATATAAGAATTAGTCCATTTACCCACAATACAAAGCACCTTGAGGTGACTGTTTGTTGTAATTTGGGGCATGGTAGAGAACATAAAACGAGGCCTTAAATACACAGGGAATAATTATCTATGGAAACACAGAAGAGCTGAGGAACAAACAGGTGAACAGAATCAAGCTAAAGAGACACAGGGGACAAAAAAACTAAACTCAAAGACTGGCAAAATAAAACAGGAAATAACGAAACACCAGACAGAGGTGGAGACTTGACACGAGGCAGGGTAACCGAAAAACAACTGGATATAAATCATAACTCAAACTAAGCTAGCCTGAGAATAGAAATACTAAAAATTAGCAGAAAACCCAACTAACAACTCAGATGCCAAAACATTCAACAATATAAACACCCCTCCAAAAGACACTCTGGCAAAGACTGTTAGCTTGAGCTGGTTCTTAAATATTGAGGGTGATTGCCCTGAGATGAATTTCAGGTGTGCCTGACTGTAGAGCGGGAACCCAGGCTCCACCCCAAAGGGAGGAGATAACCAGAGGTTATTTCCAGCTCACGCCCTGGAGCTGGAGGAAGGAAGACTCCAAGACAATAACAAACACAGCGAGGATCATGAAAGAACAGTCCTTTATTTATCCTGTAGACTGAAAACATTATAAGATGACTATGAGACAAAAGATCAACATCTCAGCTTTTATTTGCAGGTATTTACATCTGGATCTGATTCACAGTTCAGAAGATTAGCACCTTTTGTCAGAACCCACCCATTTTTCTTGTGAGCAAAAGTACTGGGACATGTGACTGACAGGTCTGTTTTGTTGCCCAGGTGGGTCCTGTGACAAGAGCAAATATAGCATCACAGTGGGTAAATATGGTTATGAAAGGTGACGTGAAAGATGTGAAAGATTATTAGACTTTGCTGGCGAGCACGACCTCTTTGTCACAAACTCCAAATTTCAACAGAAAGAGTGTCGCACGTGGACCAGGCTGTCTCCATGTGGTCACTACACAAACATGATCGACCTGATAGCACAGATCTTGATTATTATTGGCAGAAACAACAGTCAGCAAACTGAACAAAGGAATTTACAACAATTTGTTGACTTTAAAAAGGTTTCTGAATCAACCATCAACTGATCAACCATAAAGTCATCTGGGCTGTCTTAAAGCTGATATTGAATTAAAGCTGATCAACATGCTGAAAGAAATATGTCACAGTGCAAAAGCAGTTGCCTGTCTTGGAAATGCCATTGGTACCTGGTGCAAGCAGGAAGTGGGAAGCAGACAAGGGGACCCACTGTGTCCTGCCACTTTTATAACCTGCACTGAAAGAATTCCACAAAACATGCAAACTGAAATGCCTGTCGTTTCCATTCAAAGGCCACCCCCCCCCCACACACACACAAAGTTATGGTGTTTGGCAAAGAAGAGCAGAACGGGATTACCTTTGTTAACAATAAACCAGTTGAAAAGGTTCAAGAATTCATCTACTTAGGAAGTCTCATTACCGGCGATAACAACTGCACACAAGAGATCAGACACAGTGCCTTCATGGGCTTTACCGAGATCTGGCAGAGCAAGGACATCAACATTAACATTAAACTGAGACTTCTCAACTCCAGTTTATTCAGTGTTCTACTTCATGCTTCTGAAACCCGGACACTAATGAAGTTTGGATATATCAGGTGGCTGGAAGCATTTGAAATGCGTTGTTACCGTAGAATACTAAATATTAAAATGTATGGAAGTGCTTAACAGGATCCAAGTCAAATGTTTGAGCATGCAAATGATTATGAAGTGGAAACTTGGGATCTTTGGCCACATGATGAAAATGCCGAATTTAGACTCATTAAAACTGTCGTCACAGGGATGATGGATGGCACCAGAAGACAAGAGAGACCAAGGAGACAGTGGTTAGATGACATTAAAGATGGGTGCCAAACAGACATAAGCAACTTGAAAACAGCAGCTGCAGACAGAGGTGCAGAGTAAAGAATGTCGAGCCATCAATACCAACGAGTGCAGAACCATGGAAATTGATTAAGATTTGATCTTTTCATGTAGGTGATGGATACACAATAGGATTATCTTTTATGTGTTATTGTTCCCTCCATTTAGGAAACAGGTTTCTGTATGAAGGGACGCAGTGACAGGAAGCAATATCTCCTCTCAAATGTCTCAAACCTAAAGTAATGAACGTTTATGAAAATTTAAGGAGTGGAAAGTAGAGATATTTGTGTAAAATTGTAGGGAGTGAAAGTAAACAAGATGCAAGAAAAATAAATACTCAGGTAAAGTACGGATATCTGAAAATTCTACATAAGTACAGTAATGAATTACTTGTAAATCCCACCTCTGGTTTTCAGTGTCACAGAGGTGGGTAACTTTCCTACTGGGGTACAGCTTCATGGGAACTTATGCTGCATGTCTGAATGCAAGATCAACCAGCGCCAACTGACCACTCAGTTTAAAAAAAAAAAATCATAGCTGGAAGGTCTGATGGACCTCAGCGAGCAGACTGTAAAAAGTTTCCTTTTGGCTTTCCTTGTTCAGCATCAGTTACAGATCCATAAGTGGACAAAATTCATTTTATTACCTGCTTCCTGCAAGAAATTCAAAGTAAATCCTATACTGTAGTGATAACCTTCTTCCAAAGTGTCCTTTACAATGACTACTGCCACTCACTGATTATACTCTGCTGTTTGTCAGTATGTCAGATACTTAGCTGAGACACAAAGACAGAAACACTTTATTCATATGTCCTGAGGTCAGCAGCTCTTATTGCATGTGGTGGGGGTTGGGCAAGCGGACTGACAAACAGAGCTGGGGTTCCCGACTCAGGAGAGATAAGTTGGGGTTCTTCATACAGCTTGCGTCAGCAGCTCTGATGTAGCAACCCTATTATGACAACTATTATGTAGCCTCTGACACCATCTAAAGGGCAGCTGTCTCACAGCCTGTCTGTGCCAACAGTTTAGAGTTTCACTGTGAATAATCTGATCACTCAACATTAACTGAGGGAACATCGAGTGAGGGAAATATTCCACATCACCTGCTCTTCACTAATGTCTCCAAGACACTGTGCAGTGTCCAGAGCCATGTACACAATCACAAACCCCCCACCACCCCATCAGCCATCTGTCCTTCTCCTTTCACTCACTCAGTTGCCAGTGTGCAATTTAATCAGAGCTCATTGAGCAGCATGGTCTTGTCAGCCTGTACAGATTCACACTCTTCATCAGAGATATCTGAAACTCAAAGCCTGACTGCCGTCATATTGTGTTTTTGTCCTAACTAAAAGCACCTGGAGCAGTGCTGGAGGGCAGCAGAGCATCACACTGCACATGCTTTAACAGTGCTGACCTTAGACCTCTGTCGCTCTGATTTCCACTTAAGACCATCAGGAGTACAGAGCAGCAGACTGATGCACAGGAGGTACCCTCATTAGTGACGGAACGACACGCATGACATTTTTCTAAAGAGCTGCTGCTCTTTGTGTTTGACAGCTTAAGCCAGATCACGTCTCCAACACCCGAATTTGACCTGAAAAACATGTAACTCAAACTCTGTTTAATTATTTTTCTCTCCTTTCAGTTCAGTTTGTGCTATTTTGAAGGATTTAGTGTCTCTGAATACTAAAGCCCAATGCATCTGTACTTCTTTGACTAATGACCCCAACACTGAAAACATCAATAAATAATTATAATGTTAAAAAATGTTAAAAACACTCAAAAAAACAAACACCCACAATGACCACAAAGAGACACAAAGTGGCTACAATGAAACAGAAAACTGCCATAAACAGATGAAAATGAACCTAAGAGAGGCTTTAAAACCAGTACAGTTTTTATAAACATCACAACAGCAAAACAGAGAACACAACAAAGCAGAAAGCACACCCCTCTTCTCAGTTCTCACTTTATGCATCCTTGATTCCTTGCTCCTCACTCCTCTCCTTGCATCTTAGTCCCTCCCGCCAGAGATGTGATTAGAAGAAGTGAGAAGGAGACATGAGAGGAGTTGAGACAAAATGAGACATCTTTGCTTCAGAGTGATGTCAGATGATGTCTGCTGTTTTGTTCTAGCTTGTTGCTGTGTTTGTGAATCAGTAGAATCTAGATTTTGTTGTTGTATTTTGTCTAACGTTGTGTTTTGCACTTCAGGACTGTATGTGTACATGAAGGAGTGGACATTATAAAAAGGCGACACAGTGTAGGATGTACGAGAATAAAAAAAATGCTTTTTTCAAATGGAATAGTTCAAGATAACAGCTGTGGAAAACAAGAGTTAGAGACAGCCCTATTGTGAGTCTTGAGTTTGCTACAGTGTTCCTCCAGGGGACCCTTTGGTAACTGATTTCTTCTTTAATTTAGTGGTACAATTTTAAAAAGAAAGAAACATAAATTGTGATTACTTGAGTTATCCAGGCAGTGCTGTACAAACTCCAGCATCAACAGGTGAATTCTCCTGTTTCAATGTAGCCAGCCAACAATGAGACAAAGAGTGACAGTGGACAGTCTTTACTGATTTTTAGTTTCCTTGTTTTCCATTGAGTTATTGGTTCTGTCACTAATTAGCTAACATAACCTAATGCAGTAATATTATTGAGTAAGTCAAGCTCTGGCAGCAACCAACAAACCTACTGATGAAATGTTCTGCCCTCGACCAAGATGGCACTACACATGCTCTAAAACCTGTAACACTTATTTTTTGAATCCAGCTTCACAGACAGCCTTAAGTTGGTGACAGTTTTTAGAGTAGGGCTCCATGGTGCAAATTAGGCCTAATACATGTAGTGCTTCATGTCCACTTTAATAATAATCATTAATTTACCTAAAGGGGCCTGGTGTTTAGACAGTAAAGGAAATCAAGTCCCTTCATGGTAACTGTGTAACCATTTTAAGTCCCAACAACATGAGTAACACTGAAGGCATCAGAAGAGAGACCTGAACTGAAACCTCTGATGGTGGAAGTGTAGCAATATTTTAAAAATTTAATACAACTGTGGCAACACCATCATTTTCAGAACCTTCATGTATCTTAACCATCTGACATAAATCTTTGCATCACATAGTTTTCTATGAAACAATTAATACAGACCATGATAGGATTAAATTAGAAGACACAGATTAATAAATAAAATTGTGGTGTAGTACAAGTTGATAATATTCCTGTTTTCCTTCCTTGATGATGTTTTCAGTCATGCTAACTATTGTTCGGACTGAACTGAATGAAAGGAAGGAGACAAAGGAAGGAAGCAGCTTGATGGATGAGAGGCATTATAAGAAGAAAGGAAGACAGCTGTAGAAATCCTAAAATATATATGGATATTTAATGTTTATAAACTGTTCTATTCTGAGTAAAACTTTGATCGAAGTTGCATCACTTAGCGTTTATGAGCAGGATATAAACACTGATCTAATCTCGGGAACAGTGATCAGGAAGAGGCCTCTCTGAGCCAATCATTAGCTAAATCAGTGGCTGGTGTCAACATAGACACAAGCTCCGCCTGCCCTATCTGTCGTCATATTTTTGACTCACCACATGGATATTCATTTTTACCCACTGCAACAGATAACACTTCTACCAGTCCCATAATACAGATGAATGAGGCTGCTCAGCTCAGTTGGGGCTCAGGTAACGTCTTGCCTAACTGTTTCTTCAAAATCAAAACAATTAACTTGTAAATCACCAATACCTCTGCCTCTGTTACAAAAATCATTAAGAGCAAAATGCACCAGAAACACATGAAAATAACTTGAGCACAGCAAAAACACACGATGACTGTATCAACAGCGGTCCGGGGTGAAACTTCCAAAATAACTCTGAATGTTTTAGGCCTGTCTGAGCCTCCAACAGGAAACCACTGCTATTCAGGAGCTCCACCCAGTCAGGACAAGGAAACCTGGGGTCCTCCGACACTAACCACAGACTGGAATACAGGAAGGAAGCAAACAGTATATACGGCAGTACATAAAACATTTATAGCATTAATGTCTTCCTTCTAATAATCCCGTAATTAGGACAGACATTGTTTTTATATGCTGAAATAGTAGTGTATGATCTAATATTGTGTAGTGAATACTAGCTTATTAGTATCGAGGTCGAGAGTGTGCCAGCTCTAGAAGTCCCCTGTACAGGTCGCCAGCCTGTCGCAGGGCCAACACAGAGAGACAGACAACTGTTCACACTCACATTCACACCTAAGGGCAATTCATAATCACCAGTTAACCTAACCCCAGTGACAGCATGTCTTTGGACTGTGGGAGGAAACCGGAGAACCCGGAGAGAACCCAAGCAATCATCGGTTTCAAAAAGAATCAGTACTTGTGTGGACTGTTATTATTATATATTATCTAATGGATGGCTTGAGATTTACAATAAAGCAGCAGATACCACAAAATATACACTCAGAGTACAAATGATTTAATTTTGTGCTGGTGGAAAGTATCCTTTCCCCAAAGCTAAAGAGACAGAGTCTCTCTGATTTGGAGGCTGATTTGATGGCTCCATCTAGTGTTAAAAACATGTACTTATCATAAACTGCTGCTTTTTTATTAATTCTATGTTATTCTAGTTGTTTTGTGTTTTTTACAGGCACCAGTAGACTGTAGTCATTTTCATGAGCTTTTCACCTAAATTTATTTGTTCATTTATTTACTTATTTATTTGCTTTATATATTTATTTAACAGTGTTTCAGAAGAAGGAAGCAGGTGTAAAGCCATTATGAATGAAACACTAACTGCTTCATTCAGCTAAGAAAAATTCTTCAGTGATGATTTTTAGTATTTAGGACAAGCTGATTTTCACATTGATGCCTACATGTACTTCCACTTCTTTGATAAGCAGCAAGTCAGTGAGTTGTTAAACTTCATGTGCTGACTGGATGCATTTCTTCTGTTGATCTTTGATACACTGACATAGTGAATCTGTTAAAGCAAATTATACAAAAACCCATGACAACCAGCACTTCTTGATCTTATTTGGACTTCAAGAAGTCCTTCAGAGCTGTGAGGTGTGTGGATTCATTATTCTGCTGCAGCATGAGTCCTCCTTCACAGAAATGGAGCACGACTTAATGGTATTTTTTTCTTGGTCAGAGTGGCGTTGATTCGACGTAGCTATCAACCCATTAGGGTTTTATGGCTGGTAGTATCATTGTCTGTCCTGTCGGCCTCGTTGCATACACCCTCCTTAAACTCGACAACCCTCAAACCTTCTGATTATTTCAAGGTTCAAATGAAGTTATTTTCACTGTGGCCGCAGAGTTTTAGTTTCAGCTTTATATCACAGTTTTCCTACTGTTTAACACCTGATTCATTATGGGATACTTGCAACACAGTAGCTGTATGAATTTGAAGCTTCTGGCTTCATCGTGGCCATCTCCATGATAAGGACAAAACAAAGAAGGATCTGGTGTAAGTGGAGCAGCAATGTCCAGAGAGGCTCCTCAGATGGAAGTCTGTGTACACAGAAACAGTTTATTAGCTTCCCTCTTGAATCCACAATTGGATTTAAAATCCTTCTGAAAGACCTCAGAGTGTCACATTGTCCCAGCAGAGAAATTTGTGCTCAGGCTGCAGGATTACTTGTGGGTTCTGGAGTAAAACAGGAGGCGGAGCCTTCAGCTACCAGGCTCCTCTCGTGTAGAACCAGCTTGGCTTCAGGAGAAAGACACGCTCTTCTGTTTTAAGATTAGGTTTCAAACTTTCCTTTTTGATAAAGCTTGTAGTTCGGATTGGATCAGGTGACCCCGAACCGTCTTCATGGTTATACTGCTATGAGCTCAGGGTGCTGGAGGCTTCTCATGAGGATGTCTTATTCACACTGTGAATTTACATGCCACTTTTGCATGTTATTAATATTTAGTTTGTATTTTGGCCCTTTTCTTCCGCTAAATTAAACTGAAGTAGTAACCCTTGAGAGTCAGAAAGAATGCTTCAAAGGTCAGTGCTCAGGATTACTCCAAAATTAACTAACAAAGCCAGGAATCTTGGTCTGGACAGAACTGGAATTTTACCAGTTAGGCTGACAACAAAGTTGACCTACTGTCACCTTAACGTTCTGAGAATTAAATGTCATAATCAGACCAAACCTGGTGGACTCCGAAACAGGCTCAGAGTCTGGGACAAGTTTAAGAGGTTTATTTACGAAAGGTGCATCTGTGTAAGAGAAGGAAGGAATCATGGAGCGTGGGCAGCTGAGCTGACGATAGAGTGGGCGGACAGTGATTTCTTCAGCAATTGTTCCAAATCTGTGACAAAGACGAAAACACAAGGTAAGTCAAACAAAGAAACTATCAGAGCCTGAATGTGTTATTACTGGTGAAGAGAGGAAGGCTGAGGACTTCTTTAAATACACAGGTGGATAATGAGCTTATGAAGCGCAGGTGTGCCAGCCAGAGATTTAGCAGGAACTGGTATGACTACATGATTCCAAAAGGACCTCACAGAGGAAGTAAGACCTGCCCACTCAGACACATTCACACCAGTGGAATGAGAGAGAATGAGAGTGGAAAGAGCAAGGGAGATACAAAGAGGAGGAAAGGGAGGAAAAGTTGGAGACCACGGACTGTGACACGGAAAGACCCGTGTCTCAGCAGGAGCTGAAAACGCTTAGTGTTTATCTTTAGTTGACTCGACTGCTGTAATTAATGGGTGGTTTACAGTCTCTGAGAAGTGGATCAGCTGCAGCTATAAGTCAGTAACTAAGATGAAGGTAAATCACACAATACCTGGCAAAAAAATAAATAAAATAAAACACAACCACAGTTGGAGGATATTCAGTTTTTCTTACTTTGTAGTAAATAAAATAAAAGGACTGAATAAAAAGACATTGGCTGTTGCAATCAGCTGTGTCTCACTTTTGGAGGAAATACAAATACAAGTGGAGGGTTAAGAAAATAAAAATATACATGTATATGGAAGACGTCAAAGCAATGAACCTTTTACATCTGAAAAATGCACAATAAAACTAATGAAAAACAAATGCCAGTGGTCAGTGTTTGTGACAGGATCGTAACAAATGGGCTGAATGGAATGGGATTCATGTTTCCAAAAAAACCCAAACAAACCCAGAAATAATCCTTAAATAGAAGAAAGCACGGTCAAAAGGAGCTCTAGAGAAGAAATGGTGGACTGGGGCTGATTGGTGGAAAGTGATGTTCACTGATAAATTTGCATTAGATGAGGAGATGGACCTTTTGCCTGGTGCCGTTGCTGTTAAACATAGAACATGCATGACAGCCCAAAGAAAAAAGCTCGTTTGCCCCGCCATTTATGATTTGGGCTTTCATGTCAGGTAAAGGTCCAGCAGAGATGGCAGTCATTACATCAACTCTAAGTGCACAGGTGCACACTTCCATAATTCCGTTGATGGAAAGCAGGCTCAGTGATGAAGAAGTAATTTTCAGGATGATGATGCATTTTGCCACAGATCAGAGTGCTAAAGCTTTTCCTCAAGAAAAGGCACATCACCTCAGTGAGATGGCCAGCAAAAAGTAACTGAAAATTAGTTTTGTAAACTAAAGAAAATGAGCCACGATAAGGCTGATCTGTGACCTCTGATTGGCCCGATGGAGTGTATCGTTTTTAATTAGTGAAGTCCAAAGAATTCAAGCGATTATGAAAGTCTGAGGTGGTCCAACAAAGCACTAATTGTGTTTTTATTTGATTCAATGTTTTTCCTCGACACTGCTTCATAATTGATATGCAAAAAACACAAATTTTTTTTGAGGTATGTTTCATGAAGCTAGAATGTTCAGCTATTAAACAAAAATAGTTCAGTGTCATATCTGTCATTTGTTTATTTACTACAAGACAAAAAAAACATCCTCCAAGTGGGGTGATTCCATAAGTTTTGCCATGGGTGGTACTAATCCAGCTGTCAGGTCTGAAACTGGCTTCCAATCTGTCGGAAAATTGATTGCTAATGTTGCAGCTGGTTAATAAATTACTAGTCAGAGGCAATATATTTCTGACCCGTTGCTACATTATGAGTCATCCAGCTCACCTCAGCTTGTCTGTCCCTAAAGTTAATAAAGCATCCAGTTAGGGTTACACTCTGCTGGAGGTCTCTTCCTTTAAAACGGGAGTTCTTCCTCCCCACTGTTGCAAGTGCTACTCACACAGGCCTGTTTAGTCCATTGAACCTAAACACACTTGTCCTTAATTCAAGATGAGTTGTAATTAGTCTTAAGAGATACTTCGCTTACAAGTAAAGAACATCTTAAAATCTGTCTCACAAAGCTCCTGTTTTGTTGCAAAGTAAATAGAAAAAAACAGATTAAGAAATTTGAAAAAGGAGATTTTTGTTACTGAGAAAGAAAACTCCTTTATGCTGTGTGCAGCAATTTTGTAAACAGAGTGTTCTGTAGTGCAGGTGTGAGAAGCTTTTGTCACTCTGACCCGGGAGACCGAGAGAGACAGTTTTGCAAAACACCCTGGGACCTGCAGAAGTTCAGTTCTCAACACCTGTTCTTTACAGGCAAGTACTCCCCGCGGCGCACCCGGGACACTTTGACACACGCACCTGGCAGCACACACAGCACAACAGAATATTAGATAATCTTGGAAAATTATGTTTTTTCTTTAGAAATAAGGCTTTGAGTTTATCCAGCCTTTCTACATCTATTTTTTCGCACTAGTTTGTGCGCTGTATCCATATTGTATGTTCAGGTCACCACCAGATCTTCACAGATGTCCAAAACGCTGGCAACAAAACAATACACAGTATTTACCAGGCTTGATTTCAGGGTCTTAAAATACCCTTATCCCCTCACACAAACACCTGTTACGTGCTCATGCCTCCACTTTAGGCTGCATAACAGTGAGTTAACTGCTGACTGACAGGTGGAGCTGTGTTTCTTTGAATTGTTCACAAAGATTTCTTTTCATCTGCTGAGATTATAACTGGAGCCAGAAGGCAGGAGCAAGGAACTAGCTATCACAGAAGAACAGTATGCCTTGAAGAAGATGAAAACAGGACAGGAAATGGATATGTCAAGTACAACAGCAAAAAGAAAGAAAGAAAGAAAGAAACAGGGCATTTTACCCGTGAAAAACTACTGCAGATGATGACAGAAAAATACTAAGACATCAAGCTCAATGTAGACAGCAGAGAAGATGTAGCAGCAAAAAAATAAGACAACTGGAGGGTGTACTGCAAGATTTAAACCTCCTAACAGCAAAAACATGATGGCCAGCCTGGAATTTGCCAATATATAAAGATAATCCAGAAACATACTGGACATGAGACTATTTTGAAAATAATAAATAAAGAAACAGAAAGTCAGAATTGCAGAAAAGACAGGAAGTGACTGATCCAAACCCTTCTAGCGCATAGGGCCAAACATGCATGAGGTCATGTGATGGCCTGGGTGCTACTTCTGGAGCTGACTCAGTCATCTTCATGGATGATGGAACAGATGATGACAGCAGCAGGACTTTGCACACACATTTTGCCTTGTTATGTGCTCACTGTCATTGTTATGCAATAAGACCCATCATAATCTGTGTAACAATACAGATGGACAACAATGCACATCAAACACTAAATCAAAATATAATGATTAGCCAGCGATTAATGTGGCTGCAGTCAAGCAGGAGCTCTGGGGTTGATAAATGAAGCCATTGCAGAAATACCAAAAACCAAAAGCACTACTGTCCACATGAGGCTGGCTCCAAGATGAGTCAATCACCATAGACTCCTGTGTTAAAAGGCCTAATTTTACAGCATTAAAAAGCGTTTTTAACACCTGTCAGAAAACACAGCACTTGAAACCTTCATACAAATATGGTCACGTCTTGTTCCAAAAACCCAACATGATGGCAGCCAAAATGCTTCAAAGATTGGACCTTAAACCCAGTCGGTGATGTCATGATGCTATACCCATCTTTTATATGCATTTTGTGTTTGCAGTATGCAATATAAACCACACCCAACAAAAGAAAGACATGAAAATATGATAGATAGAAATAAAGGAGTGAACTCTTAATATGACCAAGATTTTTTCAATTATACATAAAATGCGGTCTGATTAATTACTTTTACAAGTAGTCTAAAATAACACACAGACAGACAGAAATGTCTTTGGTCCTGTCTCTCTCCCCTCAGCAGATGACTGCCCCTCCCTGAGACTGGTTCTGCAGGTGGTTCCTTCCTGTTAAAAGGGAGTTTTTCCTTCCCACCGTTGCCAAGTGCTTGCTCATAGGGGGTGGCTGTTGGGATTTCTCTGTAATTATTGTAGGGTCTTTACCTTAAAATATAAAGCATCTTGAAGAGACTGTTTGTGGTGATTTGGCGCTTTATGAATAAAATTGAATTGGTCATGTTTATGGTCTTACTGAACACAGATTAATCGCGCATGAAGCTGGATGAAAAAAGGAATGGAACTCTTTGTAATTATCTTGTAGAACAACCTCCATCAAACATTTCTTGTAGTCCTACAGCCATGAGGATTTTTGGACCAGTCTTCCTTCAAAACAACTTCCATTAATCAATTTTTCTGTGACGTATTTATTGAATGGTCTTCCTTAGGTCATGCCACAGCATCTCAGTTGGGTTTAGATCAGGAATAACTTGTCTGTTTGTTTCAATGAGTCCAATTCTGAACTATATACTATATTTGATCTGTGATGTACCTCAGTGGTTTCTGGACTCTGCATACTGGAGCCTCAGTGTTAGTGTTTCTGCTGCTGCCATGCTGGTATTTTGGAGCCAGAATTGACCATATTTAGACCACAGAGTTATCAGTTAATACTAACAAACAGAGTAGTTATCTATACTCATAAACTGTGTGGGTGCACTGACACACAGACATAGTTGCCAACAGACTAATAAACTAGAATTTTCAGGCACCGCAAGAGAAGCACAAATTTATTATACAGGGTTTACCTCACAGGAAGCTATTTTATTGGGTTGTACAGGTAGTGACTGCAGCTGAAAACTTATCAAAGCAGCAACATCGCTATGTACACTACACTTGTAATGAGGGGATAAAGAGGTCAAAGATAAATCTACTGTACCAGGCTGTAAACATGCTCTGAAGTTGGGTACTCTAACAGTCTGGTCAATTCTTGGAGCCGACCTGAAGTGGACATTAGAGGAACAGCAGTTTTTTGGCAGTTTGGCATCAGCTTGATTTTCAAGCTCCAGAGGCTGTGGCTTGTTCATCACCTAATGTCTCCTGCTCTTCAGGTGGATTGCTGCCCAGCAATTCTCCTGTCAAAAATCTACATTTTGGAATTCGTTCCACCCTCAGTGATCGCATCCAGGCTCTGAGAACGCAAAGCAAACCATGATGCTTCCTCCATCATGCTTCACTGAAATTTTGATGGCATTTCAGTGTTCTTCCATTCACACAATTTTTCTCAGTGTTTCCTTTATAGTGGACACGTGATAACACAGTGGATTTAACAAGAAAAAACTGTTTTGTGGTTACCCCTGGGTCCCCTTTTCACTCTTTTGGTATGATCTTTGCAAGAAAAAAAAATACAAATGCATACTAAAAAAGATTTATTTCCCCAAAACACAGTTGTGTCGATGAGTGGTAGAGAGCTCTGACACCTTCACAATTCATTCTCAAAAATAAATGTCATAAATGGTTTCTGCTATTCAGCTTATCAATCCCTCAACCCATTCTTTCTTCTCTGTTCGCATTTATAATAACATACCATCTTTTAGGGACTTTACTTCGCATGTGGAACTGCAGCTGTCAGATAAAGAAAAGCAGACAGAGCACGGGTGTCTGCGTCTGAGTAAGTGTACTCACTACTCCTTTTTTTGCCACAAACTAAACTGGAATGCTTCTGAGAGAAAGTGTGGACGTTGTTGATAATCACTAACAAGCTGATTGCAATGTAATGATTGCTTTTGGCTTAACATTCACTCAGCTGGTGTAAAAGTATTTAAAACTGAGGGATTAAGGCTGATCAGCCACCCAGGTGGTGGATTATCGCAGCCTGTATTAGAGCTAAATGTTTTTATAGCTGTCTGTGTGATTAATGGCAGTGTAAACAAAGGGAGAGTAGCAACTCATAGCATGTTTAATGAGATCTGATAAAGCCCAAAAGGAAAGTGAGACACTGGAGAGAGTGAATGTATCCAAAGACAGAGTTTCCATGACACAGAAGGAGCTTGTGGAATAATGATGTTTCTCTGCATCAGGAGTTTGTTTTTCAAGGTCCTGACGAGAACAGTATGCACCCGTATGCTGACCAACATTTTACACATCTGCAAGAGGCCTTTGCTCTGAATTTCTCACACTGTGGTGGCAGCATAGCACGAAGGCACAAGTTTCAGCAGAGGGACACTCGGGACTGATGTCATGTTCCTGTTTTCACCCTTTGCCAAGTTTCAGCCTGGGATCAAAACACAAATTTAGCTGTCACCTCTTCTCAAAACTCATTTGACAAGTTGCAGCAACAGTGAGTGTGCTCATATTTAAATATCAAACTAAACCAGAAGCTAAATGAATCTCCACTCCACAAGTGACTTTGTATCATTTTGAAGCACGAATTAAAACCCACGTCACAGTTATAAACAGCCAACAGCCCTAGTACTTCAGTACAGAATAAATGATTCCCTATGCTTATTTCCTAATATTCCTTCCCATTTCATGGCGATTTGGGGGAAATATATGATGACACCTTGTCACACCGTGAAAGTGTACCTATCCCACTCACTTGCAGCTCCAAATTTTAATTCTTGGAATGACTGCATGATTCACACTTCACAATAATCCTCATTTATCTTTCATTACCAGTCCCCTCCCTTTAAGCTACCTTTCTTCTGATTGGTTGCACTTCACAAACAGAACATTCGAACAGTAAGTGAGTGGGGCTTCTGCTCTAACAGCTAGAATGATGTATCTTGAGATGACCAGATTAAGGATGTCTCCTCTCTATGACACAGACAAAGCCAAGAGTGGGGAAACAAAAAATGTGTGAAATAGAGGCGCTCGTCTCAGTCTGAAGCCTGAACTTTTGGTTCACAAAGATTACCGTTCATAAACTGACCTCATCATGTGAAACTTTGGCCATAATCAATATAAGTATACATCACTTGAACAGAATCAACATGAGAGAAAACAAGGAAAAGAATAATCAGTTCACTTTAAAAAAAAAAATCCAGTTTATCTGAAACTGATCTGAGACTCTCTCTGTTGTGGCTTCATGTGCCATGCTACCCTCCATTTGGATGATATATTAATCAGAGTTTTCATTCCTTATTATCCCCCAATTCAAACCAAAGAATTTTTGTTGCCTAAAGCGGGGATGGGAGTAGGGATGTGAACTCCATGTCAAGACCTGGGTGTTTATAAATGTAGCATATCATTCATCAAAAGAAACAGCAATTGTTGCAATTTTGCACTGGAACTCTTAATATCCATCTGATGCTGCAAGTGAAAAATTTCTTAAAAATGTGAATCTACCAAAACAAAATGATCAACAGGTTGTGGCTCTGGATTCACCTCTTTCAGTGTTTGAATTCCATGAACGCCTACAGCATTTTCCAAATAATAAATCCCAAGGTCCAATGGTTTTCTACCAGAGTTTTACAAAGAATATTGGCCTACACTAGCACCTACTTTTTTGAATGGATAAACTGGAAGTGTCTACTAGTAGTTTTACACAACTTTCATCATAATGTTTATCTTTTATAGACGGGATCAAAAACACTATACAACTCTCCAAATGCATGCAAGGGCAATCTTAGTTCTCAAAGCTTCAGTATGCAGGGTGACACCAGGCTGCCCACTTTCCTCCCCACTTTTTGTCATCTTCATTGAGCCACCAGCAACACCAATCTGACAAAATGTAGATATTGAAGGAACTGAAAATACAGACCATAAGATGAGCTTGTATGCTGATGATGTATTACTTTACCTTGGGAACTCACAAACCTCTCTTCTGAAAACAATCTCACTTAGATAAGTTCTCATCTATGTTAGATCAACAATTCTGCCTCTGAATTGTAATTTTCAGACCACCTCCACCACTCCACTACAGTCAAGCAACATTAAATATTTAAGTATAAATTAAATATCAGGCTTGAATGACACCTCTACTAAAAGTGGCAGGGGATGAGCTCACATTCTGGAATACACTACCTATATCACTCATGCCACAAATAAAATGATGATTCTGCCTAAAATCTATTGTCTGTTCTCATTGATCCCTAACAAACCCTTTGTTGCATAGTTTAATTCACCAGACAAACATTTCAAATTGTTTATGGAAAAAACAAAGCACCACAAATAGGTTTAAAAACTCTACAAAAGCCAAAACACAATGGTGTTCTAGAACTACCAAACTTTAATCACTACTTCTTAGTCAAGAGATTGTTGTGTGTTTCAAAATTGTTCAACTCAAGCTTGTTAGACTGCCCAAGGCTGGACTTAGAACCAGCACTCTGTGGAAAAGTCAAAATCTCTGATCTGCCTTTCATTAGTGACAGTATTAAGCATCATAACTACTTTGAAAGCCTTAGCATAACCATCTCCCAGACATCCTAATAAGATTTCACTTATCCCATGTAAACTAAACACTCATTTGGAACAATCCAGATATTTGCCAGAAAAACAAAGTACTGAATTTTCCGTCATGGGATTAAAAAAAAAAAAAAAAAAATCTAGATATTCAAGAGAAAAACTCATTCCAAGAACATAAAATCAAAATATGGAATCAGCAACATTACATTTCTTGAATATCAACAATTGAAGTTCATCATACAGGGAAGACTTAATCCTAATCAACTGAACTTAGAAATGCCTCTATGGGAAACAATTTTTAAATCTCTGTGTTAAAAATTGATGATTTGATTTCCCTCCCAACTGCAAAATGGGAGCAAGATCTCTGCACTGAGATCAAAACTTCTAGACACAGATATGTTTAAACACCTTCAAAATGACTAAAAGCCCTAACTTACAACTTACACAACACAAAACTCTTCATAGAACTCACTATACAGGACAAAAGATGTTCCAAATGGGCCTCACATACTCAAACACATGCACCCACTGTACAAAAACTATATGAAACTATATGCATGCTATATGGTTTTGTAGGCTTTGTTTAGAGGTTCTGGCAGAGGATACGTTTGTGAAGACCTATCCACATGGTTTAGTTGCTGTAACCGGACCCCACCCAAACTGTATTTTAGTCGACGTAAGTCTCAGACTCGGAATAAAAGTTATAAGTTCTATTCAGGGTGAAGCTAAGGCACAGGGTTGCAGGAAACATTCAAATAGAAGGAGACAGTTTCACGAATGGTGTCCAGACGATCAAGCATTGACTGGGGGTCTTTTTTCCTTTAATTAGCCCACAGCGATTCAGACGATTACCAACAGGTGAGTTCATTAATCCCAGGTGTGCAGGACTGCAGGGTGGGAGCAGAGGTAGGAATCCACCCCTGAAACACAAGGTGTGGTTGACATGTGTGTTTACGAGATCCTTTAGAGATCCTTTAGATACTCTCACTCATTACTTTTAGAGATCAGCTCTTTAAATCAGAAGGGAATGATCTACATATGGAACATCCATATTAGGAAAAATTTGCAGGTTTTCCTGCCACTGCACCCAGACAGTTATGAATGAAATGAGGAAATTACTCCTGAAATTACTCCTGTGATACGGCACAGACAGAAGGAATGTCTGATTGAACCTGAACCACCACTACTGCATTCTACCAGTGGCTCTGAAGAAGAGGTTAATCTTCATCACCCTTTAAAATCATATGATTAATATTTTCAGAGCTGATTTTGTCTTCCTTCTGTATCCTTTAAAATGGACAAAAGGAAATTTTCTGCAACCCAATCTTTTGAAAACTGTTTTTGTATTTTGCCTTTTTGTTTATGTGTCTGTTGTTTGATAGAGCTTGCTATGAATATTAAGGAATTAATGATAAGGTCATTACAGCAGTGCACAGACAGTTAATAACTAAAAAGGACACGTTTGTCACTCTTCATTCTGTTCTACCTTTAAAACATTTTGTCCTATTCTGTTCCTTGTTTTTTTCACTATCATTAAATGCTGCTGCTCACTGATGCTCACCTCTCTTCTCAGCCTAGCTTCAACAACTCTTTCCCATATCTTCACAGTGTGGCTCATCAGCTGTATCCCTGCATACTTACTACAGTTCTGTACATCACCCTTTTCTTCAATATTGCTATCAGTGCACCTTTTCTCCATTCCTCTGGCATCCTCTCACTCTACAAGATTATGTCAAGCAGTCTGGCTAAAAAGTCCACTGCCCCCTCTCCCAGACATCTCCATACCTCCACAGGTAGGTCATCAGGACCAACCACCTTTCCACTCTTCATAGGTGCCCTCACCTTCTCCTTACTAATTTCCTGATTCACTAACTTTCCTCCATCTGTCCTCCTCTCTTTCTCATATTTAAATTTTTTTTTTTTAACATTCATCAGCTCCTCAAAGTACTCCTTCCAGCTTCTCAACACACTCTCTTCACTCACTAGTATATTTCCATCTCTGTGCTTAACCAGCCTAGCCTGCTGTACATCCTCTGTAGCTAATCAATGCACTTCACTTTCTCCTTCCTCAGTATCCAGCTTCACATTCAATTTACTATCAGCCTGTTTCTTTTGCCTTTGCCATCTCTCTCTTTGCTGTACTCCTAGCCTCCCAGCACTCCTGTCTACTCTCTTTATCTTCCTGACTATCCCACGTTTTCTTTGCCAAACTCTCCCTTTGAATACATTCCTATACTTCATTTCACCACCAAGTCTCCTTATCCTCTTTCTTTTGTCCACAGGATACACCAAACACCATCTTGGCCGTTTCCCTCAGCACTACAGCTGTACTTTCCCAGTCATCTGGGGACTCTTCCCCACCACCCAGTGCCTGTCTCTCAACCCCTCCCTGAATGCTGTGCAACATTCTTCCTTCTTCAACTTCCATCATTTAATCATCGCCTCTGCCTTCACTCGCTTCCTTTTCTTGATGCCCGCCAGATGCATTTATCAGAGTGTGCATTTGGGTGTGTGAATGTTAGATAGAAAGCACTTAGAGGTGGAAAAAGCTGCTTGAGTGTGAATGAGGCATAAAGCACTTTGAGTGCTCGAGTAGAAAAGCGCTGTATAGGAACCGGTCCATTTACTGCCAGCGAGTACAGAATTTCCTCAACACTGTAGTGATCTTTTTGATTTCCAGTTTTAAAAAATACAGTTTTATTGTTAGATATGAGGATGTTGTTCAAAGTTCTGTAATATTACTGAGGAAGCAGAGTGATGGAGATGGAGGGATTCTACAGATCACAACAGCGGATAATCTCTCAGTAACTGTCATCTGAAAGGAGTGGACTGGGTGACTAGGCCCATGTGGCGTGAAAATAATCATCTGTGCTCCCTGAAGTGCACTGTGAACAAGTGTTTGTGTTACTTTAACCCATTTAAACTGCGGCTAGCTTTAAAGCACGAGACAAGTCATATCTTGTCACACGTACTCCCTAATGTCTGACTTGTAGAGGCCCATTGGCTTCCAGATCATTGGGGTACAGGTCACTCTCCATCGTCTGCTCCTACTGTCCTCAGTCATGCCAGTTACCTGTCTTGCTGCAGACGCAGTACGCCATCACTTACAAATCATTAACTTGAGCTGGGTTGTAACTGCAATGACTATATACTTTCATTACCAAAGTATATGACTTCATTTTACTGTCTGTAGAATTCAGCTGCGCAGGCACAGTGAACTTTTAAGATGGGCAAGGCTCCATCACTGCCACTCTTCCATGCACAATTCCTTCAGCTGCAAGATATTTGAAGGGCTTCCTTCTATAGACCGACTACTTAAAATCACCCACGGCCTTTCAACAGTATTCAAATCCAGGCTTTTACTTGGCCGTTCAATAAGCCTCCATTTATTCTTTCTGAGCCATTCCTTGGTGGATTTGCTGGTCAGCTTAGGATCATTAACCGGATAAAAAGTCTACGTGCGAATCAACAGTTTTCAGACAGACGGTGTCACATTATGTTCAAGCAGCCTCTGATATGTTGCAGAAGTCACAGTTTAAATTCTGCAAGGTCTAATCACTGACATGCCTTATAGTGTTATTATAGATTTGAAGTGTAGGGGTGTACTCATCTTATGTGATATACTTTTACATTGATGTTAATGATTACTACTGTGTTACAAAATTACTGCAACCTTCAGGCACTGTTAGCAAATGTTTCCTTTGAATATGTTAAATAAGTCATCAGTTTCCTTGGGATGCACTTAATGTTCATGTTCATGTTCATCTTCTCCTCCTCTTTGTGCTTCTTCTCCTATGATCAGAAAATATAAACAAATGGCAAAATTCCTTCCTTCTGTGAGCGAACGCAGCTCGCACACATACCAGCAGTGAGGTGCCACTGGTGAGCTTTACGCGTTAATAGGCCTCACCCAGAGACCACATTCCACAGCTGTGTGGCTAAAGGTCCAACCACACACGCACACACACACACACACACACACACACACACACACACACACACACACACACACACACACACACACCTACTGAGCTGGGAACACCTTCAAATAATAATTCAGGGGATTCAGTGAGTTTAAGCCAAATCTCGACTAGCTTCAAAGTGTTTCCACTATATGAGAAGGGTGCTGAAGTTCAGCAGGGATTTAGGACTCTTTCATGCTGGCTTTGTGGAATAAAGGTATATTATTTCACAACGGCATTAAACGTATATTCACTCTGCGGGATGTGCTCAAACAGCAACATTGCTTGTCGATGTATAATGGCAGTGGCCCACAGTAACCACTAGGCCCAACACCTTTTCATTCAACTTCACTTACAGTCATAAAAGTATTTCTGTAGAATTCAGATGAGGCACAGGGTGCATCTGGATTTAAACTGAATCTCATTCAACATTACATCTTTATTTAAAGAGCAGCATGGTGGCACAGTGGTTACAGTGTTGCCTCACAGCAAGAAGGTGCTGGGTTTGAATCCACCATCAGGTCTTTCTGTGTGGAGTTTGCATGTTCTCCTCATGTCTGCATGGGTTCTCTCTGGGTACTCTGGTCTCCTCCCACACTCCAAAGACATGCAATGTGTGGGGTTAGGTTAACCAGTGATTCTAAATTGCCCATAGATGTGAATGTGAATGGTTTTCTGCCTCTCTGTGCCTCTCTGCCTCCTGACACAACCCCAAAGGGATTTGTGTCTCCTCCCAGGACTGAACCAGGGATCTTTCACATGCCAGGTAAATGATGTGTATACTATGGAACCACTAGCAAATGAATCCTATAGAGACTGATAATCCCTTTGCTTTGCATTTCTGTTTCAGTTAGATGGATTTTTTGCATATAGATTCATATTCCCCAGAAGATGAATACTATATGGACTCTGATGGTCTTTTCTTCAGCACTTCCGAGTGGTTTATGTTAGGTTTGTGTTGTGCTGACAGCCCTCAAATGTTGCACAGATATTCTTTTTTCCCAGAGAATGAATTCCATAGACTCTGATGATCCCTTGGCTTTTGCCAAAATGATGTTTGCATTTGTTTTTAATGAAATGAAAACTGACTGTCCCTTTAGTGCCTCCTAAAGGTTTGTATTTAGGTGTTAAGTAAATGTCTGAACAGCTGTTGCATGAAGGGAACATCATCAGATATTGATGTCTCTCCCTTTTTAAAAATTGCCACCTGAAGGCTGTTATTTATGATTTTTTTTTTAGATTTTTAAATATTTTGTCATAAAGTATAAAAAAGTGGTAATCCCTTAACTTTCCAATGGATGATTTTTGTCTTTAAGTTACAAAATTAATCATTAAATAAAGTTTTCCTTCCTGCCTGTTGTTCTTATATGCACATGTATGTATGTCTGCTCCAGTAAAATTATAGAAACAGCTCAGGGATAATTAATGCAAACAGGATGCATCTGACCTCAGTTCATCACCACAACAAAGGGTGTGAATACTTTTGTGAATGAGAAATTTGAGTTTTTGATTTTTGGAAAATATGTGACAAACATTTCTGAAAACGTGGTTTACATCCAGGCAGACGGTAGTCAGATGGTTAACACTGCCGCCTCACAGCACCTCTCACCTGCTTTGAATATTGTGCTCGGCCGGGGCTCAACTTCCTCCCGCAGGCCAAAAACAGTGCATGACTGTATGCCAGTTTGTCTCTCTGTGTTAGCACTGTGATGGACTAATGACCTGTACAGGGTGCACCTTGCCCTGTACAGGTATGAAGAGAATGAACTGATGGATATTTTGCATTCATCTTTCCACATCTTTGCTTCCCTGGAATAACTCACAAATGTGCAGCTTGAAGCTGCAGAGGAAATAGCACCTCACTAACTTAGAAGATCTTCATTTAGCCTGGAAAAAAGCATTTGTTGTTCTATTAAAAACTTTGATCAAGCTCATAGATGGGGCTGGATCAGGTGACCCTGAACCCTCCCTTAGTAACACTGTGATAGGCTGCTGCTTTTCCCCTCCCACTGTCACCAAGTGCGTGGGTGATGGCACAGTGGGGTCATTTTGATTGTTGTGATTTTCTCAGTATTATTGAAAGGTCTTTAACTTACAATATAAAGCACCTTGAGGCTACTGTTGTTGTAATTTGGTGTTATATAATTGAATTCCTGGCATCTACGAAAAAAAAAAGCCTGTCTGCATCAGACCACCCTGTTTAGTTTATATGTCATTGAGCAAACACTAAATCCCCGCTGCTGCTGCCTCTTTGACCCTGATCTCCGACCTGCCTGAAAGAGGCTGTAATGAATGAGTAATGTATTACACTTTTATTACACCCCTGCACCAGTCATTACTGGTTGCCTGTCACTCTTAATCAGCCCCACTGGACAATACTAAAAAGTCAGAGGTCACAGATGTCTCAGTTCTCAGTTGTCTGACGATGAAACACAGAAGATGAGTTGGTCACTGATCCTGGATAGTTTTATGAAATGTTCTGTTGTGATGGGAAATCCCCTATTTTGCCTGATTCCTCTCAGTGGGACTCATACATGTGGCCAATGATGTGTAACAGCATTAGTTACAGGATGTTCTTCATATTAGAGCTGAACCCAATATTTATTTTCATCAGTCATTTATCTATTTGTGGCTCGTTGTGATGTAAGGAGAACCCCCCACAAAACAGCCGTTTAGCTCGATCCATCATCTTCATTCATCTGGTTTGAATACTTGACTAAGTGAATGGTTAATATCTTTCATCCTCTAATCAAGCGGCTGAGCTTAAAATAAATGTTTCAGTTCAGCACATCAGTAGTTGCTGAGTTTAAATGTTTTAAATTTAGGCTCAGCTGGGAAACGCAAACATTTTCCTACATAATATACTGTCAGGTCCGGCCCGCCAAGCGTTAGGAGGCTCTCTCGGTCCCTTAAACTCGATCGTCCACATATCGGAGGTTCTGACTGGCTCCGGTCTCCCCAGCTGACGCGCGCATTGGCTGCTCCACGCGTCATTCGTGCTTTTTTTGGCCAGCGTGTAGGAGGAGCCGGGTGGAAGCGACGAAGGGAGGGGTTCGCGGGAGAGAGGCGGCGCGACTGTCAGTTGTGTTCCCTGTCCTCATCAAAAGTCGGCTGTTGTTACCCTGAGTAACTGAGACAGTCAGCGCAGCTGTGTTTGGTCAGAGCGAAGCGCTCCGTAGCGGGGATCGTGTGTACTTGCCGCCCGTCGCAGCTCAAGTTCGCTCCTCTCTGCACTTTGACATCGGCGTGTTCTGGCGAAAGGAGCAGGGTTTCGGGTGTAACAGCGACGCAGCCTACTCCGGATTGTTTTCGAACATTTTCTTTCCACCAGCAGAAAAGAAAATCGCTCTCAGCGCTTCTCATCGCGCACCGAGGTTTTACGCGCGTCCTGATGTAGTGGCCTCTTCGAAGACGAGACAGACGGGAGACGGCGAAGACTTGTTGCGCGTCTCTGGGGAGCGCACCAGTCCAGTTTTCATCTAAGTCTGTCCGTACCCGCATGTGATGCTCTGATTGGAGAGATGTGAGCGGAGCGTGGATGGACTGTGGAGATCAGCTCCGACTAACAGCTTGAAGTCACACGGATTTGTGCTTAGCGACTGTGAGAGTCGGTTCATAATTAAGGAAATTGGGTGGTTAGTTTCCTCCAGGCTGACAGCGGCTGCTGAGCTGTCGGTGCTCCAGTGAAGCCAGAACTCGGTTCGCCTTTAAATGGCATCCAGGCGCAGCAGAGACAAACTTTATTCGGGTCAGAGCCGACGAGGTGATTAAATTTTCCTCTCTCGCTTTTTTTTTCAAATCAAGTCCTCTTTATCCTCGTCGACATGTCTGAGCGTGATGGATGTGGAGATGGGCTGTGCAGCGACGGACCGCCCGACTACATTCCACCGAGAGCGCCCCGCGGTCGGCGCAGCGGTGTCATCCTCCCCGGCGGCGGCGGCGGAGGACAAGACACTGATACCGTCCTGCTGGAGTCGGTGAAGGCGGCACCTCGCCGGAGCAGTATCATTAAGGTAGTGAAATCCCAACGCGGCATGGTGTTGATTTATTTATTGTTCACCTGTTCTGGCTCAGTTTGACCTATTCCCCTCAGGGGCGCATGAACCCGAACACCAGAAGCGGATCCGTTTGGATCCACTTTGATTCATTTAGTGTAGTGAAATGGCTCAACAACTCAACAAGTGACACGCCTCTTCAGGAAAATGCCAGTGAAGCTGGAGGAATAAATCTTGAGATTCAAATTTTACAGCTTTGTTTTAAATATGATGACTTTCCAGTCCCTGTGGCGCCAGGGTTCACGGACCGCTGCACCTTGCCAGCGTCATCCAAGAATTTTCATGACGCGGATCTATGCCATCACCCACGCATTTCATGGCACGTATCCAGCTCACAATGCCTAGTGTTTCGCGTCGTTTTAGGTGCGTGGCATGTGCATCAATTAAAATTTCTCAGTGTCCGTCATAATCATTTGATAACACAAATCAGCTGAGCAAAGGAGAAAAAAATTTAAGGGAGTTGCAGGGATAGTATCATGCAACTGAAAGCACCTTAAGGGTAAACGAATGAGAGTTGTTTATGGATTAAATTCTCGGATAAGATCATCTTTATGATGGCTCTCTGGCTATGTGTAGTTCTACTGACTCACACTGTAAATAAATGTAACCTGGGACTATGTGCATCTTTAAACTCCGACTCCTCTTTGTTTACTTTGGAAAGGCCTCCTCACCTGCGGGTCCTCTGACATCTGACATGCTTCTCAAGCTTCACCTGTGCTCAGGTTGCAGGTCAATAAAGCATCCCGAGGAGCTGAGTGAGGAGGATCATGTTTGAGGGATGTCTAACATATCTGCTCAGTAGGATCCTCTCCACCTCAGCACACACCTCACCGGCCTTGTAGCAGCAGCATATGTTAAGAAGCACATTAAGTGACAGAGCTACTCAAGTCCAATTCTAAGCTGCTTCTCCTGCTGTATTAAAAATTCACAATAGAAGAAAGTATTAAATTAGATTAAATGCCACTGAAATTTTGTAGCTTCCACATCACTGGTGGAGCTCATTGGGTTGAGCGGGTGACCTATATGCTGTGAGGCTATTGCAGAAGCCTGGGTTCAAATCTGCCCGGAGGCTCTTCACTGCATGTCTTCCCCCTGCTCTCTCCAGAGTCCTGTCCCAAGAAAGGCTAAAAAGTCCCCAAAATATGTAACAAAGAAGCAGTACTATAATTTCACTTCTGCTGGCAACATGTCCTTAATAACTAAATAAGATAATAGGTCAAGCAACTTAGTGCTACTGCATGTCTAAATGTGCACTATGGATCACGTTTGGAGATGTATCAACACCTCTTCATCATCAGTATCTCACACATTTGAATACATGGATAGATGGAGTTATAGGGAATTTTTTTTCCCCACAAAATGACTGCTTTCAGGTCATGAAGGCAGCGTTGTGCTGCTACTCCCAGTTTTTATATTGTGTTTGTACTCAAGTCCTTTCCTGATGTTGGTGACATTAAGGACAGACTCTGAGGTTTATGACCTTCTGAGTCCGTTGCGCATCTGATGCTATCAGGTCATTCCCATATTTCATGTCAGCAGCCAAGTCACATGGGACGGTGACAATTCTGGCCCTCGTCAGGGATGTATACAGGCAGAGAGTCAGCCCCATCTGGAAGACCCAGCTGAACACAGAGTCCTTTGACAGCCGCTGGGGAAGAAGTAGATAAAAAGATGGACAGACGAGAGGCGTGATGTCGGTGACCGCCACTGTAATCCCTCTCAGAATTAATGGAAATGGATCAGGATATCAATAACTGTCAAGGCCTGATAGTTGGCACACACACAAAATTCAGACTTCCTCTGATTCAAAGTGCTCGTTGTTGGCCTGTTTTTGAGAGGAAAAGACTCGCCACATTTCCTGATAATAAGAAAAGTTGCAGGGTTACATGCCTAGTTAGTATAAAAGTGATATTCCTTCTTTTTGCAGCAGGAAAACCATATACCACATATAACTGTGGACTATGACAGTTATTATAAATGATCTGTATTCAGGGATTGTTGTGTTACATTATTGGAAATCATACACACAGGCAACCAAATGAGTTGCGAACCAAAGCCTCTTTAGAAATTTGAACCGGCTATCAGGATCTTTTTGTTTAAAGGCATAGATGAACAAAACCATGAGAATCAAAATAGACCGCACACATACAAAAATGACCACAAAGAGATGCAAAAACTCCTCCTGTATCTATGACTAGCTGGGGGTAAGATCTGGATTTTAAGTGTCATTCTCTAGTACGATTGCTGGATTCAGGATGGGTCCTCCGTGGCTGGATTGTGGCTGGATTTTTGATGCTCATAAGTTAGTTTTTATTTCACTGCTCACTCCTTTCTGCAGTCACTGTTTCCTGATTATGAATTTATTGTCTGTAATGGGTCCAGAATATGTTCGGGGCTAGGGCTGTTAGACTTGTTTTCTATATATATATATAGCCATAGTCAAAGCAGTTCATTTGCCTTTCAGCTTATAAATACAAAACCTTAGTGACATTGTGTTCATAGTGACGTGGTTCAAAGTGAAGAACTAAGGAGTCAATTTACTTTTTTTTTTTTTGTGCCTTCTACACACACAAAAACATCCTCTCCTGAGATTGAACCAGCAGAGCTCTTTATGTGAAAGATGTTACCCTTTACCTTCAGCTAAAATGAAGGGAAAGGACGCGGCTGCTTCCTTCACATCTCACATTACTATGACAGCACATTCTCACATGTGCCTCCAACACGCACACACACACACACTCACACACACATCCCTGTCATGGCAAAACACCCCATGAAAACACACACCCTCACACTCACCCACACCCACACAGGCAATTAAGGCAGTCCTTGTCCAAACTCTCGCACTGTTGTAGCAGTTGCACCTTTAGCTCAAGACCTTGAATGCAGCTGACGGCCGGGGTCTTTGTATCGCTTTGTTCTCGCCTAAGAAGATTTAAGGTTGTTGAATTCATCACATCATTCTGATATGAAAGTATATCTACATTAAAACTAAAGTAGCGTAACCTAAGCTTTGTAATGGTGGAACAGTTTCATCAAATTGATCATTTTTATGCACATTTCTCCATCATACCTTACATATTTAAAAGCTGTGACAATGCTTATGCGTTTCAGACCACATTTGGCTGCACAGGATCAGTTTATAGCATCAGGTGTGAGAACACCGAGTGCAGACGGGAGGAAGGGGAGATTGTGAGAGGCATGACCTACAGAAAGGTCCCTGAACCAGTGTTCATTTTGGTACCTGAGTTTTGTTTTGTTATAGTTTTTTAAATTTTTTTATTTTTTAGGCATTTTCAGATTTTCATCTAATTTTTATATATATTCAAAAAAACCTTGTTATTCTAGTCTGTGTCGATGTTAGCGGAAATGGGTCAGTATTCAGTCAGTTCTTACCCCCTACCTGCCTCATACTGATGCTTGTCAGGACTTGTTGGTTCCACGTTGAGAGTGCCCTCGAAGCTCTGTTTCGGACTATTTTTTTCCTACCTTTGGCTCTGTGTGATGTCATAGAGAGCAGATATTCTCAGTGTGGTTGTCTCGGACACACAGCCCCACCCTCCTGCCACTGAGATCTTTTTGAATCACATCTCTTTAACCTGGTGAGTTCATTTCTCCCCTTTCCTTGTCATAGCGTCTGCGCTGAAATACAGTATTTCCTTAGCTTTAATTCTGTTGTGAATTAACTCAAGCAAAAATTTTTTTTGGTGAAACTAACAGTGGTCTGAGCGTTGCAGTAATATGGGATGTGACCCCTTTATTAGGCCACTCGGCTGCCCCCCAAAAACACTGTTTTTCTTAGCTTTTGTCAAGTTATCAGAGGGCTATAGCAGATCTTGAGAACTCATGCATGACTGCAACAACAGTTAGTTTTTTTTTTTCAGCAGCTACAAGTTCTGTGGTCTGTGCTGGTCAAATGCTTCTCACCTCAGTGCTCTTTTGGAGTCATAACTGACAGGATTACACAATTGTGTGTCTGTTATTTCTGAACTGCCGTTGTTCATCTTCTCTTCTCATAATCTTTCCGCGGGAGTTTCATGTCTATCCAAACCCTGAAAACCTTCCAGCAGCCAATCACCTCTTGACCCTTGTTGCCAGAAATAGCTTGTCCTCCTTCTAACGTTTAATAAGAAAATAATTGTATGTGTAGGGCCTTAGAGAAAAGCCCTCTGGTGCTTCTTAAGGGTGGAGGGGCACAGAGATGCAATGCAGGATGGTGTAAAATGCACAAACTAGTTTATAATTACTTTCTTTTTTCTAGCTAATACAAATTGAGTTGCAAAGTTGGGTGAAGCCCAGAGTGTCTTTAGAAAAGACAAACAACCAACCAACTGCCCAAAAAGCCAGCAGAAAGACTCCCAAATGCAAACCGAAACTGCTCGAAATTCTGTAACTGTTCTGCCCTCATCGTTCGGGCGTGTTTTCACTCATTCGTGAGTTGCAATTCAGGTTGCAGTCACTGGAGCTGGAGCGGCTGCCTGACGCTGCTTCATCATGCATAAAGAGTGAGCAAAAGGGACGTTAATCTCAATCAAGTTAAATGCATTATGCTCAGGCTGTAATATTAATTTTCCTCAAGAAACCATCAGCAATTAGCTTACAGTATTACTGTGTAACAGAGCAGAAGGCAAAACATGCACTCTGTGGTAGACATGCCAGTTGGGTTGGGGAGCGGGGTGTAGGATTAACAATGAATGATAACACACACACACACACACACACACACACACACACACACAGGTTTTCAGGATGGGGCTCAGGGGAGCACTTGGTTGGATGTCTCTCTGACAGGCCTGTGTGTTGGCTGACTGCTTGCTGTTGGAGGGCTGAAGGACACCGGCTCTCTCCATGTCTGATGCTGCTGTGTTGTGAGCGTAGAGCCTTGATATCTCATATGTTGTCTGTGCCTAGAATTATGGCAGTTTTTCCAGGAGCCACCGAGTTTCTTGGATGTCATGGATGTTTAAGGAGTGAGACGGGAATTGATTGATTATCTAAATCTTTTCCACAAACGTCTTGATGGAGATATATTAACCTGACTGTGGCTCTGTCTGAAACAAACGAACGATTCACTTCTGTAGCAGATGAGCAGGAAGTTGAGATTTCAGACTTTTTTTGATAATATTACATCTATAAAATGACCAATATACATAATATACTCTACTTTTACTCACTGTGTGCCTCAGCAATCAGCGACTGTGCTCTGTAACTTCATATTTTTGTCAATACAGTCACCTCCTGTGATAATGCATTACACAGGAGAATGCATACATATGCTTCATATACATATACTCTTTGCCCCCTTCCCGATTTCTTAGTTTTTTGCATATTTGTCACACTTAAATGTTTCATATCATCAAACTAATTTTAACATTAGACGAAAATAACCAGGCGGCATGGTGGCGCGTCTCACAGCTAGAATGACAGCTAGAAGGTCTGAGTTCGATTCCACCTCAACCCGGACCTCTCTGTGTGGAGTCTGCATGTTCTCTCCATGTCTGCGCGGGTTTCCTCCCACAGTCCAAAGGCATGCAGTTACTGGGGTTAGGTTAATTGGTCACTCTAAATTGCCCGTAGGTGTGAATGGTTGTCTGTCTCTTTCTGCTGCGACAGGCTGGCGGCCTGTTCCTTGCCTCTCTCCCTATGTCAGCTGGGACAGGCTCCAGCCCCCTGTGACCCTGAAGACTAGAGAATGGATGGCAACAATAACCTGAGTAAATAGTGGCATTTATACCAAAGTGGAAGCAATTGGGAATGACAGCAATTTGGCCACGTAAAATCAGACTTTCTGCAGAATCAATCACTACAGCCCTCCGAACTTCATGTGGCCTTACATTACCAAGTTTACCGCAAAGTGTCCGATGCAGTGGTGTAAAGCACACCACCACCGGACGCTAGAGCAGTGGAGAAGTGTTCTCTGGAGTGACGAATTGCGCTTCTCTGTCTGGCAATCTGATGGATGAGCCTGGGTTTGGTGGTTGCCAGGGGTTTATCAGCTATTTGTTCGATTTTGTGCACAATGACAGTATTTCGACTAAAATGAGCAAACAGAATTTATGACCATAACATCTCGCTGACTTTCTAATGCAAGAGCATGGAAGATATTCACCAAGCAGTGTTTCTCATAGATCTGTACTGTGTAACTCATCTTTTTTTATACTTTGTGACAAATATTTATGGAACAACATGAGCTGCATCTCCTGTCCTGTGGATGGACTCTGACTTCAGCGCTGGTAATCTGGCATAGTGAGACACGTAGCAGTTCTCTACTAGCCAGCATTGCAGTTTGCAGAGAGGGAAAACTAAGGCTTCTAGCAAGTTGGAGTCTTTGGAGTTGGAGTCAATGGGACTGCAGGATAAGAGAATACCTGGGGAAGCAGTCCAGTCATATAGAACAACAGCTACATAACAGCTGTCTGGTAAGGTCTGAGGCTACCTGATTAACAGTGACTAAACTTTCAAAATAAGAGTAAGGGAGTCTCTTTGATGTCTGCTTAATGTTGTCTGTGCACATTGTTGTGAACATTCATAGTCAGGACCGTCTTAAAACAGAGTTTTTAAATTCCTGGTAAAATAAAAATATGTTACTCTAAAGGCGCCTGTTTCCAAAGCTGTGACTGAAAGTAATCACAGGTTTCAGTCTAACTAATTAAAGGTGACCAAATATGCTTTGACTTATTTTATACTGTCATCTGCTTCAGGAATACCATGTCCATGAAATACAAAGCACAGGATCCTCACCGTGGCAAGCTTCCGGAAGCTGGCCAATCAGGAAAAAGAGTGAGCTCTGAAGGAGGAGGTCCTTAAAGAGACAGGAGCTAAAATGGCTTGTTTCAGAGAGCGGTTATAAAGGAGGGACTGCATAAAGGGTCAGGAGAGGAATTCTTTTAAACTGTGAATTATGCAACATTACTATAGTGGAAAATCATAATAAAAACATAGAGCTGGAAATAATAATAGCTCCCCTTTAAAAAGACCCTTTGAAATCATAATGAGGTGAAAACATAAAAGTTTAAAAGTGCACAGGAATGTGCCTTATCCCACTCTGCCTCTTTCCCCGCTTCCATCTGCATCTTAAACCTACCAGTCACGCTAACTTTCTTCCATTTGCCATCACGTAGATTTTTGTTGTTTTCCAAGGCATTATTGTTCTCACTTCGCTCTAATTTTCTGCCGCCTCCTGCTGTGTCGAGAAGCGAACAATGATTCATTTGCGCTGTACTCCTGGAAACCCGTAAAGAGTAATGACAAAGCATTCCCTGTAGTTATGTGTGTCTGTGTGTGATCAGCTGGTAACCACTAAGGGCCTTCTGTCTTCCAGTATCATTCAGCTACTGGTGCCACATCTCTCCGAGAACAGACCTCATCACAGCTGCCGGTCAGGAGTTTGTGTGAGTGAGAGCAAAAGAGACAAAGCACATGTGGCTCTGTACACACACTTGTTATTGTTATCATTTCTTGACACTTGTTGGCCTCTCGGCCTTGGAGGGTTCAAAAACAGAGGCGGCAAAAGTTACATCTCTTCACCTCCAAGGATAATGTGAGATTTTGTAGTTAACAAAACACCTAATGACGTATTTTGTGCTATAGTGTCTGCTTTACAGTGTAGTATTGTGTGAACATAACAGATCATGCTTGAGCAATTAGACTTTTCTTTTGGTTTGATTTTCTTATTTAATCAGCACCAACCTTTTTTATGTATAGTTTAACAACAGTTACAATATTTCTTTAGAGGAATTAGTTAAAAAACTAAAAACAACAGTTACTTCTTGTATCGGTAGAAAAAGTAACTGTTAGAGCACGACTGATTTATCAGCAGGTGATACTGTCCAATCTGTCGGTATCAGTATTTGGCATGGCAGATAATTGATAATTTAAAAAGTAAAGTAGAGATGGGAATAGCACGCTTCAGCTGTGCCATGAGTGTAGATGTTGTATTGGTCATACAGCAGAGGGCGTTCTGCAACTTCCCCTTTGGCAACACATGTGTTTGGAATACCGGCAACACAACAACTAGCGGATACTAGCAGAGTCAGGCAGGGCATAAATGAGCCAAAAAATACCTACACATAAAAAATGTTAATGATTTAAATCACCAAATATCAATATCAAAAGGCCTGGTAGTAGTTGGGCCGTAGTAACTGTACCCCAAGCTTCAGTGGTCAGCTGAAGTATGAAATCAAGTTGGAGATAACTTTTATTTTAGCCTTTATTGGGATAGGATAAAGGAGAGAAAGAGCAAGGGGAAGACACTCGTAAATGGCCTTGGGGTGGATTCCAACCTGGGCCACTGCTGTACCCTTACGGCACATCAGTCACCTGCTCAACTCAATGAACCATACCAGTGCCCAGCTGAGGTGTAACTTGATCTAAAAACAGTTTATCATACGGGCCAAACAAATGGAACATTTTTAGAAAAGGTGAAGCATGTGAGAGGAAAAGGGGTCTCGGAGGATGTCAGAGAAAGGGAAGTGAGAGTACTTAAGTCTCAGCACATTAGTAAAGAAAGCTATAAAGTCATCTCTGAAAGAGATGAGCTCCATCTACTATACATCTACACAAGTACAACAAAGCTAATAAATCAGGTAAAAGCCATAACAGCCATACTGTAACATCGTATCTGCTCACCTATCTTGGTGCATCTTAGATACATGTGCAAGCTTCACAAGTGAAGAGCAAATTAAATAGACTTAACACAGGAATGTTTCTAGCCTATTTTCTAAATATAATAATTAAAAACAGAAGCTTCCTGTGTTAGTTTGGACAATTTCAAAGCTTTCTGGAAGTCCAATCTCTGGATAGATGAGGCAACAGTGGAACAGTTTTGTTACAACTAAAACTGCCATATCTGATGAAAAGCCTACGCTGCATACAACCAAAAGAACCTTCCAACAGCAACACTATTGATCAATACTAGGGCCTGATTTTCTTTATTAAAAGGAACCATGAATCCTGAGACTCATGAAGAATTCTTTCATGTTGTGGATTTGAAGCTGGGCTGAAAATGGGTCATTCATCAAGAAAATGGCCCAAAGCATTCCAGCAAAATAATCAAGGAGGAAAAAGAAGACTTCACACTCTGCAATGGCCATTTCAGAGGATGGACTTCAATCTGATTAAAGGGCTGTGGCTCAGTGTGCAGACCCTCCCGCCGAAATGGGTGGAAGACCTTTGATTGACATAATTGCTGCTGAAAGGGGTGCCTTTCAGCAGCTGTTGACAGCTGTTGGTTTAAATATATAATTTAAAAGCATCTCAATCAAATAAAATTTCAGGAGTGATATAGGTATTAGAGATTGCGGTTAACCACTCTGCTAAGCTAGGCTTGTCGGCATTCAGCAGCACAACCTTATCCGGTGCTTTCTTTTTGTTATTAAATTCAGCTTGTGCATTATTTATGTAAGTTTCAAACATGCTGAAGCATCAGAATTATTATTATTTCAAGTACAAGAAATGAAAAAGGATATATTAGTGTAAGTGGAATAGTTTTTATATTATGCTTTTCTACTGTAGTGGAGCACTCTATACAACATGTTTGCATTCACTCATATAAGCACTGTTTTCTATCTAACATTCACACTCTGACGGTTGCATCAGAGAGCAACTCGGGGCTCGGTATCTTGCCCAAGGACACTTTGGTATGCCGCCTGTAGCGGCCAGGAATCAAACCACCAACCTTCCAAGTAATAAATGGCCTGCTCTACCTCCTGAGCCACAGCCACCCCGATGACCATAGGGTGGGTCAGTCTGAACGAAACTTTGCATGAATCGTCACACTTACAGCAATTATTAACATCTATATATGTGAAAAAAAGATTGATTATAAATCCCAGTTATTTTGATTTTTATGTGTATTTCATCACCCCCCTGAGAATGTGATGCGAAAGTGTCACATTCAAGGTACGTCACCCTTACATAACTCAACGGTCACAGTAATTTTGTTCGAGTCGCCATTAAATACGGAATGAAAAATTAGAAGTACAGTCCTTGAATATCGCAGACACATGACTTCACATTTCATTTCGGTAAAGCTGAAGACATTTTTGAAAGCCATCAGGACTGCTTGAACCTGCTAATTTTATCCAAATCTTTATTTTTAATTTTAAAGGGTTTGTGGGTGTTATTAGCCATTCCTTTATTATATACATAATATACTATAATTACTGTGAAGACAGCAGTTAAGGTTAAATGATCGGCCTTCAGGTAAATAAATCCACAGCCATGATGTGAATCCTGTAGGGTATAATGTGTATTACATGTGGGATCTTAAATTATTGACCAAAGAATGGATTCATATACTATGTCATTAAATGTCTCTTACAATTACAGGATAAAGGCGTATGTTTTTCGGTGATTATAATGACATTACTGTATTCATTTATTGTATATATCATTCTGTTGTTATAAACAACCAAGTTTTTGTCTTCTGACTATATACAGTGGTATAATTAAGTAGGGCTGGAACTATTGATTATTTTAGTAATCGAGTATTCTATTGATTAGTCCATTGATTAATTGGATAAGAAATACTTTTGTCTTGTTAACAGTTCATCTGCATATTTTAACTTCTGTACTGCAGTTTTTTGCTGCGTGAAACAAACCGAACCTCTCCTCACAGAATGATGCTAGTGTTAACAGCGGCGCCCGGTTTTAATTATTAATTTAATTATTATCAAGGTTTTAATTATTTAGGTAATCACATGTAAAACAACACCTGTGAGAGAAAAAGCACAAGCTTTGAATAATCAACATTCAGCTTGTCAGTGATATCTTTGTACGGGCATCTCCTAAAAGCACAGCGTACCTCTTAAGTAAATAGAGCACTTTTCACAAAGTCACAAAGCACTGTACAACAAAAAAGTAAAAACGAGGAATAATCGCAATAACACAGAAATTAAATTCAGTTTATACCAAGTTAAAAACAGGTTTAAAAATAAAACAAAAATAAACAGATAATAATAATGAATCTCAGTGGAAGGCCTGGTTAAACTTTTTGAAGGTGTCTGCAGAGTCAGCTAAAGGTAACTGGAGTGGTAGACTGGTCCAAAGTCTGGGTGTCACAGACTGAAAGGCTGTGTCCCTCCTAGTCTTCAGTCTTGTATGAGGAACAACTAATTCATTTTGAGCCTGTGAACGGAGACTGCCAGCAGCAGTTTAACAAGAAGCTGAGATAAATAGTCTGGAGTGAGATGATTTGGTGCTCTGTATCCAAGTATGAGAATTTTAAAACAATTTCTAAGATCAACTGGGAGCCTGTTTAAAGAGTATAAAATAGGAGCAGTGTGAGCTTGCTTGGTAGAACATCTAAAGAGCCTGGCTGCAGCATTTTGCATCATTTGGAGGCATGAAAGAGCCGGTAAATAGGGCATTAGGAAAATCTAACCATGATGGGACGAATGCACAAACTGTTTTCTCCAGTTCAGCCGAGGAAACTGTAGCTTGAAATTTAGAAATGTTCCTTGAATGAAAGAAACAGGAACGTGAGATAGACTTTACATGTGAATTTAAACCCTGAGAAGAGTCAGATATTATACTGAGATTCCAAACACTGGACTTTGTTGCTTTGTTGCTGCCCCTCAGAAGGCTTCCAGAAGATGGCCAATCTGAAGAAAGTGGTCCTTTACAGAGGATGGGTCTTAAAGAGTCAGGTGCTAAAACCTCAAAGAAAGAGACACTGAGCTGAAAGGCTGCATAAAGGGTCAGTAAAAGATTAACGTGCATACTTGTGTCTCATGCAAAGCTATTCTAGTGGAAACCAGGAGGTGTCTCACTGTAATCCTGATTTGATTTTAACAGATTTACTGGAGCCAAGAAGGATTTAAGTCTTTGTGTAAGACTTTACGCCTTTCTCGGAGGTACAAATAAGAGCTAGACTGACGGGGGGAAAAGAGGCATTCACTTAATGCGTGTGAGAGGGTGTTCATGTTAGTTGTCTGAGTTATTGTGACCAATGTGGGATTTAAACTGTGACCTTCACTGCAGAGGCGGCAAGGTCTCTGGCACTGGAACTGCAAACACCAGAGCATGAAGAGGATTTTAGATTTGAATAACTGAAAACACAGAGTAGTTCAGACTTGAGTGGGTGCCATGCAGGGGGACTGTGGGCAAGGAGAGAGGAGAGCTGTTTATATCTACAAATCACTTCCTGTTTAAACCTCTCTGCCTGCATCCATGTGCATAAACACATCTCTCACGTGCACGGCTGTCTTTCTGTCACTGTCAGTCTTTTTGAGTTTTCCCTGTGAAACAGCGAGGAACGAGGAGGGAGATGAAATGTCAGGAAGCGAGGCGAGTAGAGGGGGACTGAGACAGATACAGAGAACTGCTCCGTGTGTTTCGACGGGCTGTAGAAAGTGAAGCACCAAGGACTAAACGTGAGGGGAAACACTGAAGAAGGAGCGCAGAAGGAAAATGAGACTCATCCAGGCAGATGCTCTGATGCTCTGTGCGTTTGTGTGTGTGTGTGTGTGTCAGCTCAACAGTGTGTGGTGTTAACCTCAGGGTGGATGTATCTGAAAACTCTAGAGACTGCATGTCGGCTTGTTTTGCTGTGTTGGGCTTCAGCCTGGAGGGCAGCGCACGCGCACACACACACACACACACACACACACACACACACACACACACACACACACACACACACACACACAGATCCTAATTGATATAACAGAGGCCATTTTCTCACTGCGCTTGCCCCCTCCCCACAACCACCACCAAAATACCACTACCAGTGAAATTCCACCACAATACACTTGTACTACAAACAAAACGCAATAAAGCGTATGCACAAACCTGGACAGACTGAATGTTATGACTCCGTCTATGTTTTGAGCATGTATAAGATAACATTAATTGCTAAATTAGCCAAAACCATAAGGTGTATGTAGGAGAGGGATGTACTGTAGATTTCAGGTGTGAAAAGTGAAGCTAACGAGAGAGTGAACCTGCATTCTTTCTAATGGCCAGCGGAGGTTAAAGTCTTCAAGATTTTTAAAAAGAAGTCCAGTTGTATAGACGTTTATGGGAAAGCAACCTTCAACTCCACTGCTCTGTGAGATCAGCAGATCTCAGCCACTAGTTTTGTCATATTTTGTCCATGATTTTCATTTTATAAACTATGGCTCCCATTAAAGCCGGGTATACTCTCGGGCAAGCCAACCTTGTGACTGACTGTGGCCCTCCAGACCCAAGCCTCATTCATCATGTCCGTCCATCCATCCAGCTTTTTCCGCTTATAATTTTCAGGGTCGCAGGGGGGCTGGAGCCTGTCCCAGCTGTCACAGGGCAAGAGGCAGGATACACCCTGGATAGGTCACCAGTCTGTCACAGGGCTTCATTCATCATGTGTGGTTTCAAAACCCCATGATGGACTGCTGTAGGCTTCACACTGGGATTTCACCAATGAATGTGTCACGATGCACGTCATGGTAGCTACATCCATTAAAGCCTGACCAATTTCACTGCGCCGTCAAGCATCAAACAATCTGAGCCTAAATGGAGGAACAATAACACATAAGAGACAATCCCACTGGTGCATCCTCCATCGCTGGGATTATCGCATACAAAGAGATTAAAGAGGCAAAATCATATAATTTATGTATCATTTATAGCGCTATAATCAGGGGTTACAGTGGGCCGGACCGAGGGCAGATATCAGTAAGTTGTGCTTGCCGTACTTCAGCATCTTAGCTAGCACTATTGAAGAGGAGCGAAAATAAAGGGAGTAACATGTGGCATTTCTAAATGCTCAACAAATATCAGCAAACACACAAAAGTGTGCAGCTTGTCACACAGTGTGTCTGCTAGCTAAAAGAAGAGCTGCTGTATTTGCAGGGAGAGAAAAGAACGAGAGAGAAGTTCATTCAGAGATGGAGAAAGAACAGAAGAGGAAGAAGAGAGGTTAGATTTAAAGGGAAGGACTGCAAAACAAAAAGAGGTATGCTAACTTTGTGTAATTCAAAGCTTTTAGGAAAATACTGCAGTTTAGTGCAGGATAAACAGGTCAACTTGCTGTACTGTATTTACAGTAAAGTTCTGTGCTGGACTGGTGCACAGAGGCTGTGTTCATGGTCAGAGTTACAGGTTACATGAAGTGGAGCAGAGATGAGTTTGAATCAAAGCTGCTGCTGCTGAGATTCAGTTCATCCACACAGAGCAGTAAACCTCAGAGCAGCAGCAGCAGCAGCAGGTCAGCTGATCACAGCCTGCACACCAACATCATTTACTGGAGCTCACAATAGAAAGGTGTGATTCTTCTCCCACGCAGAGCCACTACAGCTGATCTTAGGGTTCCTCCACCTTCTGAATCCCACTGTAACCCCTGAGTATCCTCAACTTTGTGAGGAGGCACAGTGACCCTCTGCAAGGGAGGACACAGAGACTAGAGCTGTGTTTAAATTCCCTTTCACAGCTTGTGTCCTACATAACAGATTCAAGCTGAGTGCATTCATTAGGATTAAAATTTAGATTGGAGTAATATTTGTATTCTCATATTATTACAATAATATATGATGAGGTTCAGTTAGCTTTACACAAGAATTGCTGGTAGAAATGTCCTCCAAAGAGTACTTTGAGTACATTTCAGAGCTGTACGTTTTACTTTTACATAAACAGTTTACTTAAATACGTTTACCAAAGTATTTTTTTAAGACAAGTACTCGTACCTCTACTTAAGTACAGAATGTCTGTACTTTGCCACCTCTGTTTATCAGTGGGCTGATAACAGCTGATAAGTGAACATTAAAAAAGTAAAGATGAGATGGGGGGGGCACCCTTTAATCGTGTTCTGACTGTTAACGTTGCATAATTTGTCCACCAGAGGGCACAATGCGCTGATCCAAGCAGAGTCAGGTGGCATAAACAAGTAAATAAATGAGTAGACATAAAAATGTTTATGTTTGACTAATACATTAGAAAATTGAATTTTTAAATCGTCAAATATTGGTTTTAGTATTGCTTTAAAAAATTCTCTCTGACATTCGTTTTTTATGTAAGGGCTTTCAAGATAACAAGATAACATAGAACTATATTATCCAATATTATCCAAAACATTAAAGCACAGAGGTTTTGTTTAAGCCCCATAAACACATGATTATGATACCGGGATTTTTAATATCGGCGATGGCCCGGTATTAAAGGGTTAATGTATAGTGTTTAAAGACCATAAAACCTTACATTTCCCAATTTGACAAACAGGCACACTACTTATTTTGTCTGATACAGTTAAAACCCCAAACATATGCAGTTCACTAGCATAGAAAACTGAGAGACATTTATCTTTCACAATTCAGAACGAGAGAACATGGAACATTTGTCTCCTGTTTTCTTAGCTGGCAGTGCAGGAATGTCGCTCGTGATTTTATCATGATGTACAGCCGTGAGTTTTCTTCATGTGAACCACATTTCAGCTGATCTCAGACCAGCTCATTCACGTGGACTCAGTTTAGATAAAAAAAATGTGAACTGCTCCTGGATTCCAGTCCCCAGTCTTTCGTGTAGCCTTGCTCTTTAGCATGTTTTCTGCAGTGCTGCATTATCAGTGTGTTCACTCCAGCTGACATGTTGTTTTACAAAGACAGTGGGTGTGTCCTGATATACCAGAAATTGACATCTTCTTGTGTGTGTCTGTGTGTGTGTGTGTGTGTGTGTGTTTGAACTTGCGACATGTTTGTCGCTGTCATAGTTGCCGTTGAATAAACAGATGTCAGGTGGCTGTGAGCTTTTGTCTGTAGGCATGTATGAATGAGTGTCTGTCAGTGAGTTTATGTTTGCAGGACATGTTTAAGCTTTTTCAGAGGAGGAATGCTGTGCAGCTGCCAGGATTGGCCTCTGTGACTTCACTTGGACTAGTAGAGATCCCTGGCAGCAGATACACCTGCTGCCATGGTAACCACATATGACAAAAACTCCCCACATATCCCAACTTACCCCTTCCTCGCTCTGTGGGTGTGGTATTGACTGGTAGTACTCATTTTATAGTGACTTACCACTGTTTACACAGGTTCATTATTCATTTAGTTTTTCTGGGACATAGAGCAAGTCCCCACAAGCTAAATAAGTGATTTTAAGACGTGGTTTTAAGACGTGGTTTAAGTGTTAGGGTTATGGTTCTTTTAAATAATGGAAACACAACTGTGGTGTGAATAAATACTGAAGAAATGTGTTGGCAATCCAGTGCTGTGGATCAATTTGCTTTGGGATGGATAGCATTGAGACCAAGCAGCTCTTAGGATAAACATGTTCCTTCAGCACTAGAGCCTCTCAAATCCAAGATTCTGGGAATTTTCCTGACAGGTCCACCCATGCCCAGCGCTGTGGTGGGTCCATTTGTGGATGTTGGCTAGCTCTTTGCTGATGGTTGTAGATTAGTTTGGCATTAAGATAGGAATCAGGGGTAAACAACTAAATCTGCTTTTTTTTGACAAGCTAATCTGCTACTGTTAGCTTCATATATACCAGAAAATGTATCATATTTTCATCCGTCCATCCATCCATCCATCCATCCATTTTCTGCCACTTATCTGAGTATGGGTCGCAGTGGCTGCAGTCTAAGCAGAGGAGCCCAGACCACCTCCTGTAACTCATCCGGGGAACACTGATGTCCTCCCAAGCTAGCCGAGAGATATAATCTCTCCAGCGTGTCCTGGATCTGCTCCAAGAACTCTTCCCTGTAGGACATGCCTGGAACAGCTCACCGAGGAGGCACCCACGTAAAACTAAAAATTTGTATTTAGGAATATTTATAAACAAGAAATTCTGACATGTAAATGAGTAAGAAACAGTTAAGATTTTGCTCTATTTCTAAAGCCTTGATTCTGCTTTCCCTGCCTGGGTCTACTGAGGTCCGCTTGGGTCAGAATCACATTTGAATTACAGAATTTCGTGATGCAACAGTGTGGGCAAGGATCTGCCTGTTTCTTGTGACCCTGTGGACTCATCTGTGGAAAAACTTACATTTCAATGCACTAACCACAGAGGCAAACTTCAAAGAAGTATAAGAGGAATGTCTACTCGACCGTGGTGTCTCCAGCTGTCCGTGCCTGTGTCTGCAGCAGAGTATAATGAAGGCTTAAGTCAGCAGTCAAACTGAGGCAGATTAATGTCACTATGTTAGCTACTTTGAACTAAAAGTCAGATTTCTTTGAGTTGTATTCTACTCTTGAATCGGTGTTTAGATAACACTCAAATTGGTTTGATTGACTCATCAAAAGCATGTCCAAGTAAGTCAAGTGGCAGCTATTGTTCACTTGCGTCCACCTCAAATTTCTAATGTTTAATTTATGTTATTGCAGTTCTGTCTATGGAGAGGGGTTTTCAAACAATACAAACGTGCTCCCGTGGAATACTCCAAAATCCCAATTGGACATTGCTTGACATGGATGATGCTGTACATTGGTCGAATGCTGATTGGTTGACAAGTGAGCCGGAACAGGGAAGGGAGTGACTGCAGAGTGGCCCACAGACCTTCTGTATCACATATTTTTGACACTGCCCCCATCTGACAACAGACGCTTTCTGCAGATAGATGGGTGGTCTGTAGCTGCCCATAGACTGCCAATAGAATACCGACGCGCTGCCACCGCTGAGTCATAATTTCCTCAGAGAGCATTGCTAGTAGTGAGTAGTATTGTGATACTGGGAAACACACACTATATGGACATAAGTACTGGGCCACCTTACAGGAGCTGCTTGGCCATGCCATAAATCTCCCGGTGCACAATTTGGTGCTGATGTTAGTGCCAGACGAGGTTTGGAAATCTGCACTGATTGAATCAGCAGAGCGTTGGCAAGTTTTACTCACTATGTGTTGCAGCATTTGGCAACCCTGCTCCGTAACTTTATGTGGTCTGTCACTTTGTGGCTGCGTTGCTGTGGTTCCTAAACACGTCCACTCTGCAATAAATACTACTTGCCATCAGAATGACCCATTCTTTCACAAAGGCAGACTGGATGGCTCGGTGCTCTGATTTTTTTATTTTTATTTTTAAATACATATACAACGGTATTGAAAATACCTGAATTCTTACTTTAAGATGTGTGGCCAGTACTTTTGCCTATAGTGTAGCATCCAAACCAAGCAGAAGCATCAGAAGGCAGTTTGTTATTCAGAGTAATAGGGAGCTCTCTCAGCATCAGACCATGGTAAGACTGAAGATTCCTAAAGGGGCACATCATGGCACTGGATCAGTTGTATCCAAAGCATGAACAAGCAGATCAAAAATGTGCACACCAACAAAAAGTCACTACATCAATCTTTGTTCACTGATAAATAGGAAAAAAAAACTTCATCAGGTTCAGATACACAATTTTCTAATAAAGAATGCAAGATTGCAATCAACAAACACCCCATCCAAAGTAGTAGTCTCAGTGGACGATTAGTGTCGCTGAACCACTTCTCAGGAGGGAAAACAAGGCCAAATGCTTGGGGTGGGCTAAGGCATACCAGCATTTGACAGTGATGTGGGTCACACAATGAGAGAGGAAAAAAGTCCAGCCTACAAATGAATCTGAGAGTGAGATTAGTGGCAGTATTTATGTAAGGAGACAAACTGGGGAGAGAATGAGTGTATGAAACCCACAGAGACACATGGTGGATGGAATATTCAAGTTAGAGGGTTTACCTGCACCAGCTCCAGTCCAACCAAGGAGAAGTGGCAAATCATTCTTTAGACATGCTTCACCCTCAGGTTTGCATCTTTGTGAAGGATTCATACTGCAGATATTCAGCTCACCACCTGAGAAAACTAACAAAGATGTTCAAAATTCACCACAGAGTAGACATTTCTTCTGTACAGTCAAAGGGATTTTCAGTTGATGCAGCACACTGTGTCTTTATACCCTTGTCTGACTGACTAATTGATTCATAGTTTTGACTTTCATTAAGAGAGATTACATTGCTTTTAATAATCTTGTACTAGAACAGACTGCTAAAGCACATCAGGCAATGAGATAATATTGTGCTGTCCTAGAACGCACAGCCAGGTGAGAACTGTGCTGACTGCTCGGTTGTGATTCTTCGCAGCGGCCATCATTGGTCAATAACGGGATTACTGGACTAATCATCTTTCTCTCCATGTCCTTTGGGGACAAATGATTTGTACATCATACCAGCATCTGTCCCTCCTCTGTCTGCCGACCCACATTTTTGAAGTTCAGATCAGTTGCAGGTTTACAAAAAGTTACAAAAAGATTCTTTGAAACTGCTCTCACAGTTCTGAGGGCAGTAGAAGTGCCATCTTTTAAGTCGACGTAGGAAACTTGGCAATCAGATTTTTGTTTACTGATCAAGCAGTTAACATAATTCATTTGGACTCATGGTTCAGTCTGTCTGATCAATCTAAGTTGCCCTCTTTTTGCTGTTTTTTTTTTGTTTGCAAAATCGGCTGAAGCTCAGGAGGTGGAGCAGGTCATCTGCTAATCAGAGGGTCGGTGGTTTGCTCTGGCTTGTCCTTGGGCAAGATATTGAACCCTGAGTTGCTCCTGATGTGTTCATCAGAGTGTGACTGTTAGATAGAAAGCACTTAGATGGAGAACAGTATGCTTGTGTGAATGCAAACGTGTTGTAAAAAGTGCTCACATAAGAACTTGTCCATATTGTGTGTCCCTCTGTTTAAAAAAATGTGAGCACAAAAAAAAAAAATCACACCTTGAATAAAAAAACCCAAATGTTATATTGTTTATTGAAAATGGAAACTTTAACTTATATTTAACCAATAACATCCTCAGTATCAGGACCCTTGCACACATGTTATGGCTGGTAGTGGGGTTAGGGTAATTGGTGCTTCTAAATTGCCCATAGGTGTGAATGTGGGGGTGAATGGTTGTCGGTCTCTCTGTGTTAGCCCTGCGACAGGCCCCGCAAATCTGAACAGGATAAGCGGAAGAGAATGGATGGATGGATGGATGCTTGACATCTAACTAAAGACTGAATTTGAACTAGATGATGAACTTGTGTTACCAAATAATCAGCTGTATATAAAGATGGCCAGAGCACCTGTTGGTTAGCAGTCCCTTCTTGAAGGCTTGAGCTGAGCATTTTGGATGTGACCATCTGAAAGCTACTTTCATCTGTGCTTCCTTATTCACAATGGGTTGCCACAGCAGGTAGCTCTGAATGTTTGATTTGGCAGATTTTTATTTGCAACCCCCAAGGGATGTGTGTCCCCTCCTGGAAATAAACTGTGGATCTTTTGCTTGTTAGGTAAATGTGTATACCCCTGCAGTATGGAGCTACTTTGGATGTTCCTAGCTTGGTGTTTTAAAACCAGACATAAAGATCAATGGCTGAATCTGATGTGGAAACCAAGCAATACTTAACTCACAAGGTAGGCCTGCCCTAAAGCTACTTTGCTTTATCATCTTTTTTGTTCTAATCAGGACCATAATTTACAAATCAACTTTAGGTCAAACTTTAGGTTTAGGACTTATGCTCATCTGCTTACTGAGGTCATAGATCCCAGTAGAGTTTTATGGTATCTCACTAATTTTATCTGTCAGATGTTGCCTCCTGCTGGCCAGTAGAAAGAAAGCAGGTTTTAACTTTCCAGACCTGGAAGCCTTCATCCATCTTTTAAATACAGTCTGTGAGCCAGAACAGTAAAAATTAAAGGGTTTTGTCCCCGACTGTTTTGAATGAACACATTTTTATTTCATTCTGTTTTTTTTCCTGCAAGTTCCTTTATGATTATTTTATAATATTTAGTGATCTATGAAAACGCTGCTTTCCAGTTGACTTTATATTCTCATATTTGTCAAGGTTTAAATCTTTAAAATGATTCTGTTATTACACTGGTACACTCTCTGTTACTTCATTGGCATGACTCAACTCTTTGTCACCAGCTTTATTCAGCCATGAACAGAGAGACAGGAAAAATGGTAAATGAGATGAAGGGTGGCAGATTCAGAGTGTGCTGGGCACAGGTAGAGAAGGACAGTCAGGTGCTTGTGAAGGCACACATTGTGACTCATCATATAGAGTGAGGAAGTAGAAAGAGGCAAGAGCAGAAGAAATGGAACAAGAGGTGGAATATGCAGAAACGTGCAAACAAAAGAAGCTGTGCAGCACTCGTTTGTCAGCCCCCAGCAATATACTGGCACAATATTACTCTTTTCCCTTACAAAATAACATCCTGCTGCTTCTGTTAGGTTGTTGTTGCCCCAAATAGTAACATTTCATCTTTCCTCTTTCTTCCCCAGGTGTTGATATTACCTAAGGTTGATTGCTCTTGTTGTTTTCTCTACAGCTATGCATACTTTGTAAAGTACTTATCCTTCTCTGGTCTAGTTTCAGTGTGTTTGATATTATTGCATTTTGCTGCTGGGTAGTTGTAGTTACATCGGTGAAATTTACCCGATGTTCCTGGTCATTCACTAGTTGAATTTGGATAAAAAAAAACAAACTGGAGTGTAAAGGAGTGTAAGAAAACAGAACTGAACACAGTTTAATAGACAAGGTCAAACATTGTGTATTTAAGGAGCATTTGATATCTTTAATCAGTTTTTCAATAATGACATCTTAATTTAAATGCAGCAGGCTGTTACTTTTACATAACATTACACACACACACACACACACACACACACACACATACACAAATTTGCTGAGTGTAATTAATTTTTAGCAGTTTTAGCACCATAAACCTTAAAGCCAGCACCAGCAGCCTTTGTTCATTTCCTAGGTTAACATATATGCTAGCTGCTACATTAGCCCAAAGAAGTTAGTTTTGCAGAAGAAGAAAGCCTTCCTCAGTGCCAAGTATGCCAAGTTCATACTTGCATACTTGGTAGTTTGTACTTGACAAGTTCACTCGGGAGTCCAGACTTTAGAGAACAGGAGGACGCAGTGCCGTCATTCTACAATTGGAACGGCATAATGATCAGGGAATACCGTCTCCATGAAAGGGCGTTCATGGTCCGCTACAATGCTGAGGTAGGTGGTACGGGTCAAAGTAGCATCCACATAGATAGCAGGACCCAAAGTTTCCCAGCAGATCTTTGCCCAAAGCATCACACTGCCTCCACCTGCTTGCCTTCTTCCTATAGTGCATCCTGGTACCAGGTGTTCTCCAGGTAGGAACACTTTGGCAAATAGGCAATATCTTGATAAATTAACCATATATTTGGAGTTTGCACAATTGCATTCATACAACAAAAAGACCTTAAAGTTTCACAAGAACACAAATACGCATACTGAGAAACTGCCAACGTTTTCCACATTTGCAACAGAGTATATAATATTAGCTGCTACATTAGCTATAAGAAGATAGTGTTAGTTTATGCATTAGCCAAAAGCTGGTACATTATCTAAATAAGATTAAGCAGAACTATAGCCATGATAAAATACTGTTAGTCACTACCTTAGCTTAAGCGAAATGTTGTTAGTTACTATATTAACCTAAATAAGCTTAAGGTTAGATGCAGCTGTGCTAGTTTAAAAGAAATAAAGGAAACCACCTATTTCTGAGGTGGATGTCTGTCTGGGATCCGTAATCCGTAGCTCAGACATTTGTTTCCACAACTGTCAGTGGAGCTGTTGCTGCAGCTGCACACAGTGTTGCTATTGTCCAGCATCTCCTGCAGCTACAGCAACTACGTTGCCTTAACTAACTACAGTCAATTAGTAACACCAAAGATTGCCATGTATTTTAGGCTAATTAATAAACATCAGTAATCCTACAAAATAAATAAAAGTGTGCTTTATGTATGAATGCAGAGAAAACACATTTAAAAATGAAATATGATCGGTGTTCTTTCTGGTTAAACTAAAAGTGACTTCAATTAATCATTTTTACAGACACATTTAAATATGAGATTTAATGGTGACTTAACCCCTATTTTAATCATTTCACAATTTTTAATTAGATTTTTTTTTTTTTTGCCTATTTGTGTCATTAGGCTCCTAATGTCTTATTGAAAGCAGAGAAGAGAATAGTATTTCAGTGGTTGATACATATGTTAGTTTAAGAAAATGTACAAAATACTAACCTTGTCTGAGCTGCAGCAGCCAAGCACTCAAGTCTCTGAGCTGCCCAACAGAAATCATGCTGCCTGGAGCCCCTGAGGATCTTGATCCTTAGCATCCTCAGCCCTGTCAGGAGAAGCCCCACAAGCCTGAGCCTGTAAATCCAGCCCGAGCCAGAGAATCCTGTGGGTCCTGCACAGCTCAAGAAGCCTGATCATCCAGTGGGTCCTGCAGAGCCCCAGCAACCGGTAGCTCTTGAGCCGCCTGAGCCTGCGGGTCCTAAGCTGCCTGACCCAATTAAAGTGCTGGAAATTTCAGAGGAAAACTTAAAATATTGCTTTTTTAAAAAGTTGGGTTTGTCAGTAAAATACAACTCACAAAGTGCAAAGTAAAAGCTGGTTTAGAATCACAACTGAGCATAGCAAGCACGGTTATCAATCCATAAACAGCATGGGTGCAATGCACAAACACAATGTGTGTCTAAGCAACAGACTAATAAAATCATGAATTCCACTGAAGCACCAACACATAAACAAACTGCAGGTCCCGGTTCGTTGCTTGAAGCTGAGGCAAAGCCCTGCAGTCAGCTGCCAGCTGTGTCAGCACACCTGCCAATCACAGCAGCCACATCCTTAACTTAACGCCTGAGGCCCCACTCACACAGGCCTAGAAACCAGTCAGCAACCATCTGACAGCCACCGGCTGCTAAGGAAAAAATGTGTATTCCTCAACCTGCTCTGTTGGCGAGTGGTTGCTGGAGTTTGCGGTCAGTAGACACACCTCGCTGTGAAAAACATTTTCTACTTCTCCTTCTACCACAGCAGATCATTTGCCTCCATCTCACTATATATCTTCTATCCCATCCAGCACGTCCTGTTTCCCTATCATCCAGACTCCTCTGTGGTCTTCCTCTTTTCCTCCTTCTTGGCAGCTCCATCTCTGGTCACTCCCAGTGAGAATCTTAGTATCTTCAACTCTGCTTGCCTCCAGCTCTGTCTCTTGTCTTTTTGTTAGTGCCACTGTCTCCAAACCATCTTGTAAACCTTCCCTTTCAGTCTTGCTCTTCCTCTTTTCACTCTAACCCTTGTGCCAGGATTCACCACTGACGCGATTCATCTCCTCCACCCTGCCTGCACTCTCTCCTTCACCTCTCTTGTGCATCGTCCACTGCTTTGAATGGACAGTGCACTTTCAGTGTGTGTACAAGTTTTCCCTGTGAACCAAAGGCTCCAGACTAGAGTCTGACAGTATAAGAGTTTTAAGACTGATACCAATACCGATATTCCAAAATATCACCCAATATTTTTTCTTTCAGATGTACAAAACATAAACAGATAACGCTAACATTTGTTATGTGTAGTTATTTAATTACTCATTTGCTCAACTCTGCTCGGACCAGCCTGTTTGTGATGTCCCAGAGTTGCTGGTTGCCCCCTGGTGGACAAACCATGCAATATCAACACATCGTCTATTTTACTGTTTTAATTTTTATTTATCACCCATTATAATTGCAGATCCTGATAGACTGGCAAATAGCTAATATCGGCCTGATGATGAATCGGTCGGACTTTACTTCAAAATTCTCTAAACAGTGTTTCGGGGAGTAGCCACTAATTCTCACAAACCTGGGCGGTGCTAAAATAAATGTTACCACTCGTAACGTTATGATTATTTTTTTTTGGCATTGAGTGTGTCCTAGATTAAAAAATGTTCTTCAAAATACGCTGAGGATATAATTAGTTTAGTGAGCATTTATGAAGTTTTTAAACTAGTTTTTAGGAAAAGTCCAAAACTCTTCAGGCACTCTTTGTCTCTGTCACAGTAACTTGAGCTTAAATGGTGAAGTCAGATCTGTCTATCCAATATCCATTTCATATACGTCACTCATGAATGAGGTCATCTGTGGCCTCTGTCCTTGGCTACCAAAAGGAGGAGAAAAAATACTCCTAGACTTCTTCATTTGGCTCTTTTCTAATGCACACACCCATTTCTTTATGTCAACAGATTTTTGGAGGGTCGCAGCTGTGAATACAGTCCTCTGAAGTGAAAGTGTGGGGTGGATTGGGCTGATGGTTTCAGTGGAGTTTTCAGCCAGAGTGGGAAAAAGTGAAATGCTACAAAAGATTAACATGGCTGCAGCGAAAATGGTGGTCTATCTATACGATGGTGTTTCTGCGTCATGTTCACATGTGGCTTCTTCTTTGCATTAACCTGATTTGTAGATGGCAGGGTGAACTGTGCTCACAGACAGGGCCCATGCAGTGATTTCCATGATCATGCCTGTTTTCAACACAGTGTTTTCAATCATGGGCATGCAGTATTGATTTTGGGCCTTGTACCGTGTGCACAGAGATTTCTCCAGATTCCCAGAATGTTTTGATGATATTATGTACTGTAGTTGTTGCAATATTTGCAGTCTCTGCAATTTTACATTAAGGGACATTGTTCTGAAATTGTTTCACAATTTGTAGGTGCAGGGTTTCTTTACAGATTTATGAACTTCTTGGGTTAATTGGGTATAAAAAGAGCATCTTAGAGAGGCAGAGTTACTCAAGATGAGGACCTATTCTAGGTGATGACCTAATGAAGCTGATTCAGATAGCTTTGCAGACTCTACTGTCATCCTGACAAACACATTTAAGATTTAGGAATTGAAAATATTTTGTTCCCGGCATAATTCCATGTGTTGTTTCATAGTTTTGATGTCTCCAGTTTTGCTGTGCAAGAACAGTAAAGAGAAGCCTTTAATGAGCAGGTGTGTCTAAAGCTTTGTCTTAATAAGCTTTTGCATTTAGACTCTACTCATGCATCAACATTCTCAAACTGATCCATAACTTAACTTCCAGATATGATATTCTTACATCTCTGATTAGGTAATGACATTTTTGGAGAAGCTGATCATACCTTGTTATTGAGCATGCAGTGAGAAGAGGAGCAGCCAGACATAAACAGATTTTTGCAAAGCAGGGATTCCACTTGAGGACAGAAAGACATGTGGGACACTTCCCCTGCGCACACACACACACACACACACACACACACACACAAACACACACACACACACACACACACACGTACGTCTGTGCTGCAAAGCTCAGCTTTGGGGTTCTATTCAGATTTAAACAGGGGCTAATTAAAATAATTACTGCTCTTGAAGCATGAAGAGATGTTCTCCCCAACACCGCTTTTCCTCCTCTGCAGCTTTTTGTTGCTGCTGCAGGGATGGAGGCATCATTAGGAGTCTATTTGCTCCCTAAATAGTCTTCGCCTTTCCGTATGAACAGCCCTCACTTTTTGTCTTTCTTGTTCATCTGTCAGCTTTTTCTTTTCTCCCATAAAGTCATAATTGCCAACATTAGCTTTGAGATGATTTCTGCACAAATGCTTTCTTCAAGTTGCAAATATTTTTTTCCTCATCATTGTAAGAAAAAATACCATAATTTATTTAATTGTTTATCTAGCTCCAGTCATCAGACAACTATGTGGAGTTGTCACATGCCACATGTGACAATGTGACACTGCTTTAGTTAGGTTTTTAAACTTCCTGTTCATCTGGACTTGAGCTTATCCCAGGTAAAGTTTAGCTGAACAGGGAAGAAACGGAAGAAAATGCACTGAAGCCACTAAATCCTTGTGGAGATACATCACAGTTTTATTGCAACTTATTGCATACAAGATTCAATACGATTCGAATATCCGATTGAGAAAAATTACAGTTTTACACTTTAATTATTTTAATTAGTCAAATTAAATGATGATCCCTATGATTTATTAGAAAATTAGCATCCTCCACAATATAAGTTTTTAAAAATATATTGGTGCGCAAAATGTAAACGTAATGTAATGTTTAGCATCACGAGCCAGCATTAACTCCACTCTTGGTTTGCTTATAGGAAAGCTTGGGTAATGATTAATAAAAGTTCAGGAGTGTTTCTGTGAACTAGCTTTGGCTTGCTATTTTGGAATTTTTGGCAACATATGGCAACATTTGCTTATTAGCCGTAGGAAGTTGTTTTTATATTTGAACTGTAGCCCTAAATTTTTATAGGTCTTATCTAAAAATAAATAAATAAATATATGCGTATGAATATTAATGCAGCTAATATTCTGGTGCATTTACCATTAGTGAGTGGGCACCATGTCTGCTATCTACTATCTAGGAAACTCTTTGCAAACTTTAGAAAAAAGAAGAAAGAAAAAAAGAAATCCAAGAGCTACAGCTCAGACTCTGCAGGCCTCAGTCAGCACATTAAATGTATAAGTTCATGAAGTGTAATTAAAAAAAAATTACTGAACAAGTTTAGCTCATTTGGAAGGGCTGCATCTGAACAAATCACAAGGAAGGAACAATGGCCTTTGAACAAAAAAGACACAAGTGGAGATATTCGGGCCTAAACTACGTTAGGTGAAAACCAACAAATACCTCATACCAACTGTCAGCACGGTGGTGGAGCGGTGATTATTTGGGCTTTTTTTGCAACCACAGGTCAACCATTAGCTCCTCTGTTTACTCTAGAATACCCCGAGTAAAATTTGAGGCTGTCTGATAGCTAAAGCTTGGTCCAAACTGGATCCTGTAGCAGGAAAATGATCCAAACCGAATGTCTGGAAAAAGAAAAGAATCAATGTGTTTTCATGGCCCAGTCAAAATCCAGACCTCAACCCAATTGAAATTGAAGGGTGCGTTTTTTAACAATGTGTGTGTGTTGAGATATTTTACTTAAAACCACAAATGTAACAGTCAGAAGGAAACATCAGAAGGTCAACAAAGCTCTTCTCCCTCACGGGAAAGTGAATGTCTGAATGAAATTTCATAGAAATCAATACAATCGCTGTTACAGAGCGACACATCAGCTCAGATTAACAACATTAAACACATTTTTCTATTTAGTTTAGCTCTTTTGAAACAGCCTTCAGATCATCTGGTTCCATAAGTGCCTCATTTTGCTCTTGCTTTTCTCAGGAGGTAACACCAAGCCCCCCCCGCCCCCCATCCACTGTGAGATGGCAGCGCCCATTTCCACCATTTTTGGGTGTTTTGGTGATGTGTCGTCCATCTTTATACAAAATCTGTCACACATTGATACACATTTGCTCCCAGGCTTCATAGCAGGCGCCGCATCCTGCACGTCTGACAGAATTCATTTTTGTTTCGGTCTCTTTATCACTCTGCGTCGTTCAGGTTTGTTACTGAGGCTCCTAAAGCACCCCTACGGTGTTGGAGCTCACTGTGCAGTAGATGTATATCTAAAAGTGTATGTTTGTTTGTTTTCCTGCGTGACAGATTGACAGACGTGAGGGTTAATCCGTCAGTGAAATTCATCTGACACCAAATCAGACGGACATATTGCTCAGAGTATCTGGGGGCTTGGAACGATTTCAGATGCAAACAGGACTTGCTGCACATCACTCCACCGTAATAGGCTCTGTCATTAGAGCTTCTATATTAGTGAGCCTTCCTGATATGTTGGTCTCTCTGTGTGACAGTGAGCTAAGTACAACAACAGACTGTGAGTTTTCAATCCTATTAGTCTCCTTTCTCCTGTGACACTTTGACCTCAGGAGTATTTACTGATGATTTGTCATGGTTTTGTAGAGATAATCTGCAGCTGCAAAGTCTGACAGGATTACTACAAAGCTGAGTTATCCCATCCCTCCATTCACTTTCTTTCTTATTCCTATTCAGGAAATGCACATGTGGGGTGGGAGGTCGGCATTTTACAAGCATCTGACATATAGGTGCTCAGGAATCTCACACTGTTTCCAAAAAATGCCCAGTGTTTGAAAAGTAGATAGTAGGAATTTGTGTTGTCAGCAGGGGTGCCCTAGTAGCTGAGTAAATGTTGACCCAAGTTTTGACTGATTAGTTGTTTGCTTTAGGAAATAGCTCAGTTTGTCACTTTGTCCATCATTTTGGACATGATACAGCCACTGGTTGCGAGGGAAAAATGTGTATTCCCTCACTGTTTGGCAAGTGAAACGTAGAATGTTTGCTTTCGGAGGGACTCAAGTGGCCATTAAAGGAGCAGCAGGCTTTGGTACTTCCATGGCAGCCCTGAAAAAAACATTAATAAAGAAATGATTGAAGACATGTAAGAGGACGAGTCAGCTAGTCAGGAGTTGGTTGAACTAATGACTACTACTTGACTAGAAAATCCTTTGATCTGCCATATCCTTAGCCCCCACATGTGATTAAAATTCAGCGCAGCACAGTTAACAAAATGCCTCCAGAATATTGAAGAGAGTGAGCTGAACAAAGGCGCCAGAATACTTAAAAGTAATTATTTAATATTTTTACAGTACTTTTCATTTTAAGTCGTTTGTCAGATTTGATTCGGTGTCAAAACTTCCCAAGAATATCACCGTCTTTGATGTTAAAAAGAAAAAGTGGGTGTAGACAGTATTTATGACTGCTGTTTAATAGGAATTGTTTAGGGGGGTATTTTGTAGCTTTTCACAGCTGATTGGTTTTATATATTGCACAGAAAAAATACTGTAATGCTAAAGGGAATCATTCACTAAGACGTTGAAGCCATAAGCACTGACTTCAAAATGCTGTCAAACTGAGTCACACTCACAGAATGATTGATTTTCTCTTCGTGGAATACAGAAGAAATCTGAAGAGTCAACAAATGATTAGTTTTTAGCTTTTTTCTTCTAGACTGCTGCAAACTCACAATCCTTTATTAACAGTTTGTTGTGAGTCAGAATGTGTGGGAACCTTCAGTTAGTGTTTATTAAGATGATTAAAGCCCGATGAACTCCCAGCTGTGGACATAAGCAGATCACGCACGTACATCCTTGTGTTTTGAGCCTGTCATGGTTTGACTCCACAGAGATATGAGTCACTAATTGGGATAAATTTAAACACTGATGACACACAGTGTTAAGGTCACTATTCATAGATTAAACACAAGTCTTGGTGACAGAATGTCACCAATTAGTAGTAATTAGCCGACTTGTGTGTGACTTTACCTTCACGTTTAAGGGCAGTATAACCGCACTGCATCTTATTTTCTCACTTTGGCAGCTCCTCTCCAAATGAGGTTGATGCTACAGTGAATATACAGTGCCTTGCAAAAGTATTCGGCCCCCTTGAACTTTTCAACCTTTTGCCACATTTCAGGCTTCAAACATAAAGATATAAAATTTTAATTTTTTGTGAAGAATCAACAACAAGTGGGACACAATCGTGAAGTGGAATGAAATTTATTGGTTGTGTCAAACTTTTTTAACAAATAAAAAACTGAAAAGTGGGGCGTGCAATATTATTGGGCCCCTTTACTTTCAGTGCAGCAAACTGACTCCAGAAGTTCAGTGAGGATCTCTGAATGATCCAATGTTGTCCCAAATGACTGATGATGATAAATAGGATCCACCTGTGTGTAATCAAGTCTCCGTATAAATGCACCTGCTCTGTGATAGTCTCAGGGTTCTGTTCCAAGTGCAGAGAGCATCATGAAGACCAAGGAACACACCAGGCAGGTCCGAGATACTGTTGTGGAGAAGTTTAAAGCCGGATTTGGATACAAAAAGATTTCCCAAGCTTTAAACATCTCAAGGAGCACTGTGCAAGCAATCATATTGAAATGGGAGGAGTATCAGACCACTGCAAATCTACCAAGACCCGGCCGTCCTTCTAAACTTTCATCTCAAACAAGGAGAAGACTGATCAGAGATGCAGCCAAGAGGCCCATGATCACTCTGGATGAACTGCAGAGATCTACAGCTGAGGTGGGAGAGTCTGTCCATAGGACAACAATCAGTCGTACACTGCACAAATCTGGCCTTTATGGAAGAGTGGCAAGAAGAAAGCCATTTCTCAAAGATATCCATAAAAAGTCTCGTTTAAAGTTTGCCACAAGCCACCTGGGAGACACACCAAACATGTGGAAGAAGGTGCTCTGGTCAGATGGAACCAAAATCCAACTGTTTGGCCACAATGCAAAACGATATGTTTGGCGTAAAAGCAACACAGCTCATCACCCTGAACACACCATCCCCACTGTCAAACATGGTGGTGGCAGCATCATGGTTTGGGCCTGCTTTTCATCAGCAGGGACAGGGAAGATGGTCAAAATTGATGGGAAGATGGATGGGGCCAAATACAGGAGCATTCTGGAAGAAAACCTGTTGGGGTCTGCAAGAGACCTGAGACTGGGACGGAGATTTATCTTCCAACAAGACAATGATCCAAAACATAAAGCCAAATCTACAATGGAACGGTTCACAAATAAACGTATCCAGGTGTTGGAATGGCCAAGTCAAAGTCCAGACCTGAATCCAATGGAGAATCTGTGGAAAGAGCTGAAGACTGCTGTTCACAAACGCTCTCCATCCAACCTCACTGAGCTCGAGCTGTTTTGCAAGGAAGAATGGGCGAGAATTTCAGTCTCTCGATGTGCAAAACTGATAGAGACATACCCCAAGAGACTTGCAGCTGTAATTACAGCAAAAGGTGGCGCTACAGAGTATTAACGCAAGGGGGCCCAATAATATTACACGCCCCACTTTTCAGTTTTTTATTTGTTAAAAAAGTTTGACACATCCAATAAATTTCATTCTACTTCACGATTGTGTCCCACTTGTTGTTGATTCTTCACAAAAATTTAAATTTTATATCTTTATGTTTGAAGCCTGAAATGTGGCAAAAGGTTGAAAAGTTCAAGGGGGCCAAATACTTTTGCAAGGCACTGTAGCTCAACTGATGTAGGATTTTTAAGACCAATACCAATTGGTAGCCATCAGCAAGCTTCTGGCAGTTTATTTAAATTGTCTGGTTTCCTGGCACACACCCGACTTTTAAGCAAAATCCACAGATTTTTAATAGGCGGGACTTTGGGAAGGCCATTCCTGGAGCTTGACCTTAGCCTGCTTTATCCATTCCAAAACCAGCTTGCTGCTGGAACACCCAGTTGTGTCCAAATATCAACTGTCTAGCTTATCATTGTGGCCAAATAGTTACATTTTTGCATCGACTGACCATAAAACAGGACCTTTTTCTTGGTTGGCACCCTCTCAGTCCATGGCGATGTAAAACTTGCTTCCTCAGTGATGCTGGTGCTCTAGCACTTTGCAGTTCATGGCAGGCTTGCGCCTTGGGTTGTTCTTGACCCTCCTAACCATTTTTTTTTCTCATCTCAAGGTGACAAAGTGGTCATACAACCAAAAAAATCGTACTTATGATCAGTCATTTGAACTAGTGATTTTGGAAGTCATTAAAGACGTATGCTGTACAATCATTCCACAGTTCAAAGAAATCAATAAAAGCCCAAAATTACCACGACATTCATGCACGAGATGAGTGCATGTAAACGTCTGGCCCCTGTTCTTATTTATGTATTTTATGATTCCAGAAGCTGTCCGTGTCCTGAAGTTTGCTCTGCTCAGCAGGTTGTTTGTTGTTGTTACTTCACAGGATGCTTCATGTTGAATCAGCCAGTGCTTTTATATATGCAAAACTAATATTTTGTATACTAAACCCACATCAAACTGAATCTCACTGCTTGGTGAAATCTTTTCACTTCAACATTCTCGGTTTGAGCTGAGCAGCGGAGCTTCAGTTTACTTTGCTGGTGACATTCACTCCTGTGTGATGGCATACGTGAAAGATGGGTACCCCTCTGATTTTGGACTTCACATTTTAAAACTTTGTTCTGGTTGCTGCCATGCTCTGATGTTTTTGGATGAAGGGCTGGTTTAATAAGTTAACAGATACTGCTAACACGCATGTGTTATGAACTGAATAAGAAGTGGCTGTAAATAGCGACACACCTGATGACGTAGCTATCTAAAGCAGTATTTAAAGATTCAGTTTCGGGCTGATGGGCAGTTAGGATTCCTCTCGCTCTTCCTCCTCTCCTGGCCCATCTGTCCCTGCTGCTGGCATATCGTAAACATTTCAGTCGCACTTAGTCTCAGTGCTGGCTGATTTATTTAGCGCTTCTCTGTATCAGCCTGTGCACAAAGCTGTCCTCTCTATCCCCACCTGTCAGTACAGCTCGCTTCGAGTGCCTTCCAACATGAATGTAGAAATGTACGTTAAATCCTCTTCTGTCTTCAACTCATTGCTCCTCTGTCCTGCTCCCATTGTGTCCCTCAGCGCTCTTTTAGTCTCAGTGCTCTCTCCCAGTGCCCCTGTCTGGCATACTTTCCTCTCAGCTGTTTGGACTCACACTGATGAATGGTACGTTTTCACAGTGGGTTTTCTCTTCACACATGTTGCGTTCTGTGTCTTGCCTGTTGCAAATGGAGAGCAGATGCCTCGGATACTCAGGGTTCCCAAGCTTACAGTGAAGCAGTAACAGCAGTGTTAGAAAATCTTTGCTTCTTTAAAGCATTTTAAAGGCACTTCTACTTTATGTGATTTGATAAAAAAAGGCTTTAGCTTGTAGGGCACACAAGCTTTTATCAAGATATTATCATATGTGGATTATTAACACAACATTAATATTTTATTTTTAAATATCACCATTATTGTGACACCCCTAGATATATACACCGATATGCCCAATATCGACCTGTCTGCAACAGATAAAATTGATGTATTGATGATAGTATTGGCTAACAAGTTGGGCTCCAGCTACAACTAAATATTATTTAGGCTACAAATTCTTTCATTTGAAGCTTAAATAAGACATTTAGTGTCCTGACTGTCTCCATTTCCTCTGCTTTTCCTTTTGAGTATGATTGTATTTATATATCAGTATATTTATATTTATATTTGTGTCTTTGTTGCCATATTTTCTTGATGCTCGAGAATGTCTTGCCTAGACATCTTGTTAAAGTCAATAACATGAAGCAAGCGGGAGAGAGTGTGTGACAGAGATGCCTTCAGGCTACTTTTCCTTCTGTGAGCCGTTTGTGCACAGAAATGTGTGGGTAGGCCTGCATGCATGTATTTATATTTATATATATTTTTTATACTTATCTGTTTTGTGCAATTACCTGCTGAGAGAAGTCAGGTCTTATCTGAGTGCTGTGTTAGAGAGCTACCGGCGAAGCATGAAACTGGGCTGAATGCAAATACTCTTATTGCGCACCTGAGAGCAGCACGGGGCTGATCGAGTGTGTGTTTGTGTGCTCTTGTGTGTTCTCACCTGATGTAATTGAAATTTGGAAAGGCGTGACCAACTACATCCACGAACTAAACTATTAGCTGTGCAGCCGCGCGTGTAAGCCTCATATCCACTAACTGCAGTTTACTTGCAACGGAAAAGAAACTCAATTTTCAAGAAACTGCGGGAGCAGATCCACTTTCGTCTTCTTTTTAAGCGGGATAGCTCACAATAATCAGCATCAAAACTGCACTGTACTTTGTTAATAACTGCAGCACAACATTTAAGACCTTCAGTCACAGGATTCCCTTTTTTTTAAAGGTTGCAGGTGTTTTGGGCTTCGGACAATTTTCTGATTTGATCACTCTGGAGGGCTCTGCCATCAAAGAACTGACTTAAGTTTTTGGAGATGTGCATGAAGAATCATGTACTGAAGTTGCGTTTCCACTAGAAGGTTCTGATCGTGGAACAGCAGAATTAGAATTACACATCATCCCTCGTTTCCACTCGTTTCTATCAGAACTGCAGCAGCACCATAAAGACAGATGTTTCTCTTCTGCAGCAGCGGCGGCAGCAAATGTAGGTCAGGGAAACTGAGGTAGTTGGCCGACCTTGTATTTCCAAGCTTTTAGCATTTTATTATGCAATCCCGCTGCTGTCAGACTGTACAACCAGCACTGCTCCCTATAGCCCACCAGGCACTCCATAGACACCACTGGACCGTAATATGGGCAATATTTGTTTTTACAGTGTGCATTCTAGAAGAAATGTGCATGTGCATGTCACAAACAGATTGCACATAATTTTCAACTTGGCCCCGTCCAGTCGCAGGTTGATAGCAGACCCACTCTGTCTTGTCGCTGTTTTATCGGCATGCACCAAAGTTGCGACTGGTCACAGAACTGGTTTCAAAGCATCCATTTCAAAGGCAGAGAGATTGAGTTGCAAGATTTTTTGTTGTGCTCTAGTCTTCAGTCACTGTTTTCCCGAGTGTGACTGTAACATTAACTGCTCTGAACTATGTATCACCACACAACAAACGCATCAGCTCTGTCTGTAATGTTATACAATCAGCTATATACTATAACCAGCTCTTCATGGTCTCTAACTGGACTGAGTGCAGGCTGGAAGCCACAGTGACTCACTGTTGCCTCCTGAGTAAGGCATGCCTAACTTATCTCTGTGAAATCTGTTCATTGCAAGTGAAATGATGATGTAAAGTACATAAAGCCCTTTGAAGTAAATTGCAGCCTGGGTGAACTCTTACTTGAATTTATGTTGTTTGAAAACTGCCTCAGTAGTCCTGTAGTCCACACAGCAGGCACTGTTGTCAGTTGTTTTTACTGTCATTTAAACAGATGTTCTGGACATCACTGAAAACTTTGTTATTCATTGCCCACTTGAGAACGCTACAAGCTCGTTAGCTTCTCAGCTGTACGAGTTATTGTAATGGTGTAAAACTCACTAAGGCAAATAAGATTCACATCCAGGGCCAGACACATGTAGTATCCATGTCCCACATAACCTTTTCAAATACACATGAAGCCCTGAGCCAGCCAACAAGAAGCCGCCCAGGCATCATACCACCGAGCCAAACAAAACCTGATTCACAAGCTGCTGGCGCTAGGCTGACTAACCAAATTACATCCTGATGTAAAAGCAAAATAATGACTCTTAATTTTGTTCTCAAACATATTTGTGCAAGTCTCTCACAGCCTGTTTCAGCGCCCTGGACATGAAACAGGCTGTGAGAGAGCTGCGGTTATGTGGGGCATGTCATTAAAAAAGCGAAAGCTCTGTGATGTGCAGTCTACCTGTACCTGTGATACATACAGCCTGGTGCACTGTCGTGATATTGACTGCATGCAAAAATAACAGCCTTTGAACCCGAGAAAAAAAACCCATAGCAACTTGTACAGCAACTTCCTGAAACCTCTGTTCTCTGTAGATGTCTGCTGGTGTGTGGATTCAGGCATCAAAATGACGACACACGTTACAGTCACTGTAAACATTCATCATGTCGTGACAATGGAAAAACAGGCCTCTCCTTACTCTCAGTAAAGGAGTACTTAATCTCTCACATCTCTTGAGATCTCCAGCCTCTGAAATCAACTTTCCTGTTTTTTTGGGCCATTTTGTGTTATCATGCTTGCGTGTGTACACGGGCGTGTTACTGTGGTGACCTCAGCTCCAACTGGGCCATTATTTATTGATTACAAATTGGAAAGTTTCCAGATTCAACCCAGATTTGTTGGTACAACTTAAGTAACAGGTGACTGGCCAGCTGATGTGTATATAGTCCAAATATAAACCCTATAACAGCATAAATGGTAAAATAGCAATTTAGAACAGTATTATAATTAATTAAAATAGAATAGGATGTCATAACATACATACAGGTCTTTGAAGTTGGAAGGATTTTGATGAATTTTGCTTTGCTATTTTCCAGTGTGAGCAGCCACTTGTTTTTGGTGTTGTTTATTAGTTTATTGATCACTGATGCTAGAACAATGGCAGAAGGTAATGGGCTCTCTAGTTTCAACCCCTCTTACACCAGGACTTACTATATTTAGCCTTTATGTCTTGTAGCCCACTAGCTCTTTAAATCAAACATACCATTTTATGTTGGGATATGTGGAAAATGTTAGTGTGTAAATGATACCCTTACTGTTAGTCTGCGTAATTTATTGTTGGCGTTTGTGTCCCTGAAGGCATCAGAGTGTTGTCGGCGGTCCCAGCTGCCCCTGCAGAGCGGTGTGGTGCCACAGTGGTTACAGTAAAGATTTTTTAGAATGAATCCATTTGTCGTCTGGAGTCTGGAGCATCACATCTGTACAAGTGTGTGTGTCACTGCAGTGGCACTTATTTCCATGGTTACAGTGATCCAGGATGGCCTGTGAAAGCTTGCCTCCTGCAGACACTGGTGTGTGCTCTCATTACTGCCCAGTGTGTGTCCTTTCCAGCTGAGAGATGGGTGGGGAGAAGAGCGACCTGGAGGGGGGGCAGGCAACAATACAAAGCTTGTGGGAGAAAAAGATGCTAGCTGTGTGGAAGCGAAAAACAGTTTGAAGTTCTGAAGTGAGACACTCGACACAGCTATGGAGACCACAGATTGATGCTGAGAGATGAAGAAAATGAGACCGCAACTAAAGCTGTGATACTAAGAACCATGATGGGGACAGACTCACACCTCTACAAGTATACAAGCAGCAGCTCATTTGTTTTTAATGTGTGATTCTATCTCCAGTATAAGTCTCTCAGAGATTACTGTCATTCAGTAATTTAAACTAAGGAACACCAAAAAAAGAGAACTTTTTAGAAATATTCCTTTCAGTACTTTAGCTTTTCTAACTGATTTGTTACAAACTAATACTACTGTATATTACAAATGTAAAAATTGAATGCATTGATATGCATTTACATAAAATTGTGCCCATTAATCAAACATTTATTCCGTCAACAAATCGCACGCAATGCTCATGTGAATTTTTCCAACTGGGAACCTTAAAAAACCAAACCAAACCAAACCAAACAAAAAACAGCACATGAATGTGGCAGCAGTCGGACGGCAGCTTAACCGACATTTGTTTCATATTGTAGTGGGCTAAGAACATAACTAAATCCTTCCTGTTATTAGTGCTAATCACAATGAAGTAAGAGCCCAGAGCTGATGGCACTAAACACTGCATACTTTGTGAATCATGTCATGTTCCCAGGAGATTATTAATAATGCACCCAAAGCATTTCCTCTGTTGTGCATCTGGTGTGGTGAAAGAAACTCTTCTTTTTTAGTGCCACTGGAATTAACAGCTACACCATAAACTGGCAACATTTTTTCATTTTTAGTAGGACGTTTCGTTCTAAGAGTACATGTTGGAGATATCGTCCACCACCATCAGTCTCCCCACTCGGTGCTTACTTCTTATTCTTGTTTTTGAGCATATTCAGTTTGAAGAATTGCTGCTTTCGGCTGCTTCCCTGTTTGTACGGGGTTGCAGCAGAGGGATCTCTATATTTGATTTGTCACTGATTTTTACACCACGTGCCCTCCTGGGGATTTGTATTTATTCCTTGTCTCAAATTAGGGATCTTCCACATGACAGACCAATGCATTAACTGCTACAACACAGATGGTGTGTTATGACCTGTCGGCCCATTAAGTTAAATATCACTCTCAGCCTCGCTGCCTTTAAAATGGTTGCTTTGAAGGATAACTAAGTTAGCGTAAACAAGTTATCTTTAGCTGCCTAAATGAGCCGGTGTTAGCTGATATGTTATCCTTAACAAACTTAAAATGCTAGTTACTCTCGTTCAGATATTTGCCTCAGCAAGATGAGTTTCATATGAGCCCTTACATTAGCCCAACTAAAATATTGTTAGCTGTTATATTAATCTTAACAAAATATTATTAGCTCATATGTTAGCCTAAATGAACTCAGGTTATGTTTAAACAGAACAGCTAACTTTTAAGTTATCCTAAATAAGACAACAATAAGTTTACAGCATTAGCATAGCTAACTTTATCTTGGTGACTGTTGGAATTGGAGCAACAGAAGCGACTGTTTAAGTTAATAATAGTAACATTTAAGGAATGTAACCATTTGAAATGTATGACTACTTTATAATTTGCATATATATTTAGTTAATAAATCTGTCAGGCACAGTAAATGCGTATAAGCAAATTCTTATTAATGGCAGTGCAGTGAGTCAAAAAAATCTAGTAAACAAGAGACAGAAACTTTTAGCAGGAGGTGCAGTGTGTGATCCTGGGACTGCAAATCGCTGAAAAAGACTTTGTGTTCAAAGACCAGCAGGTCTTTCCTGTGTTCATCCTCAGAAGGATATTGACTGTTATTCAAGTTCTGAGCTTTCATGAAGCCGTTTACGTTTAAATATGCAGACAAAAAAATATTATCTCTTGAGACAATATGAAAATATAAAAAAAGTCTCTGTGGAGATAGTTACGTGAACACTTCTAACCCCTTGATACACACAACACGCTGCGATTGTGACATTAAATCAAGTTATTATAGAAGCCATTTCTCTACATGTTCATTTGTGTTGGCACACATGAACATAACAAATATAAAGTCAAGCCTGCCTGTGAGACTCTGTTAAAGGAGACAGAACATTTGGTTCTATATATAACATTATCTTCTTTTTTTTGTAATAACCTCTACTGTCCGGCAGCTTAGACAAGCAATATTATAGTCTGCATGCTGCGTTGAGCCAGACACACTTGCTTTGCCAAGAGGATCTTTTTTTTTTTTTTTTAAAGGCTCCTCTTGCTAATCTTTACTTCCTTTATTTTTAGATTCATTATTTGTTTTATTATTGATATTGCTATTATACAGTTTGCCTATACCGGAGCTGATAGGTGGGAATCATGATTTCCTGGATTTTTTTTTTCTTTTCATTTTGCCTCTCATAGTTGAAGTGTACCTATGATGGAAATTACAGACCTCTATCATCTTTGTATGTAGGAGAACTTGCACAATCAGTGGCTGACTAAATACTTTTTTGCCCCACTGTATACACTAATATTTGGTTAAATGTTGCTTAGCAAGTTGCACCTCAATCGGATGCTTTTGGTAGCTAATTGACAAGCTTCTGGCATAATTCTGGCTAGATATTTGACCTCTCTTTTTGGCAAAGTTGGTAATGTTCATTTAAATTATTGGTTTCCTGGCACAGACCCAGCATTTAATTAAAATCCACAAGTCAGGGCTTTGGGAAGACCATTCCTGAAGCTTAATTCTAAAACCAATTTTGATGTGTGTTTGGGATCATTGTCCTGCTGGAACACCCAATTGTGTCCGAATATCAACTGTCTAGCTGTTGATTTGAGGTGAAGTTGAAGAGTTTGGAGGTATTTCTCCTTCATTATTCTATCTATTTTGTATAATGTACCAGTATCACAGGCAGCAAAACAGATCCAGAGCATGCCATTACCATACTTCAGAGCTGGTACAGTGTTCTTAGGTTTGAAAGCCTCACCTTTATGCCTCCAGACATACCTCTTGCCATTGTGGCCAGATAGCTCAACTTTTGTCTTGTCTGACTATAAAACCTTTCTCCAGAAGGCATTTGACTTGTCCATGTGGGCAGTTGCAAATTTCAGTGGTGCTTGAAAGTGTTGATTTTGGAGAACACCCTCTCAGTCCATGGCGATGTAAACCTTGCTTCATGGATGTAGTTATGTGAACATTTCTAACCCCTTAATATACACAAGTGTCTAAAGCAGCTGTGAAGCCAGTGAATAGCGGACCCAAATGCAGTATGCAGGACTCATTAATTAAACTCAAATTCAACCTTTATTGCTGTTTGCTTTAAAAAAAAAAAAAAAATCCAAAATACTATTTGAAGTGAGCCAGGGAATTTAATACTCAAAATCACTAGTGTTGAAGTCCAGAATGGGGAACAGGTGGGTAACCAAAACAGGTATAACCTCCAGTGGTTTGAATCATATCTAATAGATTCCAATTTATTCATGTAAATGGGGAGTCTTCTTCACATACTAAGGTTAATTATGGAGTTCCACAGGGTTCTGTGCTAGGACCAATTTTATTTACATTATACATGCTTCCCTTAGGTAGTATTCTTAGAAAGCATAGCATACATTTTCCATGTTATGCAGATGATACTCAGCTTTATCTATCAAAGTGATGCTGAGAAGTTAATTCATGCAAAAATGCAAAGTTTTGGGTAAAAGAGTATTCATCCACAGATTGCTTGATCAGTTTTGTTTTGTTTTTTCAGAAAAACATTTAATTTGAGTTTCAGAGGTACAGGGCATTTTGGTTTGTACCTACACCCCGTGGGCCTTTTATTTAGGATTTGAAGGATGAAAGCACTTTTTGTGTTCGACTGGATTTCATCAATAGGAAGCAATGCTAAGATACCAGCTATCATATTTCAGTTCTTCTCCTGCAGGAATCTGCACCTTAAACCACAGCATATGACAAGTGAAGAGTCACAGTGATGGATGGATGGATGGATGGATGGATGGATGAGAAAGGAGGAGGAGGAACGAGGAGTTGGTGGTGGACTAAGAATAAATGGGTGGCAAAACTGAAACAAGAGAGCTGGAGGGAGAGATGCAGCGAGCAAGAAACAGATTATGATAAATGTCATTCCATTATTGCCTGAATAGAATTTAGGACAGCGGAGGGAGGGAAGGCGAGACAGAGAAAGGCTGAGAAAAATTGAGTGGCTGAAGTGAGAGGAGGTGTGCTGGAGGTTAGTAGACCGATAAGTTCAGAAGTGTGTCATGAAATTCTAAAACACACATACACAGTGAAACACTGGTTGGAGATACCGCCATCCCTGAAGGGTGCAGACAGACTGCTCTGTGTTGTCTCAGCAGGAAGTCTTTGCTGTCAGACAAAATACTTTCATTACTGCTCTATTGCTAATGTTGCCACCTGCGTGTCTCCTAAAGTAACAAGTAAAAAATATGTGCGTGAAAAAGTATTTAAGATAAGTTTATAAGTATGCAACTTAACTTAATCTACTTGATCCTTCAGAGTCGAATGGAGTAAATATTCTATTTGGGGCTTTGTCAGGACAATATCAGTTCACATAGGTCAATGGAGCTAAATGTAGCCCAACAAGTAAAAGTTGCAGTGTTAAAGCATTCCTGTTATTCTTTTTCCTTATTTTTTGTTATATACACTGTCACAGTAGTTGCTATAATATAATTCACCTGAAAGGATTATAAATTGTCTGTACTTCACTGCATAGTAACGAAATGTAAATTGTATATGTATATTCAGTAATTTAAAAACAGGCTATGGACTTCTCTAAATACCCTGTTTCCTGGCTCTGTGTGATATGAGTGAAAGCAGGTAACCTTAATGGTCCATTTATGCTGGCTGGCACACTTGCGACGTGTGGCGCAAAAATCCAAAAAGCATGTCACGTCATGTCTTGATTTTTTTGTCACGCATGGTGTTGCCGGGAAGACATGAGTGCACAAGCAGATCAGCATTTATGTGAAACATCTCTGCAGGAGCTGAGAGATCCCCAGATTACAGACAGGCATGCTGCAACTGCTCGAAAAGTGAGACATTCTGGAGGAAATGTTTCTGGTGAACACAGAATCCCCTCCCACTTGCTGTTCAAAACTTCTGTTTTCTGGGGACAGCCACTCAGAAGAAAGTTGACTTAAAGAATGCAGGAGCAGCAAAAATAGATTGTTTCAGACAGAAAATGAACTGACGGGATGTACCAAGGCCCAGTATAAGATGAATAAAGATTATTTTGAACTGTTGATCATGAAGAAACTACTGAAAGCCTGAAAGTAAAAATATGGACATGGAAATGGGAATAAACTGTCCCTTTTGCGACATCCTTGGGACAGTTGCTACTTGGAGTATTGTGAGGGCCTTCAGGTAAGTAAAAATAATAAGAATGATAAACATAAAGAGAAAAGGTGCTTGCAAGATCTGCTTGTTATTGAACATTAAATATATGCATACTGGTTTATCTGAAGGAGGTGAAACTGGATCAGCAAACTAAATATCTCCAAAGGGGGAAAAAAGTCATGTTGACTTAGCAGTGTAGTAGTGTTAACGTTTAGTGAGCAGAGATGCAAATATGAGAGAAAAGGGGAAATATGATACAATGTGTGTTGATTGCCACTGACTTAAGGTTCTGTGTGCATGATTAAAAATAGAAAAGAGTGAAAGTAAGAGACAGAAGAAGTGCCCAGCTGTGACTGCCTCACCCTGCTGCCAGCGTGTGCTCACTGCAGGATGGCGTGTGTGTGTGTGTGTGTGTGTGTGTGTGTGTGTGTTGTGGAAGCAAAAGAAAAAACACCTGGGGGGTTGAAAGTGAATGCCAGAGGTTTGCCAGCTAAAGAGTCAAGCTAAGCTAACGCATACATATATACTAACAGACGCTGTGAAACACCACAGTTGTTTTTTCCTTGAGGAAAAAGCAAACATTACATAATATAATTCACTTATGTAACAAAATGAAGTCGCTACACATAGAAACGAGTATACATGCACACATGAACGTATTTACCAAGACAAATACGTGAGAGACAAATGCAGGATGCAAGGTCAAAGTGGAGGTAAACACACGCGCACACACAGATATAAACACATTTAAAATAAACAGCAGCTCTCTTATGTGCAGGACTCTAAACACTGACTTTACCATAATCTGTTTAAGCCATTTCCATAGTAAGCAACAGGCCCGCACACACACACACTGACCCCAGTAGCCCACCGGATATCTGTGTGTGTTTGTGTTGCTGGGGAGTGCAACATGGGAATACTGTCTAGTTGGTTTAATTCCCACACACACAGACTCTGGGAGTAAATTCACGATAGTGAGCATGACTCTTGATTTTTGGCTGTGCTAAGTAACAAAAAGTGCTCTTTGCATGGTTTCTCTACGAAAGGACATGACACATCATTCACAATTATGTTTGCATGCCTGGGCAGGATACTTCAAAAAGGATCATATTTACCTCTATATTTGCTTCTTGTGGGAGCGTCTTATCCTGTGGACATAAGACTGGTTGCCTATCTCTGAATCAGGGAAGGGGTTAAACTGAATCACCGGTTTTTCTTGAAGCTTTTCTGTTGCAAAGGACAAACATACACATCTAAAAAAAAAATAAAAAATTATAGGAACACTTTTTGTGTATAACACTTTTTGAGTATAGCATCAAGTCAGTTAAACTTCTGGGATATTGATCTGAACTCATCAGCAGGAATCTGCTCCTTTGTGTAAGGAGGAACAGGATGAGCCCCGCCACAGCTACAAAATGACCTGCAGCAGCCACTGGTGTGAATGTCTCTGACCAAACAATCAGAAACAGACTTCATGAGGGTGGCCTGAGGGCCCAACGTCCTCTAGTGGATCCTGTGCTCACATCGTTTAGAATAAACAGTTTGGTGATGGGTCACTGATGGCCTGGGGAGGCATATCCATGGAGGGATGCACAGACCTCTGCACAGACTGCCATCAGGTATCAGGATGAAATCCTCTGGACCCATTGTCAGACCCTACGCTGGTGCAGTGGGTCCTGGGTTCCTCCTGGTGCACGACAATGCCAAAGCAATTTTGATGCCACTGCAATGCACACACGCACATATGCATGCAGGTTAGATATGCATGCATGCATATATAAAATTTTCACTCACCAAATGCGAAGCATAAACTTCTTGAATGGTACGTCATAGAGAGCCATATTGTTTGCCAGAGAATTGGATTAAAAACGTTCTGAAAGGCACCAATGACACAAAGGCAACAGAGAGGTCCAGTGTAGTGACTTCAGTTAGTGGACGAGTCCTCAGCAGACAGCTGTTGGCTACAGCTGCTGGAGGGACATTACCACAGAGGGTGCAAACGATGGATGGAGCCCACTGTGACATCATCCGTTGTTTATGAAGACACACACACACACGCACGCGTGTGCGCTACGTCCATGTTATCATCTATGGTCAGTGTACCTTTCATTCAGAGGCAGCATCCTTAGCTTTAAGCTTTGATATAATACAAGTTATAAAAAAAATAGCTACAGAGAACAAAAGAAGTTTTTTGTCTTTCTGCCGTAAAGCATTTTAAATCAGGGTCTCAGGGTATTACGTAACTCACTTTTGAAGCGAGCCTCTGTGAACTGCAGTTTTTGGCACTTGTGCGTTTGCTTTATTTTTTAACCCGGGGGCTCGCTGTAACCCCCTTGTGGCCTTTGAGGGAAAGCCCCAGCTTCAAACGCTGACTTTCATCTTCAGTGTTCATTTAAGAGTTTTTTTTAATGTTGGTCTGGAAAGAGTATGTATTCTTTGTAGATTTAAGATTTTTTTAAAAACAAATCCAGTACTGTGCTTTTCTGTTGTTTCCTTCGAGGGGCTAACATTTATGATTATCCAGAGAAGAGAGGCAAATTCAACATGTTAAATATAAGTTATTTTTCTGTTTTGCAAAAATATTAATTAAATAAATATTTTTCTTTTTTTGCTTAAAAAAAATTTATATTAGGAATTTTTCCTTTCCGTTTTTGCTTTTTCTGGTGAAAACTTTGCCAGGGGGTCATTGTGTTTTCTTATGCTCTCCAAGCATGAGGAAATTCTGCCTGCTCCACATCACCAGCACCCATGAAAACTTTTTATTTTCTCTTCTAAAAACCAACCATCCAACCAAACAAAACAGCAACGCCAATTCAGGGTTTAATATTTCTCAAATTCAGTAAAGATAACTGTAATGCCAAACATACTTTCTTTTTTATGCATTACAGCACAGGTGTTAGATAAATTAATGGTTTTATTAGGTCACTTATAGGACACCTTATTACAAGTGTAGGAGTGTGAATGATCGTAGGAGTGTGAGTGTTCATATTCCAGCTTTTTCTTGACAGCCGTTAGCTCAATATGAACATACAGTACATTATATTCATCTAACAATTCATCAGCTGTCACTTATTACCTAATACCTGACCCAGTGCACGCAGCTTTGAGCTGCTCTCATCTCTTTTTTTTCTTTAAGCAATTTGTTTCCTGTGGTTGCCCAATAAATGATAATTCTGGGCAAATGCTAAACATCAGACTTGGACCCGGATGATACCTGCTGAATTAAACAAAGCCCACCCCTGAAACTGGCTCTAGGCAACTAGCTGCAAAGCCTGGTTGAAGGTCTCTAAAACTATCTGAGGGGACAGACAGTCAGTGTCATCAAATTAAGAAGTACAGGGTCACACACCCGGGACCATGACACATCATTAGTGAGGACTGAGCGCTAAACCTAACTAACCTCAGGCAACTGGAATATGTGAGTTGTTTGTCAGGCTTGTAAAAGCAAAGACGCAGTAATTCCAAAAGGATAGAACAAATTTTAAAAAAAGAAAAAGAAAGAAACTGAAAACTATAACTGCCAAAATCTAGAACTGGAGAAATGGATACACTGATATGAAAAGCCAGAGGAAACACACTGGAACTAAGAGACACTGTGTGTGTTTGTGTGTGTGTGTGTGTGTGTGTGTGTGCAGACACTAAGCAGACAGGACAAAGGGACACTGAGAGAATACATACACAGAAGGGCGATTAGGGGAAGTGGAGACAGCTGGGGAGGATGAGACATGGAAAGCAAAACTTAAAACAACACACAAGAGACACAAACTCTAAGAATAAAACAGGATGTGAGCAGGGACAGACACAGACACACACATAAACTTAACACAGGAGACTTGACACACGAGGAAGGAACACAGAGGGAGGAATAAAACTAATGCAACCGGGAACTAGGAATAGAACAAATATACTTAAGAAAAATACAAGAAGTCAGTTTAAACACTAAATAAACCAGGGATTAAACAGATAATTTAAATAAATAAAAACACATGGTAAACTGAACCAGGAGTGTGACACATGCAAGACAACTACTCACGGTGCCTTAAACCCATAAGCCCAAGGCTGTTTTTAATTTCCACCTGAAAAACTTCTCCATATTCACATATCAGTAACACATCCACGCTTTAAGGCCAAAATGAACCACCTTGGGCACCATGGACAAAAGACACTTGAGAGAATTTTGTCTCTCAGTCTCTTGTGCCCTCCATCACAGGTCCAGGATGAGAGCTGTAAAAAATGACACCTCATCCTTTATCAAACATCTGAAACTCGTCAAACATATCTATGCTTTTAAAAATGAAATATTAGTCTGGTGCCACTTTGTTTCCTCCTGAGGCCTTTGTCCCAGTCTTTCTCTTGTTATGCCTGTTTTTCAGTCCAGCTGCTTCCTGTTTCTCTTCAATTCTCTCAAGGCCACCCCCCCCCTTACTTTGTGTAACAGTTAGGTTGTTGTCTTATTACTCTCCTGCTCACCCTCCCGTGCCTCACCTCACTCGTGTTTTTTGGTTTATAGCTTAGTTAGTGTGTTTAGCTTAATTTTCATGTCCAGCAGATAAGCGTTTTGGAGAGAGACAAACATGTTTTTGTTCCTATAAATGGGGCTTAAGATGCAATTCAGTTATAATTCTGAAAATCGCTTCCTCTGTACAGTTTGATATGTCCAACAGTGGCTCAGATGTGAAGAAATCCTGTTGTGTCATGTTGGGGTTTATTGCATTTTACATAATTTCTATCCATCTGCCTCACTTGGCTTCCATGTATTTCACTCTTTAATTCTAAACCCCCACAGGCCTCACTTGTTTAATTTAGGCTTTGATATAAAGAGAATTCATAACCATCTCCTTTTCAAAAACATGACATTGCTTCCTTGCAGGGTGCACATACAGTACTGGAGGCTGAGTCAAAGCTCCATCACACAGTGTACAGAGGGCTGCTGGCCTGGTGCTTGACCTCCATCTATTTTCTTCCACTTAACCAATTTGGATTTGTGGTGGGAGGCGGGGGGGGGGGGCAGGAGTGGTGGGCTGGAACTTGTCCCAGCTGTTAGAGGGCAAAAGGTCAAGACCTCTTTCAGTGCTGTTGGTATTTTTAGATCACTATGTGCTAGGTCCTCACTACTTGTACACGTACCTCGGAAAAGCAGGATCTCTTCTTGTCAGTCAAAATAGCAATTCTTCAACCTCAGTTTCCTTTTGCAGAACAGAGCGAAGTAGCATGGAGCCAAATCTGGTGATTGGGGCAGGTGGTGAGTGCTGGTTGTGTGTGGCTTTGCCAAAAAACTTTCGTAATTGGAAACATAATGGCACGCACCACAGTTCAAGCCATTACTGCTCATTGTTTTCCCTGAGACTATTGAGGAAACACACAACTATTCATGCTCACATTCACACACAGCAATGTTCATATTAAAAGAAATAAAGAGGGTGTTGATCCACTTCTACAGCTATAAACTAGGTCCCATCATGAACGATGATCCTCGATGTGAAAGTCGGGTCAGTTTGACATGAACGTTGGATGTCTGTGATGAAATCAGAAATGCACAGTTGTGAGTACTAACAACAAGATTTCCACAGAACAATCTAAAAATAGCAGCCCCACAACATGCAGTCAGGAGGTGCACAAGAAGACGGCCTTGAAGGGAAGGTTTATGAACCTTTGGGTGGCAGAGTCCCAGGCCTTTGTCGGTGTAACTCATATGTACAGTAGAATTTGTGCCTGTAGGAAAAAATACATACAACTGCACAAAACACACATTCATAACCTGAAATGCACACTAACGTTCAGACATGAAATGAATGGGCTCATACTGCAGAGAGGGCCAGTTTTAAAGCTCAAGGGAATCCTTTATCAGATGTGTAAAGAAGCTCAGCCACAGCTGCACAAAGCTGACTCTGACCCTGGGAACCCACGTAAGTATGACGTGAGGACAGGGCTGGTCATGAAGCAGGTATGTTGTTGAGTTTCAGCTCAGTTCAGTTCTATTTATATAGCATCAAATAGTAATATGCAGTTAGGCTTTTCAGAGCGTAAGGACCTTATGAAGAAATAGAAACACAGCTATGGCCTCTTGAGCAAACACTTGGTGGTAGTGGGGAAGAAACACTTTTTAGTTTGAAAGTGCTGTTTTTTTTTTTTTGCCACACATTAGTGCAACCTAAATACACATGTTTGGTTGCGGAAATCCTCTCGGGCTCAGGCACTCACACAGGAAATGGGTGTGACGCTGGGTTGTTGTACACTCAACAGTAGTACACACACAAATGACTTTTCTCCTTTGTTCTGCTTCAGATGGTTCACAACAAAAGAAGACTGAACATTTCAATTTCATTATCCCATCCAGTGTCCTTCACCTGGAGTTGCTAGGCAGCAGCTGGCATCGTATTTAAATTAGAAGTGCAATAGCAAGTGTTTTCTATAAGTGTGTGTGTGTGTGTGTGCACGTGTGTGTGTGTGTGTGCAGCCCAGTCACTGCTCTGACATGTCTCTGTGTGTGCACTGGTTTTGGAGGGCGTTGCATAACTGCTGTCTGTGCCGGTGCTGGACTTGTCTGTCAGACACAGTGTTTGACTGTCTGCTGTGGAGCCTTCTGGAGACATTTCTGCTGCTTTAGGAGTTTCCTCTAGCACACACACACACACACACACACACACACACACACACACACACACACACACACACACACACACGGCCTGGCAGTTAATCGAAATGTAATTTCAGTTACAATTTTGGCTTCGGATGATTATGAAAAAAAAGAAGGAATAAATGTTTATTTTTTTCTGATTCATTTTTACTATGAGGCTAACCCCCCCCATCCCCCCCACCCCGCTGTCCAGTTCAGCTCGAGCGAAGAGAGACTAAAAGAAAGCTCTCAATCTAAAGCTCTATCAGGAAGAAGAAAAACACAAAATAGGTGAACCTGTGGAAGGATTGATGGTTGCAGCTGTGCAACAGTTGTCCTCAGCTTTGTTTCCCACCCTGTGGTCTCCTGAAGCATGTGAGTCCACTGAAGCAGACATGTTGAGTCAGGCTAGCATGGAGTGGCTGGTTCAGTTCTAGGAAATCCCCGATGAAAATATGTTTTTGTTCATTAACTGCACAATACTTGTTAATGAATACTTGTGTTAATGAATAATTGTATTAAGAAATACAATGTGCTTATTCATCAGCAAAGTGTTTAAGGCATAGAGAAGGAAGATGAAGGGTTGTTTTCTCACAGGTTTCTGCACAAGCAGACTTCTTTCTGCAGCCTAGAGCCCCCTGCTGGGAATGATGAAGAATGCAGGTTCAAGGCACTTCCTCAAGACACGTCTGTGTTTTATACAGAGTTTAAGGTTGTGATATGTAATTCAGGAATTTTCAATGACTTAAATCTATTTTAAAACTGATTGTTTTAACCTTATTTTGTTAAAGGTTTAATGACAAAGCTTAGGAAAGGCATTAGGACAAGAGAGTTGATGAAGATATGTATGGATAGTGTCGTTGCGATGATTTTGTGATTCACCTACCTAAAGGAGTATGATATCCTTGAATGTATTTTACTATATGTGTTTAAAAAGTGCCTTTTTGTAACATTCCCCCATCTAAATTGCAAACTTGACTTTTTCTTCTGCTTGCTAGCATATTTGTGTTTCTCTGGTCCAGGATAAGGAATTATTTGGGTTTCTAAAATCCAAAGGCTCCTTTAAGTCAGGGGCACATGTAACTGATGGACAGAATATGAATGTGATTTGGAAAACTCATCATACCAAACTGGGCCAAGTCTGTTCCAGTCTGACCACTAAACATATTAAAATGAAAGGAAACCTCTTAATGCAGCCGAATAAGCACAACAGTCTTAGGATTCAAAGCATTTTAATACACCAAGCTCGGATCAGTTGAGACTACACAAAAGGACAAAGGTGACAGGAAGTACAGTTGTTCATGCACCTGATGAGTCCTAAATGAACAGGTGACCTTACGTTTAACTCATGAACTTCAGGATAGGACCACGCAGCAAATACTGAGCTGTAACCTGTTACTACTACTTTTGTTTCTGAGTAGAAAAACTACAAATGACAACAAATGACATATATTTATGAACGACTGATCTTCTTCAACCCCATTACAAAAAATGTGGAGATGAAATTTCATTAACCATATTTACCCCTGCGTAGCATCCCCTCTTCTTTTAACAAGAGCCTGTAAATGTCTGGGAACTGAGGAGAGCTGTTGCTGGACTGTTAGGAGAGGAAAGCTGCAGCATTCTTGTCTGATGTGTGATCTTAGCTGCTCAACAGTCCTGGGTTGTCTATGTCATATTTTCAATTTCATGATGTGCCAGATGTTTTCTGTTGGTGGAAGTCTGGACCGCAGGCTCTTCTGCTACAATGCCATGCTGTTATAATAGCTGCAGTTTAACATTGTCTTGCTGAAATATGCAAGGTCTTTCCTGAAAAAGAACCGGATGGGAGCATGAGTCGCTGTGTACACCTTTCAGCACTGATGGTGCCTTTCCAGATGTGCAAGCTGCCAATGGCACAGGCACTAATGCACCCTCATACCATCAAAGATGCAGTTTTTTGAGCTGAGCACAGAGATTTCTCCAGATTCTCAGAATGTTTGGATGATATTATGAACTGTGGGTGATGAGACATTCATAATCTTTAATGATAAACATCATTTTGAAATTGTTCCACAATTTGTAGACAGCTGTTTGCAGATTGATGAACCTCTGCCCATCCTTACTTCAGAGAGACTCCGCCTCTCTAAGATGCTCTTTTTATACTTCAACCTAATCCGCTGTAAAATGTTCCTCTGTTTCTTTTCAGGAACATTTATTTTTCCAGGATTTTGCTGCTTCTGTTCCAACTTTTTAGACTTTTTGCTGCTGTCAAATTTGAAATGAGATATTTCTCCTAAAATAGTCTCAGTTCAAATATTTGATATATTTTCTATATTCTACTGTGAATGAAATAAGGGTTTATTACATTTGCAAATCTTTGCATCATTCTGTTTTTATTTACATTTTACTCAGTGTCTGTATTTTCTTTTGCAGTTCATGTTAACATAAGAGGTGATCAGTGGGACCGAAACAGTTTCCGAGAACTTAGATTTGTTTAGATTGGCTCATGTCCCATCTGCTACCATAGATTATGACTTATGCTCCAACCAATCTAAATATTTTGAAATGACATGGAGCTGACATGTCATCCGTCTTTATATACAATCTGTGGTTGGGATTAAATTTTTATTAGACCCGTGTTGCTCTTTAGGACATCCAGAAACCTCAAACTGCCCTTTATGAAAATCTGTCCTGAGATGTTCTCACTGTGACGGTTTCCACAGAAACACAGACCTGCACATACAAACACCCTGTCTCACATAACATGTGTGATCCATGCGCACATACATTGTTCAGATTTATTATGCATCAGATAACCCACCTTCTTTCTTAGAGGAGTAGATTTTACAGTCACTTATTCAAAATGAGCTTCCCCTCCTCCTCCTCCTCCACCTCCTCTTCTTATCTTCCCACTCCCCTCGTTTCTCTGAAAGATTCATCAAGCCATTTACCTAACATACTTTTCAGAGGCTGCCATCCAACTGTGTCCCTTGCTCCTGCTCCCATCGTTATGTTTCTGTCTCTGAGGATAGAGCACTCAGGTGACTCACTGCTTCTCTTTCTTTCTTAAATGTGGATGTTCTTTGTGTTTATTAGATATCTTTAAGACTTCTTCTTTTTTCTTTGAGGTCATCTCTTTTGATTTTTCCTTTTCCTTTTCTCATTCCTTCATTTATTCTGTTCCCCTACAGGGTTAAGACTGGATTTTCCCCCTCTGCTCTTCTTTTTCTTCTATTTTCTCTTTTCCCATCTTTCCTGCCTGTCTGTCCTCTATCTCTCCCTCCTCCTTTCCCTTTCCTTCTGTCGCGTCTCCATCCTCTTGATCTCAGCTCCAGCTTAATCTTTTGTCCCTCATCTCTCTCTCTCTCTCTCTCTCTCTCGCTCTCTGTGTGTGTGTGTGTGTGTGTGTGTGCACATTTGTAGATATCAGCTGGTTGCGAGGCCCACCAGAGAAGCCGGGAAGCTTTAAGCTGTTACATAACAAATTCTTCTTGACTTGGAAGTGTGTCATTGCTTTGGATCAGAGCCCCTTGTGGCCACTGCCTTAAGACCCTTCCAGACCTCCCTTGATAGCACTAATGTCTGGATGAAGGAACGGTGGAAGACAAAAGAAGGGCAGGAATTAAGGGCAAGCAACAGAAAAGAATGGCCATGATGGAATAGGTCAAGAAATGAGGACAGAGAGGATAAAACAACCAGAGGTGATCGACAACAAGCGAGAGAGAGGAGGCACATCTCTTAGAAGGTCAAACACTTGTGGGACTCAGGAGGAGTTAAGAGAAATTGAAGGAATGGAGATGAAGCACCACGGGCACAGCGGTGGAAAGAAAAGGCAGAGAGAGGCAGATTTAGGGGTGAAATGGGGAAATCGTCTAGACTTTAAGGAGAGGTTGCTGTTCTGCCTGTCTGGGTGGGTTTGGCACATCCTCTGGTGCCACAATACCTCAATTTGTGTGCTGTGTTTTGCAGAAGGCAGAGACAGGAGGCGTGTTGGCACAGCAAAATACAACAGACATGTACCTTCAGATGGCAATTCAAGTGCTGAGGCTCCTTTAGTGCACTGAGAACATCTGACACTGCCTTGTATGGGAATGAAAATTAAATAACAGTTTCTCTTGGTGGTTCATGTTAACAAATAATCAGTTTTTTTGTAACCGTGGGTAACAGCAAATAGCGGCAGGGCGCGCATGATTTTTGTTCCGGCTTGGTTTGTGGATTCCTTGTTTTCCCGAGTCTTTCCGAGACACAGTAGCCTCATTAATGACGAAAGTGGCAACAGAAATGAAGCTGAAATTATCCGTTAATAATGAGAGTCACTGTCAGTCTGACAGGACAGAGAATAAGACAGGCACATCCTCAATAATGCTAAAAAAGACAGAATGTGGAAAAGTTAACAATTATGTTTTTTTCTGCCTTTGAGGAATAAGTAATCAGGATGCACCGTAATAGAGAAGCCATGTGTCTTTGACATATCAGACATTATTCAGGTGTTGTGACTCTTTAAAGTGCACTTCACATGACAAACAGTTTGAGGAACATTAACACAAAGCCGTCACGTAGATGCAGTCCGTGTCTGCGCACACTTGTGTTTCCGTGCTCGAACACTCGATGCATTCAAGCGTCTCACAGTTTAACATTTATTTTAATCGGTGGCTTTTATTTACTGCACGTTGGTGTGTGGGGGTGGCACCGTGCAGGCCTGTTTTGTATGTGTAGAGGGAATTAGTCAAGGTGAGGCAGAAAGTGTTGTTGAAATCCATCAGAGATCGTCTTTGTTAAGACAGGCACAGAGCCAGGGAGCAGCCAGACCCTCTTAATGGTCTCTTTGTGTGCAGACCTGTGGTGCAAAGGGCTTCCATTCAAATGTCTCCATCAACTCTACTGCCGTTCACAATCACCCAGACAGCAAGAGGCCAGTGAACAACAACCAAGATGGACAAGGGTCCAGGTTACTGGAACCAGAGTAATTCAGGAAATCAGAGAATATGTTGCATTACAACAAAAGACATCCTGCAATTACATGCAAGTCCTCAGTAATTAGATTTCACCCAAGGAAAACCAAAGTTCAAAAATCACAGGGAGCACAAGAGGGCTGGAGATCAGAGGGTTGCACACAATGACTCAAACAGAGACATACGCAGACCACACAACAAAGACAAAGGAGGAGGGCGGGACCATTCATACATCGAACACCACTGAGAGTAATCAAGGCAGTTATACAGGAAAGGAAAAAAGCCCAACGAAGACACCGGAGAATCCCAGCAATCCAAGTGAAACAAGAAACAACCTCAGAGGCGAAGTGAACTATAACACCTGCACCGAGCACAAAGACAGAGGCGGGGGACCACGGGCGGACAAAGACATAGACACAAAGAGATGAGGTGGCAGGAGGAACGGAAAGGAAAACACCGAGAATTAAACACACGGGGAAATAAACGCCGCATACCGAAGCTTAATAAAAAACAAGAATTCAAAACTGACACTCAGTTTGTGGCACTGCTAAACCACACAGGTTGTTCTTTGGTTCTGTTCTTGTGATTATCCGTCTGAGGACCAAGGAGGATTACAGCTTCCCAACCTTAGCTCCAAAACTTTGGAACAGTTTACCGCTCTCTCTCTCTCTGTGGCCTCTTTTAAAAAGCAGCTTAAAGCTCATCTGTTCACACAGACATTTATGCACTGCTTGTATTATGTGTTCTTTTGCTTGGTTTGAGTGTGTCCAGTTTTCTTTTTGGCTTCGGCTGGCCTTCATTTATACCTCTGCGAAGCATCTTGTGATTGTTCTTTGTCTTGAAAATGATGTATAAATAAATTTTACTCACCAAGACATCCAAAAGCCCATAAAACAGAGAGCAGAACTTAAATAATACAATGAAAGAAACCTAAAGACTCCAGTTTGCCTTTTATCAAGTTCAGTAAATACTTACCCAGGTATTGTTCTAACCTCTTTCTTCACTGCAGAGGTGCAGAGCACCATGAAAGACCTGAAACTTCTGCTCTATCAGACTCATTGTTATTCTTACCGGTCAGAGATTACAGTGGGGCATTAATAATGATTAAAATGGAGCTGACTGTGTTGTTTGCCACAGTCTGCAGCACAGTACAGAATTCTTACCGTGCAGGAAACGACAAATAATACCGGACACTGTAGGAATCAGAGCTCTAACACCTTTTATTGTGTGACTCACCCAAACACAATCATGGGCATGTACTGAAATATCTGTACACACTCCCACCCACAGACTCAAACACAGGCTCTTCTGGTCATGGATATCAATTAATCATTCTGGTTTTTGCACGACTCCCTCAAAGTGTTAATCAGATTTCTATCTTCTTCGACTCTTTCTGCTCCTTCACACCGACTCCGCACTCCGCACTCTGTCAGTATCATCTTTCAGCAAGTTCTGCCAGTGCACAGAGCACAATTTAGCAAAGATCAGGCTAGGGTAGCATTTGCAATGGAAACTTTAGGATTTAACATTGCTGCTTAACACTTTAGTGTCCCACTAACTAAATAACTTCACCTTGTAGCTCTTCTTAGAGCCTGAACAATATTGTCACATAAGTGACATTGACAGATATTTTGCACCTGGGATGTTGTAACTGGGGTCGAGCTTTTTAACCAGCTGCTTAAAGGCCAGCTTTTCCACCATGTAACGGCATCAGTAATTTCCATCCACCGTTTGCTTCTCCTGTCACATGGAGTGCAACTGGTGAGTGCTGCAGCGTTACTTGGTTGAGTCGCACATCACCAGCTGCTAATATCACCTCCTCACATGGCTTCATAGCCTACATGTGAACGTGAGGCAAAGCCGAAAACTGTTCAGTGGTCAGATGAATCAAAATATGAAATTCTTTTTGGAAAACATGGACTAAAGAAGAGAGAGGCCATCCAACTTATCAGCAGTCAGTTCAAAAACCTCTGATTGTATGGGGGGAGGGGGGGTTCAGGAGTGCCTATGGAATTGGTAGCTTGCACATCTGGAAAGGCACCGTCAACGCTGAAAGATACACACAGGTTTTAGAGTAGCATACACTCCCATCCAGAGGACATCTTTTTCAGGGAAGGGTTTGCATAGTTCAGCAAGACAATGCTAAACCACATACTGCATCTATTATAAAAGCATAGATGGCTTCATAGCAGAGGACTCTGGGTGCTGAAGTGGCCTGCCTGCAGTCCAGATTTTCACAATCATGAAAAGATCATGAAAAATACAGCAAAACAAGAACGGGACAACATTCCTCTCCCAGAAGTCCAGCAGCTCCTGTCCTCACCTCGCAGACGTTTGCACACTGTTGTTAAAAGAAGAGGTGATGCCACACGGTGGTAAACACGGCCCTTTTTGTGATGTTATTCACAATTCACTTTTAAAATGACCATTTTTTCCCTTAAAATCATGCTTTTTCTCAGTTTAGACAGTTGATATGTTTTCTCTGTGGCGTGCGGTGACATTTACAGAAATTCAAACAGAGACTTATACCCCTCCTGTCCCCTCCAAAATAAAATAAAAACAAAAGCTTTAGTCTTTAACAAGACAAATTGGAGCAGATGAAAACATATTGCTCTGGCAGCCTCTTGCTGCACTCTTCCTGAACATCTTTACTGTATCTCTGTGCGCTCATTCCTGTCTGTAGAATTGTAAAATTTTATTACCACTATAATTATATAACTATTTATTATTAGCTGACAATGAGGAGTGTCTGGAAGAATTTTTTTTTAGAACAAAAGTAGCAATAAAATACTATGAAAACACCTCGTTACACATCAAACCCCATTAAAGTATCAATGACAAAAGTATTTATTCTGCAGAAATGTTACATGGATCATTATTACTGCTGCAGATGTTCAAGGTTGAGCTCGTTTTAATGTAATCATCTGTAGTGTTTGCCCCGTGAGGATAACAACAGCTTTGAATCAGCTCAGAAGCACAGGCCTACATCTCAATTTAAAAAAGTACATTAAATATATGTATTTAAAAAAAATGAGAGCTGAATTAAAAGGCTTGTCGTGGTTAACTGCCAGTATTAAATATTAATAAAAAGTGAAGGTGGCGTATTAGTTGCACGAAATGGTTAGTAAGAGAAAAGTTAGTGGAGAAATCTCCCGTCTAAAACCGGAGATTTATCCACAATGCACATGAGCAAACAACCTGCTGCAAGCTGCTGGGGCTCTCAGCTTGACAAGCTCCAGCCACTGTTAACGGGACATGGACACGCCCATGAGATCGCCTACCCCATACAGATTTCACTGCTGGCAAGCTTCCAGCAACAATAGCTAACTGATGGCTCACGATGACAGTGATTTATGACAGAACGCTGTTTAAATAAAGGAGAGCGAGTGCTTCACTTGTGTTTGAATTAATGTCTATTTTTTTCGATTTCAGTAGACAAGCTCTGGTGGCCTTGCTTTGCCCTGATGGAACACCACTGTGTTTTCCATTGTGAATAACATTTGGGTTTATGAGATTTGCAGATCATTGTATTCTGTTTTTATTTACATTTTACACAGCGTCCCAACTTTTTGAGAGTTGTAATGTTTTGTGGACATTTAAAACTACATTTTTTCAAAGGGAACAAGTTATAAAAAAAAATGCCTCCAGCATGCACAACTGTGTAAAAATAAACTGACTTTCTAGAATTTTGTTAAATGGTCAGAGTCAGTTTTACGTTTGCATTTACGGAGCTCGTTGATCAGGTGCTACAAATACCCGACTTTCTGCCTTAGTGTTGTTTGTTCCGAGCTCTGAATGTGTGTGTGTGTGTTTGTCAGTGCACCCTGGAACAGTTGTGAGCCATTGCACCCGACTGTGATACACAGCAAATTGTGGTGTGCAGGGGCTGTAAGCCGCTGCTGCTGCTGGCAGCACAGTAATCTATTGTGGTAATCTACTGCCAGTGTGCTGAGGGGTCATTAGCCAGATCATGCCATCTGATTGGGGCTGGATTTATGCAACTGCCAGGTGTTAGTCTGGTCTGGTTGGTGTTTGTGTGCCTGTGTGCCTGTGTGCCTGTGTGTGTGTGTGTGTGTGTGTGTGTGTGTGTGTGTGACAGAGAGCTAACAAGTTAGTCAATACATGGAAACACTAGAGCAGGGTGCATGATGAATGGCACTTTGTGTGTGTGGTATTTGAGTGCTTTAAACAGGTTTTTATGTTAATATCTGAGGTTATTCAACAGGTCACGATGCAGGAAAGGGAACCTGAATGAATGCTCCTGTTTTTTTGTAAAGTTGAAGCGGTTGATTAGATCCAACTGCTGTGGTTTCATATTAAAAAGAACTCCCACCTTTATTTCATTCATATACACAAATCACTGCATTGTTTTAAATGCTATAAAATGTTAAAATATAGTTATTGCCACAGATCCACATTAATATATTTTCAGTCAAAAACAGTAACATTTAGTTTTTGGTCTCACAAAAAAACTTGATCAACCATATACGAAATCTAACGTAAAAGTTTTTGGTAAGGGGTCACATACATTAATTTTCTATCCTTCTGGGTGTGAGTCACAGAGGAGAGTAGACACACCCAGACCTGCCTCTCCCCACCCACCTCCTCCAGCTCTTCTGGGAGAACGCTAAACTGGAGACATAATCTCTCCAGTGTTTTTCCTCGGGGCCTCCTCCCAGTTGGACATGCCCAAAACACCTAGCCTGGGATGCGTTCAGGAGACATCCTGGTCAGATGCCCAAACCACCTCAACTGGTGCCTTTCGATGTGGAGGAGCAGCAGCTGTACTCTGAGCCCCACGTGAATGCCGTGCTTGTGCCCCATACACCACACAGTTACAGGAATGGTGGTTTTATCAACACAGGAACAGCCAAACCGAACAAGAACGCTGACAAGGAGTCATTAATTGCTACAGTGGTCTCAGTCATAGTGACCTGCTGTTAGTGAAATCTTAACACAAACACTGCACAACCACATTACACATCCACAGGGATCAAAGTCTAAATATAGCATCGGTCCCATCAGGTTCTGCACTTCCCAGTGAAAATATGTTCTATACTGATTGCATTTAACTTCAGTTGTACAAGTGTTTTAGGCTTACTTACTTTATATAGAGTAGTGCATGTGTGGGACAATTCATGTTTAATTTTAAATCTTTAATTTAGCAGTGCTGTGATTTCACTCATGTTGTGTTTAGTTTGATTGTTGTGAATATTTCATGTGGTTTCCAGTGTTGAAGTAGCCAAGAACACTGTAATAGCAGGCCCCCCGTGGCTGAGACTTTAGTGATTAATGACTCTCGGACAGTGTGGTGTTCTTGTTCAGGGTTGTTGTTCAAATGTGTTCCCGTATGGGGCACAGACACGCAACAAACTCTGTGATCTTTGTCTTCTAACAAAACGTTAATGCTGTGTACCATTCACATTTTGAGTTTGTTTACTACAAAATTTGCTAAACTAAGGTTGTGTAAAGTGCTTTTAAATTAAAAGTAATTATTTATGTGATCATCTTTAAGTATGGCACATTCAAAATAAACCACGCTTCAACTTATCAAGTTTTTCAGTGCAAGAAGATTGAGCAACATTAGTAGAAAGACCTTTGCTGTCTGGCATGGCGTAAATGCCTTTAGCCAGTCACAGACCCAGTGACAAGATTACTGGGAAAATGAATTGTTCCAAATCTACTTTATATGTTGCCTGCAGCATTCCAGTGTTACAAAAAGCAAAGTCAGAGCTAAGTAGCAGTTTTGTGTGTGTGTCACACTGAGCGGACATTATTCTTGTAGCATACGGGAGAAGTGACATTTAACCCACCATCAAACATCCAGTCCAAATAGGATTACATATACAAAAAAATTAATCTTACAGCGCGATGCTGCCAATATGATACAGTTAAAGTTTATTTATTTGTTTGCTTTTAGGCACTGTAGCAGAATCTACTCTTCCCCCAGAGTTTCCATTATTTTAAGGAAATGTAACACTGCACATATTTCGAATTCACACACAGTAAGACAGTAACACAACATGACCACTAAAGCACACATTAGACCTACCCTAGACCTTCCTGCGTAGGCTGGATGGATGTTCTGGGTGTTTGATAATATTGCATGCTATAAGAGCAACTTCTTCAACTGATGATTACTACATAGGATGAAATCCTACTCTAAAGAGCTAAACTGTGACAATAATTATTACTAAACTGCTGGTTTACAACAGACATAGCTAAATCTGTAGACTACGTGAACATAACCTCTGCGTTGGAAAAGGCAAGTAGTGTAAACCTACATTCTTTCTAATGGCCAGTAGGTGGCATTGACTCTGGTAGCAAAAATCATTCCTTATATGTGCATTTAATATGACCCTACTGATTATTTCATTAGTTATCTGAATAAGCAGTTTTCCTAATGAGTTTATGGTTTCATGTCAAATCATGTTCATACTCTTTGCATTTCTCCTGTCTCCTATTAGCTCGCCTTTTCTGTCTCCACTTGTTGCATCACAGTCCTCTTTTCATCTCTCGTCTTTGCTTCTTTGTACCGAATATTTTGTTTCGGCTTGCCTACAATTTACAAACCATTTTCTCTATTTTGTTTGTTTCTTGCATATCCACTTAAGGCCAACCTTTCATTTTCAACCCATTCTCTTAATTTGTCTAGCCTGACCTTTCTTACATCTCCTATTGCCTCCAGCTTTTGGTTCCATTTCCATTTCTCTGCACTCTCTCTCCATCTGTGCTGATTTTTTTTCTTTCCCCTGGAAATTACTCAGCAACGGAGAGAGTGATCAAATCTGAGTTCAAAAGTGTGGTGAAGTCAAACAAACCAGAGAGCTTAAAGCAGACTGTGGATTATAACCGATAGATGCCCTTTTGAGGCCAAACAGGACGTCCTGCATTAAAGGCTTTTTTAGGGACGTGGCCTTACTTTCCTGGATGGCATTGTGTGTCGTGCAGTGAGATGTCAAAGAGACAGTGGAAACATGTCGGATTAGTAATGACAGCCACCAAGTCACCGTTCCCAACGGTCCATGCTACCTCCGAGCATCACTAACACAGCCAAAGAGATGCAGTCTGGGGCCACTCCCTACCCTGATATGCCCACCTAAATACCCACTGACCTGCTTTCTGTAAGCTCTTCTGTCCGGCCGCCTCGCTGACCAGCTTAATAAAACAGACATTCTGTGGGACAGTAAAGTGAATAAAGCCTCATTTAAAACTCTGACCTTGCTGCTCGTCCATGTATCTCTGTGTACCGGGAGATGTCCGAATGTGGGAATTGGAAATCAATATGTGTTTATGTACCAAATAGGACGAGGCAACAGTGTTCAACTCTTCCTCTTTTTCTGCTTCGCTCCCTTCCTTTTCTCAGAGGTAATCACTGCTGGCTTTGTCCTGTTACTATCTTTGTGTTGTGTACTGGCCTCACTACTTCTGGGTTTCTTTCCTACCAAGAAAAATACAACAATTTTTTAAAAAATCAGAACACTATTCTAAAAATATTGTACTCAAGTAATAGTACTGTTTCTTGCATAAACTGCATTGAGATAACAGTATAAAGAGGGGTGGGGGCCTGGTGACTAAAAGAAAAATTGTCTGCTATAATCATTTGAAAAAATACTTCCTATGTTAATTGATGACTTTAATATTTGAGCATGAATATGAACAAGCAAATAATAATCGTGTTTGAAATGGTGCTTACAGATAAAGGTGATATTCTGAAATAATACATTACACCTTGATATTTGCCACAGCTTCAGTTTCATGAAATTAGGGTCATTCGGTTCAGTTTAGATGCTGATGTGTACGCTATACTGCCAAAAGTATTCACTCACCCATCCATTATAAAATATGCTACAACCCTTGGAGATGATAGTGTTGTGCTGCAGACGGCCAGGAGATGGGGACAAACTCCAACAAAATATAAAGGTCCGCTCGGGGTGCTGCCCCTGCTCCATCATCACATACTGCCAGAACAAGTGAAGAAATAATGAATCATCAGTTAGGGCCTTTAATCGAAACGTAGACAGCTTATTCCATATGATTTAATAGCTGGCACCATTTTTGAGGAGCTAATACTCAGTATAATTTTAAAGCAGTGAAGTATTAACGCTGCAGAGCTCGGTAGCCTGATTTTTGTGGCTTTTAACGTTAAGCTAGCTAAACAAGCTCAGTCAAACTTGTACTTTTTTGTGAAAGATGGCTGACAACGGAGCGCACCCGACTGAAGAGGACCCGGCCGCCGCTTTCCTGGCTCAACAGGAGAGTGAGATAGCGGGGATAGAGAACGACGGCGAGGCGTTTGGGGCGCTGGAAGGAGCGGGTGTCCAGCAGCCGCAGACGGTCAACTATGGCAAGTTTGTGCCTGAGCTAATGGCAGCTAATGTTTAGCTAACGAGCTAACTAAAGCTAGCTGATAGGAAGACCGGTGCTCGCGTCGATAACTTGCATAGTAGTTAGCCAGCAAAGGCCAAACCTCCACAGGTTAACAGTAACACCAGTGTCTGATACGAGCGGTTAACACTGTCAGCCCGGCGTTATTTGTAGTCAGACTAACAGTACGTTAGCCTTATCGCTTAGCTAGCTGAGGGTACACTGTAACTAAGCTAAAGAGCAAGTGCTCCGGAAAATCCTGTCTTTTTATCCAACAGAGTAGCCCAGGCTATATGACACAGGTGACCAAACAGGTGCTGCTGCATTTCTGAAGTCTTATCCGTTTCCGTAGTAGAGCGAACATAAGTTACTCCACATACTATAGCGAGGACGTGTAACTTATAACTTTTTAACGTATATCTCTGTTTGTGTTGTTTTTGATTTTTTTAAAATGTTAGACGGCTTTGAAGAGTCAGCCACGCTGAATGGAGACATGTTTCAGGTGAGCTTCAGCCTCTCTCTAATATCTCTTTATACAACCTGTGTGCGGCGGAGTTTGACTCTGAGCACCCTAATCCTGTAATGAATGACGAATGGGGGGTTACTGTGGAGGTCATGAATGAGCTGAATGTCTGTTCATAATAGAGTAAATGTTTTCTGGCCTCCAACAGGAGTCAAATGGCCCAACAGACAACTATGCAGCCATTGCCCAGGTGGATATTCAGAGGCAAGAACCTGAAAGTTTACGCAAATGGAGGGAGGAGCAGAAGGCACGCCTTGAAGCATTAGGTTAGTAAAAAGGTTCCCCTGGCGCTGTCAGTGATAATGTATAATGCACTTACTAACGTGTATCTGATGAGCCACATGACACGCGTTTTTTTATTTTCATTATACAAGGCCATGACTTAATTTCACCCCGAGGCAGATATGCTTCACTTTACTGCCTTGTGCCCTTCTGCGTAGATGCTAAACTGCCTTTCCACACACTGACAAAGTTCAAACTAATCAGAACGTCTCGCCGTATCTCACATGGTTGTAATGCACTTTATTTCTTCTCTCTGTTTTGTCTCCTTCTGGGGACTCTCTGTGTGAAATGTCTGCTGTGTTGCATCCTAACAAGACTCGGCGTCCAAGGCAGCGGAGGAAGAGTGGAGAGTGAAAGCCAAGAAGGAGCTTGAGGACTGGCATGTACACCAAAATGAGCAGATGGAGAAGAACAAGGCCAACAACAGGTTAGGATCTGACCTCCCCCAGTGCTCACCGCTAACATACAGAGAAGTACTACGATGTATTGGTATAACTTATTGAAAATGTTGATTTTACTGTTAGCGATGAAACACCGGCTTTAGTTTCCCAAACATGCCTCGCCTTAGATAAGAAACTTTCAGTGGCGGTCCTCATAGATTGTTTCACTGTCTGGGAAAGTGAACCTTTCTCTACAGTATTACATCCTAGACTTGTGTATGTTTTACATCTGAATGATAAACGTACACAGTTGGGGGTATATGAGTTGAATTTATTGCATCGAGGTGATCCCAACAGTGTAATACTTAAAGGCTGATAATTTAGCCTGGTTGCCCTCAGCATCATAAACTGTGCAGTCTCTTAGTTTTTTCTTGACCAAGCTAACCAGCTCTTCTCTCACACTTCCCAACAGACTCTGTCCAAGTCTGGCACGGTATCGCTCTGCATCTGTAGCTCTAGCTTTCTTTTTTTTTTAAGCACTGAGAGACAATACTCTAATGAGATATTAGTCTACAGCTGTGTGTCCAGTTCAAGTGCCTGGAAAGCAAAACAGGAAGCTGGCTAGATAGCAAGAATGCAGACAGACAGAAAACGCCAGTCCAGTCCATTCTAGATTGTTTATGACATTAGTGCAGAAGAGAGTTGCTTTTTTATCATTAGTCATTTTTTTCCATTTCATTAGAAATGTTTCTCAGTTGCTTACACAAGCTTTTAAATCAGACTCTAACACTTCTCTGCTTGTTGTCTGACACTGAAACTGTTCTCCTTTCTCCTTCTTTTTCCTGCTTTCTTGACCTTGCCTGCACGCTAGGATTGCTGACAAGGCTTTCTACAAACAGCCCAACTCTGATGTTATAGGCTTTGTGTACGTTTATGCTTTCTAATGTTGTATGCCCTCCCCTCGAATTACCTCTTTTCCCCCAATGCATGACCCAACACTGAAATTGTCAAAGGCCTCGTTTGACATTAATTGTATTTTTTTTTTTTTTTAGTGAGATGTACAGTTGGCCTGCAATGTTTTTATATATGAAAATAAGTATTAAATATGTCACCAGTAAAGTGTATACAAAGCATAAACAATATAAAAGATGGATGCAGCTACCATGAAGTTAAGTTATGAAGCCTTACCATGAATGGATTTTGACAAGTTGTTAGCTATGGGCACATCCTGCTTGATCTGCCTTTCTGACCCTTAGAATAACCATATTTTACAAAATTACTTCATGTTCTGTTCACTATGATTGAAAAAAAGCAATTGAGCCCATAAAGTCATCACTAAAGGGTGCACTGATTTCAAAGAGCGGGGGAACTGAAGACCTTTTTCCTCAAAACATCTTTTCACGTGTACCTCTTGTCCACTGGTACTTACTCAACTGGACTCTACTTGGTTTTCAGGGTTTTCCTTTGGGTCTTTTAGCACCTACTCAGCCGGGGTTCCAAGCAAGCTGAGTCGAGCCGAAAATGTGATGTCAACAGACTGCATGCCACTGATTGGCCAGGCAGTGACGTCACTAGACAAGTCATGAGAGCGGCTCCTTCACGAGAATCAAACTCTCCGTTTTTGAAACCCAGCAGCGAGGGAAATGGCCGCACACTAACAGATGTTGCAGACGTTTTTGTGCTTGGTGGCTGACGACAGAATCTGGAGGGAGCGACCGTTTGTGTCGCATGCAAATGACGTCACAGGGCTTTTGGACCACCTTGCTATAACGACCCCACCCAAAATGCCTGAAACGCAGTAGAGTCAAGCTGAGTAGGTGCTAGTAGAAAAGAGGCTTCTGAAGTCTTTGCAGCCTGAGAAATTGCCTCCTACTGGCCATTAAAACAAAGGCAAGATTCACATTTTCGATCTGGAGGCTACGTCCATCTTTTACACCGTGTACAGTATAAAAAGATGCATGAAGTTTTGTTTTGTTTTTTTACTGTCTTGTGCTCTTGATGTGATTGAACTTTGTGGTTGAGAACCGTGTTTGGCTAAGGCTGGGTTTGCTTTTGTGAAATCCCTCTGATACCTTCCAGCTCACTGACACCTTTCTGTGCTCCCGTTCACACCCATAGAGCATCTGAGGAGGCTTTCCTGGCAGAGACTGACAGCAACAGCCCCGGATCTGAATGGGAGCGAGTAGCCCGTCTCTGTGACTTCAATCCAAAAACCAACAAGCAAGCGAAAGATGTTTCTCGAATGCGATCTGTGCTGATCTCTCTCAAACAGGCACCTCTGGTTCGCTAGAAGATGTCAGTGGGGGAGCTAGAAACATTGCCTTTTAATCTCACATTGCATCAGAAGGATTTGTATGCCCTTTGTGTAAAAAAATTCTGGTATGTTTATAACTTTTAAACACTTCCTGCCTTTAACAATGCCTATTATAATCAAATAATATACTTAATCTGACGCTCGTGTGAGAGGAGGGCCTTTTGTTACGACATCCTTTAGCTGGTCAGCTTCATCACTGCTATATTAAGAAAATATTATTACTGTAAGTTCAGTAATTTCCTTTTCTCCTTTAACTTATAAATTGTTATTAGGTCAACATTACTGCATGCCTTCCCGATATTTTGGATGCACAGTTTTAGTTGTTTTTTATAAATTAGCATTATGGTCAAACACCCAATGATTAAACACTGTTACAGATTAGATTGTAACCAGTTATGCCTCTCATCAACTGTAAACACAACCATTAACCTGAGCACATTAACATATGGTGTATTATGTTATATCCCTAATTACTGTATTTAAGTTAGTTAGCATACATACGCAAGCTTGTGGCCTTTTTTGATCTAGTTCTTGCTACAATTTGAGCACTTAGCCGGATGAATTTCTCTTCAATTTGGCAAAACTTCAGCAAAAAAAATAAATTAAAAAACAACCAAAGATTTCTGATTTCATCAAAAATTTCAGAGTTCACGATTGACGGGTTGTTTCTCATCTCACCAATTTTTTTTTGTCTGCAAAAGTGACCGTTTTCTGTTATACCAACAAATTTTTTATTTTTATTTTTTAATGCATTAAGGGTTCATTGTCAACAGAGACGTCTTCACGTTGTTTCACACGTTGCCTATTTGGATTTAATGAATAGTGAAAAAGTGAATGTTAAAAGGGAACTGGAAAATAAACAACAGTGGAGTGTGATCACCTCAGCTGATTTGTCTTCAATTCTTTGTTGTAACTATTGACATCTTAATGCACTGGAGATAATTACTTGAAATGTAATTGTGTCCCTGAGCCCCTTGTATTTTCACACACCAGCCACTTTCTTAGGTACAGTTGTTCAAGTGCTTGTTAACACAAATCTCTAATCAGTGAATCACATGGCAGCAGCTCAGTGCATTTAGGCGGATAGATACGGTCAAGATGACCTGCTGAAGTTCTGACTGAGCATCAGAATGGGGAAGATTAAAGTGACTTTGAATGTAGCATGGTTGTTGGTGCCAGACGGGCTGGTCTGAGTATTTCAGAAACTGGTGATCTACTGAGGTTTTCCTGCACAACCAACTTGAGGGCTTATAGAGAATGGTGTGAAAAGCAGAAAATATCCAGTGAGCGGCAGTTCTCGGGGCCCAAAATCCCTTGATGTCAGAGGAGATTGGCCACGCTGCTTCAAGCTGATTGGAAAGCAGCAGGAACTTGAAAAACTACTTGTTACAACCAAGGCATTGCAAAAAAAGTGTCTCTGAGTGCACTGCAACCACACCTGCTGCCACTCCTGTCAGTTAATAGAAAACAGTTTGCACAGGCTCACGAAAATTGGACAACACAAGACTGGAAAAATGTTCCCTGATCTGATGAGTCCTGATTTCTGTTGTGACAGATGGTAGGCTTAGAGTTTGGTGTAAACATGAAAGTGTGGAGCCATCCTGCCTTGTATCAATAGTTCATGCTGCTACTGGAGGGGTAATGGTGTGTGTGTGGGGGGGTGTTCTTGACACACTTTGGGCCACTTACTACCGAGTTTTATACACCACAGCCTACTTGTGTATTGTTGCTGACCATGTCTGTCCCTCTATGACCACAGTGTATCTATCTTATGATGGCTGCTTCCAGCAGGATAGCATGAAGAATTCATGCAGCTGTGAAGGCAAAAGGGGGTCCAACCTGGTCCTAATAAGATGGCAGGTGAGTATATGTGAAATAGGTGTTCTTGTGGGATTTACACACACTTTCATATATATTACACTTAACCGTGCTAGCACAGTTCTCTTCTGCTGTGATTTCATAAAGTATATGATTTGCATTCCTGATAATACATGTGAAGCTCTCCTGGAGGATTTTATTCTGTTGAGTGCTTTAAGGTACGAGATACTTAAGCCAGTAACAATGAATTCCCCCACTCATTTTTTTATATAACAAAGTTTAACATATTAGGAAATGCCAACTCAACAGAAATACATATTTATCTTAAATACGACGAAAACACAAAGTTCAAATGTGAATTTATATTAGAATATAATAATGGCAGTAATAATGTGTGGGATACATTTGAAATCGAGCTCATCATGAGCATGTAGCAAGAAAATTTACATTTATCAGCATTTTGCTTCAACACCATGATAGAATAGTTACAGAAGTTCAGCTTGCTTACGTTGTCTGGTAGCGAGCTGATTCTACTTTCCACATTGCGAGCGTGAAGCAAAATATTCATTTACTGTGAGCAATTCACAGTTTTTAAACAGCAATAAATAATGCTGCCATTAACATATTTATCTGAACAATGTTAAAGACACAATACATCGTTCAGTTTATCCAAATAAGTCTGATTCAGCAGTTTGAATGGACAACGGCAGACGTGGGATCAATGCATTTCACTCCTTGGGTTTCAGAGCCGTGGCAAAAACACCGACAATAATGGCGACAACAGTGAAGCCTTGAGCAAAGATGCGTCCCCTCATTAACAGCTGGGACTGTCTGGTTTTCCCTTGATGGAAGGCACGGAGACCATACATCAGCGCTCCTGCTGTTCCCAAGCAACCTGGAAAATAAATAGGAATTTATAGCTTATAAACTGGATTTATTAAGACAATAAACAGGGTCCAAAGACAAGGCAGAAGTTGTGACAGAATACTGTAACTAATGCCAAGTAGAAGGGGAAGGTGGCGATGCAAAAGGTGCACAACACTGCTCAGGCACTTGTTAGTTATCAAGGTGGTGTTTAGTAAACATAAAATACAACGTTTATAGCGGGGAACTGGCTGCAGTCAACGGTAAAACAACAGGACCACAAACTTTAGACTTTACACAGGATTTAGTTTTGTTCATTTCCAGTGAGAATTTTGTTGTTCCAGCAACAGATGACCTGAAGTTTTTGTTGAGAGTAAAGAACTCAAAATGGATCACTGAGATACTTTATAAAGTAAAAACCAACAGACCTCAGCACTTTTTAAATTATATATATATATATATATATATATATATATATATATATATATATATATATGTGCGTGTGTGTGTGTATATATATTAAAAAATCTTAAATGCTTTAGAAGAGAATAAGTAAATGTTTTAATTCTACTTTATTTATTTCTCTATTCCTATGTTTGACTTACACCGAGACCTAAGAATCTACGTTTCGTTCACACTATGTCTCAGTCTGAATGACAATAAAGCTGAGTCTGAGTCTAAATGCTTTAGGGAGTCTTTAGGGAACACTCCCGTTTTTTCTTCTCACCTCAACTGGCTCCTCTACATCAAAACGAGCCACCTGAGGTGGTTTGGGCATCTGACTAGGATGCCTCCTCGGCGCCTCTTGGGTGAGGTGTTCCAGGTATGTCCTACCATGAGGAGGCCCCAGATCAGACTCAGGACATGCTGGAGAGATTATATCTCTCGTCTGGCCTGCGAATGCCTCAGTGTTCCCCTGGATAAGCTGGAGGAGGTGGCTGGGAAGAGGGAGGTCTGGGTTTTTCTGCTTAGGCTGCTGCCCCCACGACCCAGCCCCAGATAAGCAGAAGAAAATGGATGGATGGATGGATTTTTCTTTCCTTTTTTTTTTTTAGCCGATTCCTGCTATTTCATCGTAACTGAATTAATGAACAAAAACACACTAATCTGATGTATTCCCAGTTCAGTGAATTCTTTAATTATGGACGGTTACAAAGGTTACATAATTTCTGTGGAACCTTTAAAGATCATTTTCAGGGGTTTTCCTGTAACACATGACACAATAATTGCTTGAAAGCACATGGTGCATTACCTGGAACTCCTTTCTTTATAGTTATAAAACAGCTTATGACTTTGGCAGAGGATGGCCGTCCTAGTTACCTTTAGCGTAAATGTGAGGGACATCTAACTGCCGGAAGGATCCCTTTTCCTACTGATAATCTGCTCCTGGAAGACTTAGGAGGCTCCTCTCTTCTGTCCAGTCTTTCCCACTCAGTGTCCGTATGACTTCTGCAGCAATTACTAACACTTACCATAAATGAGTGGTAGTCGATCAGTAATTTCAATATAGGCAAATGGTTCTAATGGACTATTTATTTATATATATATATATATATATATATATATATATATATATATATATATATATATATATATATATATATATAAATAATGATAAAAGAAACTAGCAAAGGCTACTTTAATAAAGCACAGTGAAGTAGCAGTGAGTAACCCAGCAAATACAAAATCCCCATGTTTTTAATTTCTTTCCCAAAACATTACTTTGAAAAAGATGCCATGTTGGGCCAAAGCTGTGCCCCCGGACCGCAATTGTTACATAAATATAGGAATGCATATAAATAACAACATGAACAACAATGACCTCTGGGAATACAACAGACGCTCCCGCACCCAGGAACCGAAAGCAGTTTGCTGGGAAATATCCAGAAGGTCAGCTACACGTTTGCTCTGTTATTAGCCGGAGTCGAGCATTCCAACGTGTTTTATATGCTAACACACTGTTTCGAGCAGGCTGTTAAGTAAAGGTCGCACTGTACCCCGCTTGTGTAACTCACCTAATGGGACGAACGGGTTCTCCTTGGTTTTCCTCACAAACTTTTCTTTGAATGTTTCATCTTTGGTCTTAGGCAAAGGGTTGAAGCCTTGGATATTTGGAGGCTGGGATAAGTCAAACGGCACACCTCTCTGCGGAGGTGCTTTAGGTGTTTGTGCTGCCAGTCCGGGTGGTGTTGCGGCCGCCATACTTAAGTTGGAAGAGAAAAACCGGAAAACTACAGAACTGCACTTCCGGTTACGGTTTGCTGTGACTTCACAATAAAGGTCCGAATATTTTAAAGGTCACAAAAAACAAACAAAAAAATCTACTTTTCTCTCATGAATACCAATGAGTCTTTCACTTCCAAAATAATAAATTAGATCCTTTTTTTTTTTTTTTACAGATAGACAGATAGAAATCTGTCCCGTCAATCTGTTGACCATAAAGAAGAGGTCAGAGGTCAAATGTAACATTTTAAAATTTTATATGGTACTTTATATATGTTGACAATACACAGCACACTTGTAAGAATAATGGTTTCTAAGTTGTAAGGCTTTTTTTTTTTGTCAATTTTGGACCAATAGATCATTCAGTTTGCCTTGAAGACCTTGGTGGATGTGAGTCAAATTTTAATGAACACACCTACAAAGTTTTATCAGAATGTATACAAAACTTTTTGGCCTATACTGTTTACAGACAGAATGACACAAAAATGCTACCAAAAGCATAACCTCCTTGGCGGAGGTAAATATAAATTCACACAACTACTGAATGTTTTGTGATAAAACCGCTGCAGTATAATGGTGATCTCTGTCACCAGAGCACCCCCAAAACCTCTTAGTTACTTAGTACTAAGACACAGTATAATCCAGCTGATCTGGTGATCAATGAATCAAAAAATTATGATCCAATAATATGATGCATTAGTCTGCATGAGTGCTTTAATTTTACTTCAAATATACTTTGATGCTAAAATGTTTGCACTGTTTGAGATTTTTATTTAAGAGTAAATATTTTATCACAACTTTGCAACAATTTTTAATCTCAAAGTTGAATTTGTCATGAATTTCCATCTATATACAGGTGTTTGCTGAGTGTGCATAAACTTTTGAGCTTGAAAGGAAGTGATTCTCAAACACATCTGAGCTTTTGAAGTCCAGGGGCTGATCAATTAAAGTGAGAATTTATCACTCAGTGAAGAGGTGATGCATGCATATTAAATCAAGGTACTTACTTCAAATGTAATACACTAGAGGTGGCTTATGAGAAAAACTGAAACTCCTTACACTCAATCAAGCATGGTTCCACTGTAAGAAAAGGGCATAGTTGATAATTTATTAAAATTAAATCAATAGAGAAATTTAAATGTGGCCTAATAAATTTTTAGTAGCAACTGCTGGATGTTCCAGACACTCTGGATGCAATATTTCACTCTCCAGTGGCTCATTTCTATGCTTTGCACTCAGGAGACCACCACACATCACAATGATAAAATTTTGACTACTCTTCAAGAGCCACAGTTTATTTTAAAATGACCGCTATATGGAGGATTACGCTGCATTTTAAATGTTTACCCGAAGCTCAATATTTCTTAAGAAATCCATTCTTACCACTTGGTGGCAGTATTGTATAAACTTCACTGATTCACCAGCATTAAAAAAAAAAAAACAGAACAAAAACAAAATGAGGCTTTTGTGTCCTCCTTTCTTGCCATTGTGGTCCAAGTTCAGATTCTATGAATATCTAAAATCCTGTTAAAGATGCCACTGGGTGAAAACAGTGACGTGCTTCCAGCTTTTCCACTTTCAAAATTGATTTCAACTACAATAAATTTTATTAGATAAATAATACAAAAACAAGTTTGCATAAAGATTCCTGCAGTCAAGAAGCTGGAGCCCAAAAAGCTATATTAAAAAAAAATTTGAAGGCTCAGGAGTCACATGTTCAATCAACACAGGAAAATAAGCAAAAAATGTTTGAACACACAAATATTTTTCAATCTTTTTATTGAATATTAAGGTAAATATTTCACATTAATACAGGCTACATAAAGTAGAGCCACTATACGACATGAAATTTACTCTCATTTTAACCCTTTTTAGTATGTAAACAATTATACATGTATTTACCACTCTAAAAGGTTCTGATTTCGCTTTCTCTTCAGGTAATCATCTAGTTCTGGGCCAAGTTTAAATAGCTACTTCATGTTGAGCCCCCTGTAGCCCGAGAACGGTGTACGCGGGTTTAAAGTCAAAAATCGCTAAACTACGCAGAGAATGGATCCTGTTAAACAGGTGATCGCGCATGTATGTTTGCATCATTGGAACCACTGATAACAGCTCTGGCCCAATTTCCTCTTTGCTCATTTAAGATAGGCACATCAAAGAATGGCGTCAAGAGACCTTCCAATTCTTCAACCTTTGCTCTGCACTTTCAGGTCTCTACTAAAGTTTAAAAGTTTGTACTCGTTATTTTTTCGTCATCTTATTCGGTCAAATCGGTCAGTTGGTATTACATGTTTGCGCTGTGGGTCATGCTGTGTGTGTTTGATTGCTGTAGGACGCAGTCTAATTGACATGGTTCAGGTGCACATTGCCCACATGAGGTGCCCAGGTACCAGTCCACACCTGAGGGAGAGAGCACAAAGGTCAGGTGGGTTTATTAGTCAAATACTGCTTCTTATAAATGGCATAAATCTACACAAACGTCACGAGTTTAATAATAATAATAATGCCATAGACTTATATAGCACTTTTCACGGTACTCAAAGCGCTTTACAATTCTGTGCACCATTCATTCACACCTCAATCATATTTGAGTTTGATTTTATAACTTACCTGTTGTTGTGGGTCAGAGTTATCCGCATTATTTGGGACCACTTTAATGATGGGGCTCCATGCAGGGTCACCAGCGTGCAAACCATTGTACATTGGTCCCCCTGGGCCCTCTGCCATGGTAGGATGAGGGGAGAGCATGGTTCCTCCATACATTGACATGGGCATCCCCTGGAGAAACAGGCACAGATAACTGGTGAAACAGGAGTACACAGAGAAACAGAAGTTAAAAGTCTGATAGAGTTACAGCTCTGTGTTACCTTTGGGAAATCCATGTAGCTGTTGGGCAAATGTTGCGGCTGGTGGTAGCTGTTAGCAGGGTTTGCGATGCCCGTGTCATCCTGCTCCATGGGCTGGTGCTGAGAGAAGGCTGATTGTTCCGCATGCAGCTGTGGGTGCATCATGTGGCTGTTCATCAAGGGCTGGGACCAACCAGACATAGCCTCTGTACCATAATAACACAAGCTGTTAACGATTTTAAATCACTGGATATTGAGACTCAATTGCTGTATGTTGTTGTGCTTAATTCACACATGTCCAACTTGCTCTTACCTGAAGCACTGCCAACCCCAAATGACCAAATGCCTCCCTGTCCAACTGATGCTGTGTAGCTGGTTGTGAGCAGAGGTGGGTTTACAGACCCGGTCTGCCTAATCCTGGCCAACCGCTCTGTGCCGATGGGTTGGGGGACCTTCCGATCCTGTTGCGAGGAGCTGCCTGGCTTAGGCTGTGGAGGAGAAGCAACTGCTGAGGTGGAAAGGGCAGAGGAGGACACTGTGGAGGGAGGTGGGACAGGAGATTCACCTGGTGGAATAGACAAAATGTCCAGGTTAAAAAATTTCAGAGTAATTTTTGAGAGATATTCACTGTGCCATTTTACAAGCATGAAAAATGGATTTGGAAGGGATTAAAGAAGAAAAAAGAAAAAAAGAGTTACATCTAAGGCTGAAAATGTAAAAGAATTGAAGATTCTGGTACCTGATGTGGATGCACTCCATGGGTGAGGAGAAAAGTGCTGTCTGCTGAATGAGGGTGCGCCAGCTGTATGACCAGGTAGAAACACAGGACTCCCAGAAATATTGGTGGCATAGCTGGTCAATGCTGAGGGCACAGACAGTGGAAGGAGACTGTAAACGTCACACTACTAAATAAAAAAAAATGTAAGGCCTTACACATTAGCATATATTCTCACATTTGGTTACATGTGTACTGTTACTACCTCCATTTTATTCCTCCTGAAAAGTGATTAAATCGAAAGAAACAAAATTTTAAAAAGATAAACAAAAAAAATGACAGTCGTACCAATGGGGCTGTTGCCCATTCTCTGGGAGGTGGAGCGGTAGCCAACGGCTTTGGAGCTGTCTGGAGGAGGTGGGGGCATCATATTCTCCAGCTGGCCCATGCTCATGTACGCTTGTGGGGCAGAGAAGGACTGCTCTGGGGGTGATCGTGCAGGCAAATGACACGCACCCCATACCTGACTGTTTCCCACCTGCAAAGGTAAGCACAACTGATTACAATCAAAATACAACTGAATGGCGCACTTTTCAAAGTCTAAATGTAATATCATGGTAAAGTTGTAATTGTAAAGATATATTTGCACGCACCTGGCTATTATTATCAAAGATGCTGCTGAAATTGAAGAGACCTGCAGGACCAAAGTTAGGGGGCATCTGCTGAGGCTTGCCTGCACTGGTGACATGCTGCATTTGAGAACCGTTCATCATCCCAAGATTAGCAGAGACCTGAAGGGAGCCTGGAGCCTGGGCTTGAGCTTGGGTCTGGGCTTGTGGAGGCAAACTTGTTGGCTGGGAAGTTTGGTTTTGGGTTTGTTTTGGGGCTTCTTGATGAGCACTGAAGGGTACAAACACAGACTGCTGTTGCTGCTGAGTCTGCTGCTGCTCAGGAAGGGAATAATAAGGCCCTGGTGGTTGCATACGATGGGAGACTCTGGGCGCAGGGGCAGAGAAGTGGGGTACGGTGCTGTTGGGGTGTGTGATATTGTGCGAGAAAACAGGAGGTGGTGCTGTAGGAAGGTGGGAGCTAGGCTGTGGGTTGAGATGGGGCGGTGGAGCCTCTGTGGATGGTACAGAGGAGGAAGGGGGAGGTAAGTGTTGTCGGGGCTCTGTCTTTGGAGCTAAAGCCATGGCAGGGGTGGTGAAACCCACAGAGTTGACACTCTCACTGACAGCAACAGACTGGCTCTCTAAAGGCAGAGATGACTTGTCTTTTCCAATAGAGGGAGCAGCACTGGGCTCTGTTTTAACTGCCTGGATGGGGGGCTGTGAAATGGGTCCCACTGGCTGCTGAGGAACATTAGCTGTAGTTGTAGTGGAACTGTGATGTGCGGGAGAGCCGGTGCCTCGTACTGTACTGCTGGCACTGGAAGGTGCTGCAACAGAAACAGGTGTGACACCAGCAGGCTTGGGGTCAGGGGCAAAGAGCTGTTTCCTGACGGTGGAAGGCGTGGCGACACTAGGATGGGGATTATATGGAGTAGGGTTAGGTGTGTGAGGCGAGGCTGCAACAGCCGATGTGTTAGGAGCACTGGTGGTGGTGGTATTGGTGGTTGTGACTGGAGCTCCTGAGCTTGTAGTGCTGCTGTGCTCACTGTGAGTTGAGTTGGGTCTGGCCTGGGGTCCCGTATTATTGGTTCCTCCACTGTGTTTGGGGGAGCTGTTAGCACTGCCGGGACTCACAGGACGCACCGGGAAAGGTCCCCAGGTGCTAGCAGCAGGAGAGAAGGTGCCACCAAACTGTGCCATGGGTAGACGAGGGTGTCTGATCTGGTGCATGGTCTGAGCAGCCAGGAGAGCCAGCTGAGGATGGGTGTATGCCAGGGACAGAGACACTGGGAAAGGCTGCCTGACGTTTGAGGACAGCCCTTTCCCAATCTTTCCCCCGGGCTGAGAGGAGGATGAAGACGAGGATGAGGAGGGCTGAAACGAGACGCCTGTGGAAGTGGCCAATGAGCTTAGAGCCTTTGGCCCAGTGGTTGAACCACTGGTGGCCCCTGTGGTACTGGTGAAAGAAGCTGAGGTCGTTTTAGAGCCAGGCGCTCTGATGTGATTCCGGGGAATCAGATCCTCAAGCTCTTTGGCTGGGTCCTGGATCAGAGCATTGATCAGCTGGACCGCATACCTCGTAGACTCTGTGCCTCCTCTGAAACAAAATACCACAATATGCTTATTCAGAATGTGTCCTAAGAAATAAGCTATTAAATGAAATTGTCCTAAAAATAAAAATGTTACATTCTGACAGCCAAATAAATGTCCAACAACTGTAGCTCATACAAATTAACACCAAACACAGACAACTTCAATGCACATCATTTTAAGCTGTTAGACTAAAACAAAGAGGAAGTAAACTATCCAGCGACACTCATTTTCCCCCTCAACATATCAACTATAATAGTGCTCCCCTTATTTTTATTTTTTTCACTCCTTTCAGCCATTCATTTTCATGGCATAATGTACAGCCTTGTGCATTCATGATGTCAAACAGCAATAAATACATTAAAGAGGTCCGTATTTTCAAACTAATGTGGATGTCCACTGTTTTGCGGGCTATGAGAAAGATGTAAAGCATATATGTCTGCGCATTCAGTCTCACAATATGATTCTTGTATTTATTTTGAAAATGCACTTGCCTGCCAGCTCTAAATGCCTTGTAAACACTCCTTATATGATTAAGCTATTTTTCCACCTTTTTAGCCCTAGTTGTCTTTGTGAGCTGAGAAAGTCTTGGGGGAAATACTAGAAAGAGTAAGTCTACATGTTTTGCACAGCACGTGTCAGATTTGTATTTTGACATCAACCAAAAAAGAGGCCTTGCATACTTTATTACATCAAACTGCTGTAATTCAACTGCAATGGCTTTACAGCCCACCAGAGGGCATTGCATTTACCTTATGGTGATCATCCTCTCTCCATTCTTGTCCTTTTGTTTGTCCACGTCAATGTGAGCTCCTGTCACGTCTTGGATGGCTGTTATGTTGCAGCCTCCTCGACCCATGATCCGAGACACAACGGACGCTGGCACAGAAAGCTTCTTTGATCTTCAAAAGACGATGTAAAATGTTGGCATTAATGTTTGTACCACAGTGACTGCACTGTTGTCTTAATTTAGCAGACAGCATGCATTCATTAGTTTTGTGCATAAACAATGCCTTTCCTTAAGATCTATACAATAAAGAAAAAGTTAATTTTGACACATGGTGAGAAAAAAAAAAAGTTCCTCTTGGTAATATGTGCATACGGAGTCAAACTTTTAAACTGACCTTCTGACCACCTCCTTCCAACCTTCTTCTCTTTTCTGTCCTCTCTTAGGACTCGTGAGGCTGAGCTTACTGTTGGGTGAGGTGACGGGAAGAGCCATGGTCTTGAATGGGGAGGGCAGGGAGTTGGAGGTGGAGTCGCTTGCATCTGCAACTCTGTAACCAGACAGTTTGCTTACAGACATGATGGGATATAATGAAGACATGAGTTGTCATATCTACATGCTTGATCAGACACTCACTTCTGCGTTGGTTTTGAGATGGAGACTGTGACCTTATTGTCCACTTTGCCGTCAGTCTGCAGCTGTGAATTGTGTCTCTTCTCTGGGGCAGGCAGGAGGGCCTGAGCTGCTCCTGAGGAGGGGGCTGAGGAAGAAGAGGATGAGGAGGAAGAGGAGGAGGAGGTGGCAGAGGAAGTGAGGTCAGGGAGGTAGTTGAGCTCCTGGCTCTTGCTCCCACTGCTGCTGCTCTCACTGGCACAATCGGTGCTATCCAAGGGGTCAGAATCACTGTTGCCGCCTGTCACTCCCCCACCCCCACCCCGTGGCTCACCGTGGATCTTGTTCTTGTCAGCCTTGTGCTGTGCTAGTGCAACCTATAAAGAAATGTACACATTGTCATTGTTTCACCCTCATTCATTAGGGTAATCTAGAGATGAAAACAAAACACCATAGATCAAAAACAACAGTGCTCACCTGTGGATCCTGCAAAATGATGGGTTCATTGGGCACCGAATCCTTGGTCTTATTCTTTTTGTTCTTGCGATTGGTGCTTGGGGTAGTAGCCACACTCGCTCGCTTCTTACTGAAAGCTGTAGTGAAAGTAGTGGAGGTGGCAGATATACCAATGGTGGTGGTGGTGGTTGCACTCGGAGGTTCAATAGGAACCTCTGGTTCTAAAGAAGGCAAGGGGTAAAATTCAGACATTAGGAACCATTGGACCGAGTTATTCCAGTCAAAATATATTAAAGTCTTGACAATTTTTTTTTTTTTTTTTAAATTCCAGTTTGGACAAAACAATACCTTCAGCTGAATCCTCCTTCTGCTCCTGCATCTCAGAGGTCTCCTCCTTGGTTTTCTGTCCCTCCTCTTCCTCCTGTTTCCTCTTCTGTTCCTCCTTCTTCTTCTTGCGTTTCTCCTTCCTCTTCTCACGCTTGGCAGCCAGAGCCTGCTTCTTGCTCTCCTCTCGGGACTGCAAAACAGTCACAATTTTTTTTCCTCTGTATCCATGCCTTGTACTCAAAATGCTTTAACCCCCTAAAACACAGCCACATTTGTCTGAAATTACCTTCTCCAAGTCTAGCTCCTTGAGGAGGATGCTAGCGTTCTTGTTGGCCTCTGCAGCCTGCTGGTCTTTAGCTTTGACAATGGTCTCCATGCATTGGTGACACTTCTTCAACAGCTCCTGCAGGACACACCTGGAGTTTTAGCTCTGTACATTTCTGTCAATTTAGTAGCTATAGGCAACTAGAGACTGAAATGCAAACAATATCAACCTTATCCGCAATGGTGGCGATATATCTCATGCACTCAATATCAGATGGGAACTGGTTAACCTCCTTCACAAGGTACTGCACCACCTTCACATGACCCTGAAAATTTAAGTAAAGCTTTAGTAACCGCAGTCTTTCCAAAGTGCAGCAGGACACAAACGTTTTTGGATTTTATTCTACTGCGCACCTTGCGAAAAGCCGCCATAAGTGGGGTAATCTTTCGGTTGTCAGCTGCATCCACATCAGCACTGGCATGCACCAGGAGCTGGACCACATCAAAATGACCACCGTTTGCTGCCAGCCAGAGGGGAGTGTTCCCTTTCTTGTTTCGTACATCAATGTGTGCACCCCTAAAAGAAAAGAATTATTGCTTTCAATAGTCAATTAAGGTCACTTATTGAGGTTGAAAGACAGGATACAAGTTATGGCAAACATCTGTTTTATAAAAAAGGAAAGAGGGGGAAAAAAAATTAAAATCAGCAAAAGTATGACTTAAAACATCTGCTGCACGTGAATAAGAAATACACAACTTGCATTCAATCAGTAGTTTTCGTGAACCGAGCAATGCAGAAGCTTCCCCAAAACTAAATTCAAAACTAAACCAGTGAAATTGAATTCAACAACTGGAATATAGTTCTACAGAAATGCCTAAAAATCTAACACCCCTCACCTGTTGATGAGCAGCTCACAAAACTTGTAGTGGCCCTTGTCGGCAGCAATCGTGAGAGCAGTGTCTCGGGATGAAGGAACAGGGGGGGCATTGACGTCGGCGCCTTTGTCCAGCAGCACTCGGCCAACCTCTGCATAACCTCCTGAGGCTGCTTCCATCAGAGGAGTAAGGCCGGTCTGTTTAAAGCAAGCAATTCGTTAGCAAGAGGGCCAAGTGGGTAAGTGAAAATAATTTTTTTTAAAAACTGTCAGCATTATCTATCTTCCATGTAAATGGAGTTGTCAGTGGGAAAAGTTGCCAACTAGGTGTTCTAGGACATTTTAAAGTGTAAAATTAGTTTGAGGCAGAGGCACTGACTACATTTTCCTCATGACACAATCCTGCAATCATTAAATTACTGCCAAAGCAGTCTGTCTGAGGAGGATGTCTCCTGTCTGTGCAATCAAATAAGTTGTTTGCTAACATTCATCAAACTCTGGGTATCACTCATATGTGTTATTTGTAAGGGGAGCCTGAAACATTTCAATGAGCAAGCGTATCATCATGATTTGTCTGTTGACTGGAATAAAATATGTTTGATCCTGGATGTAGAAACAGCTTGGACATTCTTCAGCAATTGTTTTATAGAAATTGTAAATAAGCATGCCCCCTTAAGAAGATACAGGGTTAAGGGGCGAGATAACCCCTGGTTTTCCCAGCAGACATTCATGAGCATAATCTGGCTTGGGCCAAAGCAGGGGAAACTGGCTCCATCAGCGATTGATTTGTTTTCAGTCAACTAAGAAACAGATGCTTTTCTTTGATCAAGAAAGCCAAATCAGAATATTATTTGTCTGTCACCACTGACAACCTAAAAAAATCCACAAAAATTCTGGAAAGTCATTAATTCTCCTTCAGTTAGCAAAAGCTCCCAGATTCTACCTTCATATATTCTAAAGGATTCTGTTCCTGTCTATGACAGGATGGAAATACTGAATTGTTTAAATAAGGATTTTATCTCTTCTGGCTTCTTATTTGATTTGGTTGGAGTTAATTCTGTGACCCCCTGTTCTTACCTCCCAGTTTACACTGGTGAGCAATTTAATTTAGCTCCTTTTTCTGATAATGAAATCCACAAGGCCTCTAAGTTTTAGATCATAGGAAGTCTAGTGGACCTGATAGAGCCTCTCTTTTTGAAGCTGGCAGCTGATTTTGTAGCAGAGCCTCTTACTATCCTTTTTAACCTCGCAGTGGAAATAAAAAATAAAATTCCTTCAATGTGGAAATCAGCATTTGTTTTTCCCTTATTAAAAGGTGGTGATTCAGCAGTTTTAACTAATTATTGGCCAATTTTCAATTTGTCAGGGCTGGCTAAAATTCTGGAAGCTTTAGTGAGTGAGCAACTAAAGGAGTTTTTACACCACAACATCTTATCAAATTATCAGTCAGGCTTCAGAGAAAAAAACACAAAAACAACAACAACAAAAAACTACCATCACAGTGGCAATGAAGGTGGTAAATGATATAGTGGCACTAGATAAGAAACAATACTGTGCATCACTCTTTATTGATTTGTCGAAAGCATTTGATACTGTGGATCATGATATCTTAAAATTTAGACTCCTACAGTCAGGTTTTCCAGAGACGGCAGTCAACTGGTTCACAAATTATCTTAGTAATAGAAAAGCGCATTAAACACGACCTGTGATTTGTTACTGTCCACAAGGGGGTGCCCAAGGGATCTGTATTAGGTCCTCTTTTATTCATTATTTATAACAATGACTTGGGTCTAAATGTGTCAGGTGCAAACTTTCATTTTTATGCTGATGATACAGTTATTTATTGTTAGGTGTCAACCCTTAATCAAACCCTTGAATCCTTGCAGCATGCATTTTTTGCTGTCCAGCATTCATTAATTAACTTAAAACTTGTCCTCAATGCAGACAAGACTAAGCTAATGGAGATAATAGAGAACAACCAGTGAAATCTTCACTTCAGTGCAGAGATTTTAATTTTAAAATATCTGTTCATTCTGTCCACTCATTTTCCTCTTGTAACTTTGCCTTTAGATCTTCTTAAATATTAGCAAAAGATCCAGTATCTTTTGCCAACGAAGGCAATAAAGGAAGCACTGAATGACCTTCCTTTAATATTTAGCAGATTGGAACAGCTCTTATTAAGATCACCACACCGATACTTCCAGGTCACTTCTTTCAGTTAGGAAGTTTCTCACCTTAGCACGATGCTCTACGTTGGCCTTGCGATCTAGCAGCAGACTGACAACCTCAGCCCGCCCCTGAAAGCAGGCTAGAGTCAAAGCTGTGTTTCTGTTGGTCTCAATCTGGGCATTGATGTCTGAACCCATATCAAGCAACAGCTTCACTGCTGGCACGTGCCCATTCATAGCTGCTAGCATCAGGGGAGAGATGCCCAGCTTACTGCCAGTCCTGAAAAAAGTAAAATTAAGTCTTTAGAAATGGGAAAAAAGAATAAAACAGTGTGAATCTTATATTTATGGTACTAGGTTTGATTAATCAAGGCAATAACTTTGTTAAATCATTGATTATTGCTCATTATTGTAAATATTACATATTCATTGCAATTTGGCATCAGAGAAGGTGTATCTATGCAAGGATTTGTAGCCCAAATAGTATACTGCAGTGGTGGTTGCTCACCTGGAGTTAATCTCGGCACCAGCATTGAGGAGTATTTTGATGATGTTGACGTAACCCCCAGAAGCAGCCAGGCTGAGAGGCGTGTAGTCTGAGACATTGCGGTGTTCCTTATTGGCTCCCCGCAGCAGCAGCAATTCAACAACCTTTCCAACATAAATGATAATCAAGTTAAAACCTGGACTACAGAAATGTCACAAAACTCTGAGGGTAAACTGAAAAACTGTTTACCTCCTGGCGTCCCCCAGAGCAGGCCAGGGAAAGGGGTGTGTCTTTGGTTCTCTCTGATTGAGCCTCAATGTCACCCCCTTTGTCCAGGAGTACCTCAACCACACCTACATGGCCAGCAGTAGCAGCCAGGATCAGTGGAGTAAAGCCTGTGGAGAAAAGAGAAATAATGAGCTTTATTCTTTTGTTATATAAAAACTACTCTGAATTAAAATCCAACTCAATCCTCCAGACTGTCATAATATTATTAGGAGTCTTTTTCATAAGCTCTTTTCAGTCATTCTAAGATACCTTTTTTATCCCGGTGCTCAATATTGGCTCCCCGTGCAATCAGGACAGACACAAGTTCCTCGTGTCCTCCTGCACATGCCAGCGTCAGGGCTGTGTCATGATTACTCTCCGTCTATAAGGTGAAACAACAGGGTAAGTTACTTTGTCCATAAATGTACTGACTTGCATTATCAGTAATATGATAAACCATCATGTCAAAAATGGCTTACGTGTGCGTCTATGTCAACAGAGGGGTAGAGGGGTAGGACTGAAGGGGGAGAGGCAATGTTTGCAGGCGTCTGTGTGGGTGGCTGGGAAAGGGGTGTGGGTGAAGTTGTAGTGTTCAGCATGGGCACGCGGCTGCTCACAGCTGCAAGAGAGGGGGAAAAAAATGTAAGCCAAAAAAAAGGGGGGGGGGTTGTAGACCACAGTCTCATTTTCAGTTAGTTATAAGCAGTTAAACTTCAAAGCACTTGCCTGCCATGATGTCGTCCAGTGTGTCTGTGAGCGTCTGTGCAGGTGTAGCTACCATGAGCCCATTTGGAGCCTGTTGAGGTATCATTCCAGGGCCTAACCCAGCCAGCTGCTGACCCTGACCCTGCTGCTGACCTAACATCTGCTGCCCTACTAGTACCCTCTGCAGCTCTGGACTGGTACTTCCTGGGTAGTCTGCAGGGTTGTAGTCTGGCCGAGGTTGGATGGGGACGAAGGCTGCCTGAAGCGGTGGAGGAGGCGGCTGAGGCTGGGTCTGTGGCGAAGGGGGAAGAGGAGGCTGCTGTGGAAGCTGTGGCCCATCCCTGTAGAGGATTGTGCCCACCCGAGGAAGCTTGGGGTAATCATCCTCTTCTCCATCTGCTTCTTCCTCTGAGCCTTCATCATCATCATCATCATCATCATCTTCCTCGTCCTGAAAGTGTACAAAGAGCACCTTAAGTCTCTAGGGTATATTAACACCCATCCAGGGAACCAACATTTTTTTTAAACAAAGGTATACAGAAATTCACCTCTTCTACATCGTCCTCCTGCTGTTCATCCTGTTCCCCATCTTTATTTGTCTCTTCATCCTTGTCAGAGCCACTGTGTGCTCCCGGTGTGGTGAGTAGGGGCCCTGGAGGAGACGATGTACTTCCAGGCCCCGGGCCCGGACCCTGGCTCTGTCCAGCCTCCTGCTCCTCCTTTAAGCCCTTTGCCTCCATGTACTCTTTGGTGAACTGTTGCTGTGTTTTCAACTGCAGTTGGCGCTCCACCTTCTGCAGCTCCTTCAAGATTTTCTTCTTCTTCTGAACCTAAGAAAGAGCCACATCCAGGTTTGACTAAATTGTGATATGGTGCTATGCATACAAAAAAGCACTTAAGCATAAATTAGCCTACAAGCTAATGGCTACCTAACTTAAGATCAAAATGAGATCAGCTCTTAAGTGGATGGTAGATTATACCTGCTCCTCTCGGCTCTTCTTCAGCTCCTCAATCTTGTCTTTGGTGAGCGGCTCCCCCTGAATGAGTTCTAGTGACTGTAGCTGGGCCTTCTCAATAGCGCTAATTCTCTGGCCCAGCTCATTAAGCTTTCCCTCCGTCTCCTCCACAATGCACTCTAGCGGCTGGCACAAATGGAAGGGTGGCAGAGGCTCTGCTTCAGGTCCCCGGCCAACAGAGGTGGGGACACCGGGCTGAAGGGCTGCTTGTCTCTGTTTGGACACGCCTAAATTTGGACAAAAGAGATGAGAGAAGTTGTGATTTATACATGAGTAGCTCAGTGAAATCTGCACCTGCATTTTGTAAGTACACTGCTTGTGAAAGAGGGCTCATTGCAGTGTTTACCTTTGCTGGAGACAGGTGGGGGTGTAGCGATGTTTGATGGAGTTCTGTCTGGCTCCTGAGGGGGCACTACCATGGCGAGAGCTTGGAATGGGACACGAGGAACCTGTTATGACACAGGATATTTTGAGTTAAAGCAATGAGGAACAGCCATGCATGAAAGAATGTCATTTTAAGATAAAATTTAAAAAGGGGGGGGGGCAATATATACCTGAGAGGCATCTTGCGATGGGGGGGTGAGCTGCGAAAGGTCAGGGGCTGGGACTGACAGGATGTTGTTGGGGTAGTCCAACAGGTAGGAAACTACATTGGTGTGGCCACCCTTAGCAGCTTCTATCAACATGGTTGAACCATCCTACAAAGAGAAAACATGACATGGTTTTTCACAGAGTTATTAATAAACATGCAAATGAGCGTAATTATTCTTAAGAAACCAGCTGGTGTTAATCCAGACTGTGTCCATTACTTTGAGTCTGTGTGTAGGATCTGCTCCGTGTGCCAGCAACAGCTCAACCACAGCCAGATGTCCTCCAGCACAGGCCAAAGAAACCACTGTGTGATCATTATTTGCAGTGGCTCTGTTCACATTAGCACCTAAATGGGAAAAAACAGATAAAGAAATGAATTCACCCCTTATAAAAGTAATGATAACATAACCAGGCTACAACCAGGTCTATGTTAAACAGTATGAATCACAAGAACTTTAAAAGATATACTACATGAAAATTACAGACTATCGTTTTATTTATACGTTTTTTTTTCCGGGGGGGGGGGGTTGTTCTTTTAGGACTCAGGATTTACCATCTTCCTGGTAAAATGCTGTAAAAAGCTCAATTTTCAAGTAAATTTAGGCTTCTGAACCCTTTGTGCAATGATAATTTGTTCAACTGCAATAAATTATCATTTTCTCCCTAAACAACTTCCTTTTCCTCCATATAAGAGCTACTTTACATCTGCCATATAGAAACAATGAACTCAAACAGTGACTGTAAATGTGATTGAGAGAAAATGGAAAGAGCAGTAACTAAGAAAACATGAGGAATAAAGAAAACAAAGGGTTCACGTTTCTTACTCAAAATGTAATATAAGTACTTTGAGTCCAACCATACTCAAAATTGGCCTTTCAAAGAGGACGAAGATAAGGAAAAGTGTCGGAATAGTTTAAGCGTCAAACAAGCACAATAAAAGGGCAAATTTTTAACATGTATAAACAATCTTCATTTTCTTGAAATGTAATCAACTCTATAGTGAGTTAGGTTTAAAAAAAGGAAATGTTTCTTAAATACTCCAAAGAGGTAGTCAATTACGCACCTTTGCTGATAAGAAACTGCACTGTACAAAGATGTCCTGCCCTTGCTGCCTTCATTAAGGGCGTCCGCCCCCCTTCAGACTCATGCTCCTAGAGGACGAAGATAGATTTGTTGAGTTTAGTGCAGAAGTGGAACTAAAAGGCTACAATTTGTATTCATCAAGAAAGCAAGCTAGCAGAAAACTGCTGCTGTAGATGTTCTACAAGGTAAAGGTCTTGCTTCACACAATAGAATATGTTCAGTTGAATCAACATATATTTGCACACAGAAGACTTTATTACACATCTTTTCTTGCTCTGCCATCACTTGAACCAATGCATACATTAAAAAAGAAGCAGAGCCAATCATGAGTGACTAAAAAGATTTAAGAGTATGGTGTACCAAATTGGCTCCAGCCTGCAACAGCACATCTGCCACATCAGTGTGTCCGTTCTCACACGCATACGTCAGAGCTGTATCGCCAGTTGCCGTTGTGGCATGAACATTTGCTCCTGAATGAGAAAAAGTTACAGGAAGGTGAACTTAGTGGTCTGAGATGTTTTTATATGTCGTTTTTCTTTCTACTATCACTGTAGCATCTTCCTTTCATTTTCCATGCTCACCTGCAGCCAAAAGGTATTTCACCAATTCCAGATGGCCTTCTTGCGCAGCTTCCATTAGTGGCGTAGAGCAGCCCAGCTCAATGTCTGCTCCTGCTTTAATGAGGAAGTCTGCCACTTCCAAGAAGCCACCACAACATGCAAGAGTCAACGCGGTCTCCTGGGTCTCCTCTGTTTGGGCATTGATGTTAGCACCTATAAAATAAGTTTTGTTATTGGTGGATGGCTTGGTTTCTAAAATGGCAAAATATCATAATCAACCATGATCATGTCAATAAATGTATTTTTTTTTGTTATGGCATTTCACAGAGGTTCCATTTCCCAGATGTAAGAACAAAGGCTGCTACCTTGAGCCAGCAGCAGTGCTACCATCTCCTCGTGTCCCTCCCTAGCTGCCTCCATTAGGGGAGTGTAGCCCTCATCATTAACCTGGACACAAACAGAAACAACAGCATGTAAGAAAGCATAAGGGCGAGTATGTCTCATGGCAAGATTATTATGTTATAGGAGCAAGTCTGACTTGCGGTCTATGGAACCTAGGAGGATGGAAATTTTCATCCAACTGTATTTAAGTCAGTTATGTTAATATTATTTACATTTTTAACAACAGTGAATAATTAGCTGTTTTCCAATTTTCAGAAACAAACACTTGCACAAAAGCACAGACACTTTTTGGCACAACTCCAGAATTAACACCAGATTTTTATGGTGTGTTTGGGGTTTTTTTGGTGTCTCTTTGCATACCTCCTCCAAGTTGGCACCTCTCTCTATGAGCAAGGCTGCCAGCTCCACATGTCCTCCACAAGCTGCCAGGGTAAGAGGCGACTCAAAGGAATCAGCTGGCATGTTGACTTGAGCGCCGCTGTCCAACAGCAGCCGTGCCACCTCCACATGGCCATCCTGGGACAGCGAGACACACAGAGAATATAGAGATAAGCACCTGAATAAATATATGTATCAATTTCCAGTCAAGCCAAACTACATCCTGTATGAATCCAAAAGATAATCTGAAAAAACTGTTTTAATTAAAAAAGAAGAAGATTTTAACAAAGTAATAGAAAAGGTATCTAAAACTTAATTGTACTGCTACATTTTTAACAGTGAATGTTCATCAGAAAACTGCACAACTTGTCCCCGTTATTTGGATGGACCAGTCTGGAAACAAGATAAAAACCAATTAGCACTGGGTGAGAAGGTTGAAATAATTAAAATGCTGCTTTCAGTCCACTTCCTCCCCTGTTTAGCATGCAAGTACCCAATTAACAGAGCTATCAACGGCTAGGTGTAGACAGTGAGTAAGTGCTGCCATTATACTTCTGATGTAATGTTCTGTGAGCTTATGAAATGACTTATGGCTTAATTTAAATAAATTTGAATGTTTATTATGTCTGAGCTGCACTGAGACATTATATAGATAAATAATGCAGTTAAATCTTGATCATGCTGATGACTTAACCCTTTATTTACCTCCGGCAACAATTACTGTAATAACCCTATGTTGGGTGTGTAGCGCAATTTCTCAGCTTTCAGAAACCATTCAAATTTTTCTGATGGGACAAACTGTCATGTAATTACAGTAACTCAAAGTGTGTTTCATCAGACGTCTCAGCGGTGATGCACTCGGCGTTAACGAGCCGTTCATGGCAAGCAAGGGCAGGTAACCGGTGTATTGGTGGTGATCGCCCCCTGTTAAAGGCTTAAATGTTTGACAGCTTACTAAAACTAATGCACCATTTGTTTCAAAATAAATACAATTACAAATACAAAGGAAATCTGAACTTAAAACAAGTGGTTTGGGGTGTGGAATGTGAACTGAGGTTTTAGGTCAGATGCTTACCATGCAGGCCTCCATCAGCGCTGTGTGCATCTCATCTGTTTTGTGTTCCTGGTCTGCTCCAGCCTCCAAGAGAAAGCGCACCATATCCAAGTGACCTGTAGAGGACAAACAAAATCAATTAATCTTTTACAGGCCTTTGGACAAGGTTATGGGAGTAGCCAGCCACTGGGTGAAAAACAGCCAGTTAGCTTGGTTCAGGGGAGTCTGGGGGCATGCCATTGTTACTGATCTTAAAATGTACACTTATTTAAAACCATTTTATGACAATGAAAAAACAAACAAAATAGCCAGCTGATGTTTAATGAATAGCTTACTGTTTGGCTAGCTGACAGCACTTATGTAAGAGCTTTATTTTAACACTTAACTATCAATAACCAAGTCTTAGTGAAGAGGGTGTTCAAATGTATAACACTTAAAGAAAGAAAAAAAGGAATGAATGTGCACTGCCCTTTCTAAAAATAAACTTTAAACAAAACTAACCAACAGGACATGAGTACCATACTTAAGTACTGACCTTTGTAGCACGCAAGTGTGAGAGCACTCTCCTTGAACTCATTGGAGTGTGTGTTGATGCCAGCGCCATATTCCAAAAGTACCCTGGCCACCTCTACGTGGCCAGCACTGGCCGCCTCCATGAGAGGTGTGTGTCCATTCTCGTTGTGGTCCTCAATGTTAGCACCCTCTTTCAGCAGCACCTTCACAACGTCCACGAATCCACCGGCACATGCATACGTCAAAGCTGTGTTTCCTGAAAGACAGAAGTGAGATTAGACATTTTCAGTCACATTAAAAAGGGACGAGCCACAACTAGAGAAGTTAAGATAGTCTTACCAGTAGAGGACTGTGCATTGACATCTGCCCCATGGACAAGTAGTAGTTTGACAATGTCCACATAGCCTCCACTGGCAGCAGCCATGAGTGGCGTTATGTCCCCCTTGATGCCCCTGTCCTCCACATTGGCATGCATAGCCAACAAAACCTAAGGATGAAAGATTAAAAAGCTATAAGGTCAGGGAACACATACACAGGCTCCTCATCAATGGAAAATATCCCCTTAACTATTTAGCAGTAATTTAATCAGGACACCAACCTATCCTCTTCCATACCTGTGCAAGTTCATAATAGCCAGCCGAGCAAGCGAGGCACAGCAGGCTCTCCCCTTCCTCTGTGTGCTCATTGACGCTCCGGCCCTCATCCAGCAATTTGCGTACGGCGTTGACATCCCCATCGGAACACGCCTCTGCTAAACTACGGCTGAAAATAACCAGACTGCTACAATTACTGCCACTGTGGCAGGTGAACACACATACACCCAAGGCAGCGCAAGCACATACACATATAATGTATATGCAGCAGAGAGTGAGCTGATAGTGTGAGCGAGATACATACTTGTCGGCTTGGCCGGCGTTGAGTGTGTTTTCAGCTCTCATCCGGGTTAGGGCAGCTGCGGCCTCATCCAGGGCACAACTCACAGATGACGTCAGTCTGCGTAGCACCTCGGGGTCTGCAAAAGCTTTACCATCGGCAGTGGACAATTTACCGATGCCTGCCGAACACCAAAAGGGCAGAGGTGCATAGGGCAATGCAAACCACAGGGGAGCACAACCACACCAGACCAGATGAAGAAGCAAGTCCAGTCCAGCAAATCCAATCCAGGGTTAGTAGCAGCATACACAAAGAGGGAAAAAAAAGTAATAATAATAAAATAAAAAAAATCACACAAAACACACACAAGCATTTGTTAATATGGCTTAATATATCTTTTTTACTAATTCCAATGCAGTGCCTAGGATATACAAGTCCTTTATCAAACAGCAAGGTACATAATATGCACTGGGGAACAATGGGAGTTCTCTACAATACAGTGCAAAAGTCTCAAGTCAGACTTCATTTCTTTACATTTTGCTAGGAAAATGGGTGCAATGATTTATTGAAGCATGTGCAAACAAACAGAAATGGTTTGTACAAGTTTAATGAGTCTGAAAGTCAATATTTGGCATGACCACCATTATTCCTCAAAGCTTTTAGGCAAATGTTCTCATAATTTCTTTAAGAAGAAAAAGTTCTCCAAGATTCTTGAAGGACATTCAAAGCCCTTCTTTGGATGCTGGCTGCCTTTTATTATATTCTCTGTCAAGATGATCCCACAGTGCTCCAATAATGCTGAGGTTTGGGGAGGCCAATCCATGACTGATAGTCTTCCACTGTGACTGTTTTTTCTATCCAGCTATGCCTTGGGATCATCGTCATCATCCTAAAAAAAGTGAAGCCGTTGCCAATCAGATTTTTTCTAGACAGTATTGCATCAAAAACCTAATGGTACTTTTCTGCATTCATAATTCCATCAATTCTTACAAGCTCCAACACCACTGGTTGAAATGCAACCCCAAACAATGACAGAGCCTCCACTGTGTTTTATAGATGGCTGTACACACTGTTATACCTCACTGAAAAATGACAGTCAATGTCCAAAGAAAAACTTTCAAAAGACTTTCAGAAAGCCTGGAGAACTATTGCTCAAGACCACTTTAAAAGTTCCAAAGTCTGGTTCCTTGGAAGCAAAATGTAAGGAAATAAGGGGTGACTCAAGACTTTTGCAAAGTATTGTGTACAAGGTCTGCTTTGTGTGCAGAACAACAATGCCAGTGAATAAAGCTGTTGTATAAACTAAGGCTCAAAAGTTGGGGGTCAACCAGAAAATTTTCAGTTTTCATGAAAACTCATTAAATGAGCTCCAATGTGAAGACAAAATACAGTAAACACACTAATGAGGTTAGAAATTCTGACATTTACTAAGTATAATTTTGCCAGAAAGATAGCCTTGCAGACATTTAGCATTGCAGCTGTCAGTTTGCTGAGCTAATTTGCACAATTGTTCTGAAACATCCTGTAAATTAAATTAGTTCAATGTTAATGTGCACCTTTTGTATGTTCCACATTCTAGCTATTCCATATAAAAGCTCAATGACAACCAGCAACATCCACTGGTGCCTCAGTTTTAATACTAGCCAAATGCTTTGTTAAAACAAGGCTTGCTCAGTTTGGAGATAAAACATTATCATCTTGTGCAAATCCCCCACTTTCCCCCCACCAAACCAACATTTCCTCCACCGTGTTTGACAGATGGTGTAAAGCGCTCATCTTGCATTTTCTTTGGTATGCTTCTCACAAATGTCCTTTTCCAATTCAAATACCTCAGACTTAGATTCTGAACATAAAGTATCCAATAGCTTGTATTTTCACTGCTCATTTAAATGTTATTTAAAAAACAAAACAAGAACAAACAAGGACATTTCCACGTACACCCAAACTTTTGATCAGTAGTGTATACGAGTCAACAAAGGTTCAGATTGTTAATGCATGAAGAAAAACGTATCATCCTGTGTGAATTATAGATGGGTAAGAGGCAGTGACCATTAGAGAAACTGCTGTGTTAGGAACAGTGGCAAGCAAGAGAGAAAAGAACAACTGGAAGGAAAAAGTGCCATGAGATAGAGAGTCTGCATCTGTGTGGTCATGAAACAGGAGAAAATCCAACGACTAAAGTGAGAGGCAAGCAGCAGCAATATGAAAACAACTGCTTTTGCTAATGCCCTAGAGTGGAAGATTGAGAGAAAAACGACGAGCATTTCCAAACCAGCAAACCATATGTGTGAGGAGTAGTGGTGTACATTTTGCAAGCATGAGTAAAAACGAAGCACGAAAGGTGAGGAAAAGAAAAAAAGAAGTTGACTTTGAACTTTTCTGCCTCAGCTTCAACCAATCCATTAGCCAGGCACAGGGGAGCTTCACTGCTTAAGGTCTGTGACACCACTGGGTCTGTGACTCGGGCTAAACTTAGTACCACTCTCAGACAAGGATTTCACAACAGTCTCATATGCACAGGAAAACAGGTCAAGGAAGTTGATCATTAATGTTTTACTCCATCGTTTTTTTTCCCCTCAGAGAACACAAGCACTTCACTCGCTAAACAGAAATAGGTTAGATATGTCTCCACCAATTCCCCTTTTCTTTGTATAATCCTCTACATAAAAATACTTAAAGTGAGGGCAGGAAGGAGAGACGGAGTCAAGAATTTCAGTCACAACATCAATTTAAAGACCTTCAGTGTATTTACACAAACGCTTGTTCCTGCTCAGCTCCACCCACACTCTGCCATGTTTACACGTACAACACAATCTTTCTTCTAGCTTGTTAAACCTTTTAAAAAAAAATAAAAAAATAAACCACACACACATCAGGATAAGTGTATATACCAAATATAAATGGCATTAACACCATTCTAGTATTACTCATTCTTGCAGCCATTTAAATGCAATGAGGTGAACAAGTATATCAAAGTGTAAGCTGTCCAACAATAAGTCACAAAACCATTCATACCATTTCAGGGAAAATGACTTGCCTTCTGGGTAGGACCAATAATACTGCTGGTGAGCTTTGGCTAATGACTTACTGTGATTCTCTGCACCCACTATGTTCTGTGTCCAGATGCCTCTGACTGCGTAAATGTAGACATAAACCGTCCAGTGAGAGCCACAGATCTTGAAAAGCTCAGTATGGGATGTGCATTTATCTGTCACTGCTCATCTTTTAATGTGAAACTAAATGGATATTGTAGTTTATACCACTTTTATTCCACTGTGATTTTAGAGGGGGTTTTGTATGTTTTATATTTTAAATTAGTGTATCCATTGCTTCAAATTAACATAATTTAATTGTAAGTACTTCATTCATTGTTTTAAGCATTTTCATATAAAGTACTAATAATATCCTATATCAGCAATGTCTCTGGTGTCTGGTTAATGTGGAATAAGACCGGCCTCTGATCTCTTAAAACTGGAACTTGGCCGTATAAGGTTAGAGTGCAAAATAAGGGGGTCAAAACTCCTGTAAAAGACAGAACAAGTAACTGCCAAGGCATAAAGGAGTAGGAACTGAATGCGAGCATGTAACTGTAATAGACTGGCATTTCTAGTTGTAGCTGCACCATGAAAGCAAGCTCCTTTGATCTGATTTCCCCCCCTACACACACACCGCAACAAGGGAACCCCAGACACACAGAAAAGAAAGGGTTTCAACTCTAAAAAAATACACAGCAGAGTAATTGCTAGAAACAATTATGCTTCAATAAACTGCTGATCCAGAAATTGCTTGTCACAATCTTGAGACCTTACAACAGCAGCACTTTGAAAAAAGAGGGGGAAAAAACGGGGGTGGGGGTCTACAGTCAACTCCAAGTAATAATTTAATGTAGAATATGACTTGACTATGAGAGAATGCGATCAACGTTTTTAATTGGCTCTTATGCAATATTTGTATAGATAATGTTAAACCTTTGTCCAACACAGCTTTCACTGTTTTTTCTCCCTCTTAGACTAATTTTTTCTTCTCTTTAATTGACTTAAAATTGTATTGCTTTCCCATGTTGTCTCTCATTTTCCATTTGAGAGTCATTTCTTCTTCACTGCAACTTTAGACACTTGACCCTCATTCATTTATGAGGCTCAACCACCACCACTCATCAAGCAGTCAGTCTGTGTGTGTGTGATAAAAATATTGATACATAAAACTAACCACATTGCAAGAAAAAGTAACATGATGTATTAGAATATATGTGTTGTTCTACATTTATGGTCTCTGTGCTGGTTTGGCCAAGTCTGGAGTGAAGAACATCATGTTTGATTTTGTGAAAAGCTTCCCAACAAGTGCTTAATCTGTGTAAATCCAAACTGGCATTGCTCTCAAACATAAACCCAATCTATAAAGTGTAATAAAATGACTACCTCATGGGAGGAGCGAGCCTCCTGGCTTTGCTCAGTGAAGACATGAAGCTCTTTTGCATGCCTGGTCTTTTTTTTTTTTTTAAACAAATGAAGGTCACCTGGCATTTTGTGGGGAGGGAGCAATCACAGATACTGCTGTAGTGTTTTATAGATATGATGCAGCATGCAGAAGCTGCACACAAAAACAGCCAAACAACAACGCAAGCATGGATAAAAAGACTTAAGAGTTTTTCTTGTCTTAACTACCTGCAAACATTTCTCAAAACTATGTCTGAAAAATGAGGTTTATTGAACAGTTTCGGATGCATAAACTGCTAATAACTCCAAACCCTGATCCTGTAAACCTCTCAGCTATGAGGGGAAAACCACCACTCGGCACAGTTGCACATGCCTAAGGGTGTGACCTGGTCAGTCAGCCAGTGAAATTTGCACCATTAGTGATGCTGGCGACTTTTCTGTTTTCAGCCTGTGATTATACTACTGTGTGGATTGCAACTGATCAATGGTTTCTTTTAAACCTAGTGGAGTTTTAATATCAGAGGTTTAATAATTTATAAAGCTGCTACAAGTGACTATTAGTATTATTACTACACCACCAAGTTTAAAATATGAGTCATAGAAAGTTAAGACTAATTAAATCTGTTATGCAAGTTAATCTAGTAGTTTTCAAACTTTAGGAAAGAATGTTTGAAAAAAAAGTTTTGGACTTGTCTGGTTTTCACATGCTATATCACATACAAGAAATGACATTCATAATATTAAATACACTCAATAGTGGAAGATTAAATTTCCTAACTGTGAAAGGCAGAACCTTTCATTTTAGACTGTGTACTTACATTAGCTGATTCATAATGAGCCTGAGCACATTTTTACCCCTAGATTTTAATTTGTCTGTCTAGTGTGACCGCTATGTAGTGGGCTGCCTCACAGTATGCATGCAATCACTAACCAAGCCCAAGCACAGAGCTCCAACCCTTCTGGAACAACAGCTGCCTAAATGAAAAAAAAAGAGCCCCAATTTGGCCCAGAAATGCATAAAATCTCAAATCTTTGTGCTCTGCAGCAGTGTTTTTCAAAAGCTTGTGAGCATAAAAGAGGGAAGAGTTAGGAATTGAGATGCTGAGAAAAAGTGAAGTGTACTTGGGGCCCAGATTGTTACACATTGTGTGAGGGCTGGCCCATAGAGGGGTTGGGAGGGGTGGACAATCTTGCTCTAGCACAGTACAAGGAAACCACAACTAGTGTGAGTATATCCCGTTTAATCTAGCCTGACTCATAGCTAGTAAATTGTCTTTGCTCTCTGGACCCAACCACTGTGATGACTTCACAGTTGTCGTGGCTGGTAAAGGTACTTCTGACACACACATTTCCACATTAAGGGCCAAAAAAGCCATCCTCTTAAAGGAAAAGCCTAAGCTGGTAGCATGCACCACTGTCACCACAAAAGTACACAGTCCACACTTAATATTGCACACCATGTTTGTTACTTTTGCATCAAGCTATGCTAAGGTTTGCAACATATGGCATTTGACCTTCACCCTCTGAAGCATACTGGAACAAGTTTCTCTAGCCATATCATCCAGTCCTGGTTGCATCTCTGCAGCACTATGCTGGTTATTGAAGCCCACTACATCCAATGCATGCATGCGTGTGTGACTGCTGGATGCTTATTAGAGCGCTTCAATCAAGGCCTGAGAGTCTGTTTTGCTGACTGGATCCAGCTCATACTGTGCAGAATTCACATCAAATTCAACATAAATGTCTCCATCATTATTTCTGACATACGTAGCAGTTAATCAGCCTTTGCCCGATATTGTCTATAGTGCCATTCATTCAGGTTACTGTGCTGTACAAACAGAGGCAATAGATTTATAACAAAAAACAATAACAAAGCAGCTCGTTATCTGTCAGGCTAAAGACCTCATACTTGAACATCAGTGTAAACAAACTCAAGGTAACCTTCACACATTACAGCCTCTCCCATGCTCCGAATGGTTTTCTTCATAACCCACATTTTTTGCATAGCCTTTTAGAGAACTCGAGATATGACACAGCTACAACACAATGGGATGACCTGATCTTCGTCCCATCCTGACCCAAACAGCAGGATCAGGTATCTGTGACAATAGGTAGATAAATGTGGCCAATATATTGAGTTCTATCGTATGCTGTTTACACTACGCCGTGAGTCAAAAGCTGTGTACTGGCGCTATCTAAAGAGCTATCTATAGGCTTTTCAAAACTGCTAACTCAACATATTCTCTGTTTATTAACAGACTTTCAATTAAACCCAAACTGTGGTCAAGACCTAGATCCAACGACAATACTTTCCCTCTCGACTTCTTTGACGCTCACCTGCTCTCCCTCTCAATATGTTCAGTTTAACATTTCCTGGAAAGCTTTTATTGGACACAGCGCTGGGTGGTATGATAAAAAGATTTTGCATCACAGTAATTCAAGATCCTGGCAGTTTTGCAGTATCATGGTATAATCATTACTATTAAATATTTCTGTAACAGTGGGTTTTTATATTGTTTTTTTTATAAGATATATATGAAATATATATTTTTTAAAATTTTAGTGCTATAATACATAAACAAAAAATTATAATATTCAAGAAAAACAGGTTATGTTAATGAATGTTAAACCTTTGACCTCAGCCCAGAGCTTTAGAGTTGGTCTGATGTAATGCCACTTTTGTTACCACTGTCCTTAAACAAAGCCAACACATGGCTCCTTAGTATTCACTTCCACTGCAGAACTGTGAAGTGCAGCTTTGAAACAAGCACCATCTGGACTTATACTTCCAAATTTTGCAGCAGAATTATTCTATTGTTTTGAGAAAAAAAAAAAACCTGTTAAAACATTACATGAGGCTATCATTACCTCACCTGGTTGCCTGTTGCCCTGTGTGGGTGGAGCCACCTGAGCCCTATAAGCAGCAAATGTCCAGCAGAGAGGTAGTGCGACCAGAAATTTAGCAAAAAAGGTCTATCTAGTTTTTTTTTTTTTATTAAATGAAAAGCTTTGGACAGGATGTAGCAGAATATAATGCTACCTGGCTAGTTAGCAGTACCTAGCATGCCATTCAGCAGGGTAATGTTTTACAAAGTGTTAACTGTTAGTTACCAAACTGTTGTGGTGGCTGCCCTGCTGAAGAGAGTCCATTATGGATTTTGAACATCATTTCTTGCATCCCATGACTGGAACAGTAAAAAAACAAAACAAAACAAAAAAACAAACAACAACAACAAAAAAAAAAAACGAGCCCACAGTTACAGGTCTCCTTGATCCAAAAATAGCCAAGCAATTTGAATTTAATTTGAATTTTATGCTGGAAAGATGAAAAGAGGAGGAAAGTTGAGTTATGCTTTTTTTTTTTAAAAAAAAACAAAAAAAAAAACACCTTTTTGGCACATCTTGCAACTAGTGATAGATCAGTGAGGTGATTTGATATAAATAAATAAAAAGAACATACCAGTGAGGCTGACCCTTGCAGAAGTAAAGATTAGGGAAGGTCATTTCAAAAGATACTATTAAATATTCACTGGGAACTAAAGAAAAAAAATATAGTTTTAAACAAGAAAGAGCTGCATAAACTGATTTCTCTGACATAATTTAATGACTAAAATTTTTTTAAAAATCATGATTTTTCACAATAAAGACTGCATGAGCAAATACATTGACAATTTGTGAATTAGGTTACTAAGAGTTTGTGAATTTCAAGAAAAAAAATGATTACAAAAGATGAAACATATTGCAGTGGAAATCATTACCTGGCCTCAGCAAAACTTCAGAAAATTTACATCACTATCAACTTTTGTAAATCCAAATTAAAGCTCTGTGTGTTTGGGGTTTTTTTCTCCTTTCTTTGCATGATTAACAAGACCCAGAAAAGCAGCAAGCGGCACTCTGTCCCAGTCTGAGCAATCACAATGTGGAAACATGGACGAGATGTCCTATATGCTAAAGAGGAGAGGATCTGTCAGGCTGCAATCATGCACATCTGTGAAAACCCCAATTAATGCTGACCAACACTAAATACAGTAGCTTGCCTGCAGTACACACTTAATAAAAACATCAGGTGCTTTATGAAATAAACACACAAAGGAGGCCCCAAATCTTTAAGATGCTGAGATCATTTATCAAGCAAATATGTGGAACACATCCTGCTTTCTTAACTACAACACTCTGTGTTCTCAGTTTCCAAGTGTTTTCTATTACACTACATCTACATTAAGCAGTAAAGATAATGGGGAAAGATATTAGCCAAGTACACCCCAGTATGGCCACTGGTAACAGTAGCTTTCATTTATTATCCATGTACGACTTGTCTTACATCATGCATTTCTTGTAATTACACCTGCTGAGCATTAACCGCCTCTCTACAACCTAAACTCAAACAAGGAACCTTTAACCAAAACAAATGCATTTAATGTACTATTATTTAAAGAATTTGAACTTGTGATCACAACCTGGTCACAAACACTCAGGTCTTGTTTACATATATTTTCTGGCATCCCTACAGGGATCAGATGAGTATGCTTAGTCGCATGTCACGACTACTAAATCCAGTTCAATTTACACAGGAGGGGAGTACAATTATGATCAACAGCTCTGTTCGGCTTATTTTTAGGCTATGGTTTCAGTTCATAGTTCTTTTTTTTTTTATGAGTTGCTGAACATTAGAAAAGTTGATATTTTTAATGCGGAACAAAGAAAGAAAAAAAATTCTTATGTCCAGCTTACGCTTTACCCGTACGAACAAGACTAGCATGTTTTAACCAGACAACAGCTCCAAATTGCTAACATTTCATTATATAAAACTGCATTACTGAAGTCATTTCTCAAATGCCACCACTCATCCTATAGTTATACAAACACGAAAAATCCTCCAAAAAGAAAAAAATGGGGGTTATATTTGGCTAAAATACCACTAGTCTCATTAGGATTACCACAATATACTGTATTGCAACAGTCTTGATACAGGGCATCAATACTGTTGCAAATGAGCATCTATTCCAACAGCTTTGTTTAGAATTTCAAACTTGATAACAATAACCAGGAAAATACTTGCTTGATACCATCTGATACCATGGCAGAATTCCTTTTAAATAAAAGATTAAAATGACAACACCATTTCTAAGCTGTAATGGAACATAACTGTAAGAAGTACATATGATCAATATTTTAAGATTCTCTTAGGTGGTGCTGAACTTATGATGACCTGGCACCATATTTTCATTACTCATCAAATAGCGTTAGTAAGGTAGGCTGTCACTGTTTCTGTCTACTTGCAGGCAGACTTTTCTCACCCTCAATCTGAGAAACATAACTTTTTAGACAAATAATTGCTGTCTATTGAAGTTACTGATAAGTAGGGATGATAACATTTGCTGCCTAGCTCCAACATTACTGACATTGTTTTATTACTAGCCATAGAGAGTACCTTAATGATAACAGACGGCTAAGGTGGCCATCGGAAAATTCCTAATAGTTAAATGACTGGCGTTAATATGTGAGCCAACCAGGTTAACATTTATGATAACTGTTCAATACATCAATGTTACTGAAATGTGAGCTTTACTGACCTCTCAAGCCTGCCTATAAAATGCTGTTCAGTGTTGTGAACATTTACTTCAGCTACTGGGGATGGGAGGGGCCTACCTGTCTGCAGCAGTGCTGCATGTCAACTAGAGGAGGCAATGACTGCACAGTGGGTATCAATACTGTTGCAAATGAGCATCTATTCCAATAGCTTTGTTTAGGATGTGAGCACTGATATTTTTTTTGACAACCCTAGTCTCCATCCAGATGACTAAAGCGATAAAAGGGTTTCCTCCACTGCTCTGCCACGGATGTCACAGATACCTTTCCGTTTGTCTGTTTACATTTACGCACCAAGTTACTGCATTAAAGTTAGGCAACATTTTTTTTTTATGTCTTATCAATGACTGTTAGAAATGTAATAATTGATAAGCAGGTCATTTTTTTTGTGTTTTTTTTTTTAAAAAAAGGGAGACCAGGGTCATTTTTATTTCCATTTTGATCAGTTGTTGAAATGTATGCATTTGGAAATTACATTTGGTTTGTGGACATCAACCTTTTTACTTTCCAGTCCATTGCAGTGGAGTGTGATGCCAAATTAACAGCTATTGTGACCATATCCTCCTGTTTACATATGGTTGTTAAAGTATTAAAGCATTTTTTTTCACGTAGAGCAGGGGTGGGCAACTCCAGGCCTCAAGGGCCGGTGTCCTGCAGGTTTTAGATGTGTTCCTGATCCAACACACCTGAATCACATATAGAAGTCATTAGCAGGACTCTGGAGAACTTGACTGCATACTGAGGAGGTAATTCAGCCATTTGATTCAGGTGTGTTGGATCAGGGACACATCTAATACCTGCAGGACACCGGCCCTCGAGGCCTGGAGTTGCCCACCCCTGCTCTACATGGAAAAAAAAAATGCTTTGATACTTTAACAACCATATGTAAACAGGAGGATACTGGTCACAATAGCTGTTAATTTGGCATCACACTCCACTGCAATGGACTGGAAAGTAAAAAGGTTAATGTCCACAAACCAAATGTAATTTCCAAATGCATACATCTTCACAAAAGTGTGCAGACTGCTTTTCTTTTCTCCCAATTTAGGCATCTCAGACTACATCCAAACTAGTGTATTTTCAATTTATAACTTAACAGTTGTCAGGACACAGCAAACATAGGTGTCTTCACCATCTCCCTTTTTAGTGAGCTGAGATTCTGTGTTACTAAAATAGCAAAATGCATTGAGAACACTACATATACCTTCATATGTGTGGACAAAGTCTAAAACAAATGGGAAAACTCAAAACAAGCCCAAATAATAAATCCATACCAACATATTTAGTTGGAAATATCATGCAATAAACAACAATCTAAGTCTATATTCCACAGACATCACCAGACACTTGGCATCTTCTGTGGATGGTCTTGACAGGTTCGGTATTTGACTAGTTTGCCCATGCTGGGAATGAAAAGAGGCTGTTCAGATCTTTTTGCCACAACCATTACTCAAACACTCCTCTACAAACAATACAAGAAACCTAGCAAACAAATTTTTAAAAAAAAATTATTTTGTTTTTTTTATTGTACACAGGAGTACAGAGCTCAAGTAAACTGATCATGTAAGTTACTAGCTGTGCTGTTTAGCCCAGCCAGGGAGAAAGGAGAATAGAATGAGATTAGCCATTAGCCGTTCAACACAAGCTCTGTGCATGCTGTGGAGGCTCAAGCATGTTCCAGCGCTAATCTGCACGGCAATGTCCACAAGCCCAAACGAGGCCAGGACACCCAGCCCTAATGGATTATTCTACACAGCCCTTCTTACTCTGAAATTACAAGTGCTAATAAACTAATTTATCCCAACCACTTTCAAATTATGTGCTGATATGACACTGACAGAACTGACAAGTTTTCCTTATTACCATTTCATCCTCTGGCCTTTAAAAAAGAAAAAAAAAAGAACATGAAACATGATAACTCCTCTTTTGAAGGTTTGGCAATGGATTAGGGAAAAGGACTGAGGCAGAAAGGTGTTGTTTGCTGGTTCTGTATGTTGAAGCACAAATTAAAACTATAAAAATGGGTGCAGTTAATGATGTAATGATTAAATACAAATTAATATTTGTCGAGTATCATGCTGAGTTAAGTTCAGACAGTGGAGTCATACCTGCAGCTTCCAGTAAAGCTTCAAGTCGAGCCTGTGTCTCTGGATCAACTGTTCTCAAATCTACTCCATCTGTGGCGCTGGACAAAAGTAACTCTGATGCCGTCTTCATAATGGGGTTATCCAGGTCTTCCTGGTCCAGAATGAATGACTCCACCTGGGAGAGACAGGGAAAGGTCAGCAACAAAATCGTTGCCCCACTGAGAGCTATTTTTTGATGCCACTTTGTATGCAAGCCATTAATTAAAAAAATAATTTATCAGACCTATTTAATAGTTATAGTAAAAAAAAATTAAAAATTAAGTACAAAATAAGAAAATACACTGTCAAAAACATTATTTACATTACCCTGTATAAAAAGTGGCCCTACACATACAAATAAACCACCTATAAAAAGACCCGGCATGTGGCTCTTGTTTATTTATGGTTTCTCTCAACAGTGGGAAAGCAAAAAGGAGCACAGGGATAAAGAGTCAAAGCACAGGAAGTGCTACGGCTGGGAATTACAGCCCCTGCACACACACAGATTCAGCTGAGAGTCAGCTGCCCAAGCACCAGTCTCATACCTGAGCTTTGGCACTCTTTGATATTATAGTATGTAGTACAGAGCTTCTTTCACAAAAAAAATTACAAGGGAAAGGGAGGAAAAACAAAAAAAAAAAAAAAGTACCAACCGAATTTGGAGCAATAATCATGTTACTGAAAAAACAAAATTTAAAAGGCTAAAATTAATAAAAATGTTTTTCATCTACTCACATTTAAAAAAAAAAAAGCATAATCTTCTATTCATAACCATTAGTAATATAAAAGAAAAATGTTAAGCTGACATTTTTAAGATTTAGTCAGACTGTGACAGCTGGATGTTTAATTCTGTTTGTGTCTTTAATGTAACTTTTTGATCATATCCAGGTAGATGTGGAAGTAAAAAATGACTTGTTAAACACAAGTGCAGTAAAAAATAAAACTGCCAACCTGTGCGAAATCTGTAGAGAGAGGCTTCACCCAAAACGGGGGCTCATTAAATTTGATCAAGTATTTTTGGTATTGTAGGTCTGGTATACAGATTAGCTACTGGGTAATATAAATACCACAGACATTATAACTAACTCAGACTACCAGGAAGGTAAGATTCTAAATAAGATCTTGAATAAATTACTAGTCACTGCCAAACAATCTCTGGCAAAACCTGAGAAAGAAGCAATATTTTGATGTCCACACATGAGCTGCAGCAGACTTTCAGGGTCTGGTCCAGAGAGCAATTGTTGTGAGGGAGTCAGCATTCAGCAATGTGGAGGAATTCAGTTATATGAAAGGAGCATGGTGCACAACAGTCCATGGGGGATGTAGTTCTACACAGGCCTTTATCATCAACAATGGGTATCACTCTTCACTATTAATGAACTACAGTTCCCAGAGTGTTGGTATCCACAGAGCTGGAAAGGCCTAGAATGGCATCTACTTAATCCTGGGGCTCAGATTTTTGCTGCTGCCCAGTGCAGCGAGTTCTCCACAGGAGTAAAACACCACAACAAATGCTCCCTTTCACCCTCAAAGTAGACTGGGTGAGCAAGAAAACATGATTGTGAGGACATGCCTTTGCAATTTGAGGCAAGTGACAAATGGGATGCTTTCTCCTTCTTCTGCTACACAGCTGATGCTCAAGAGAAAAACAGCAGGATATATTGACAGCCCTATGAGCCGACATCCTCACTCATCTGTTAAAGCTGTAGCAGTGTGTTTTAGATGGACAATCCTCCAGTCAGATATTAGTCAAGTATAACAAAGACAGTTCAACAGGTCAAGTCCAGTCCTCATCAGCGCAGGTTCATTGCACATCTAGAACTTTTCAGTAGCAGTGGTTTTGACAGTGCAAACTACACTATCCCTCAAGTTGCCATGAAAAAGTCACATGGGCAAGTTTGTGCAAATCAAATATTTGCTACAAGCAGTCTAACAACTTCCATTTCAGTATCTGCTGCTGCCATATGATATGATAAACTCAATAATGACAATAGTAAAGCTGCAAAGTCTCATTCCGTTCAAACTGACGCTCAAAAAAAAAAGACCAAGCGTCTGGGGAGTCTAAATCTCTGAAAATTTGGACAAAGTCCCCAAGCTGAGGCTCTGTCGCATGCATTTTTAACATGCACGTGTGACAGGGTGCCTGAGCTGTGACTAGACTGTCATCCCAGGTGATAAAACATGTCTAAAGTGTGTTTAGATGAGGGGACGCCGTCACACCTGTCCCTGTGTGTGACACTGAAAGTTGGACACCTCTCAACATGAACTCAAATCGCTCTCAAATGTGGCAACGCAAATAAAGCTGACAGCCACCGTGGCCATCTGACCGACCGAGGCGAACGGCTGGAAGACCAACCAGCTCATTAGGCGACACCGACTGTGCAAATTCACGAGCAAAAATAAATAAGTTTATAAAAAATCGGAACCTAAACGTATCGAAAAGTTAGCCTGAGGGACAATCGGCGTTGATTTACATGGTGTGTGGGGGAAAAGTGACGTAATTGCACCACAACTATGAAATGGCAGATATTTAGCTGGCCGTGTCCGTCCGTGGGTTTGCGGGCATCATCCATTTGCCGTGGCTGGAAAGCTGCTGGATAGCTTGCAAACTTGTGATGGTGTTGCGAGACGACAGCTCCAAACGAGGCCGTCGTCGCTTACACCCGAACTAGGCCGTGGGCCACAGCCTGCGCTGCATAAATAAAACATTTCAGCCGGTTGACGTGAAAAACTGCTCCCGTCTCACCAAACATGATAGACGTTAAGCTGTCCATAAGCACCTCAACTGACGAGCGGTGTTATTCCGTTGAAAGGTTGGTTAATTTTACGTAATTTTAGCGGCCTGGGAGGGGGTGGCTGCCAGCTGCGAGCTAATGCGCTAGCTAGCAGCCAGCTAGCGTTAGGAGAGGAATGTTGCCTAGTTCTATGGTTAGGCTCGGCTAACTAGCTTAGCGTAGCTACCTCTGAAACCTCGTCTTCGTCGCTGCCGGATCCTGGACCCGAAGAGAGGACGGCTGCGGCCGCCAGTTTGAAATCCAGTCTTTCGGCAGCAGGCCCGCCTGGCTCGCCGTACAAACGTACTTTCTTTCCACCTACACCAATCCCAATGCCCCCTAGTCCGACTCCTCCTGGTGTCGCTCCTACCCCCATCCCTGCCACTGGGGAGCGAGGAGTCACCGAGTCAATCTCGTCCTCGAAGCCGTCCGTCAGCATTGCCGTCCCGGCTACTGCATCCTGCATACTTGTGTTCACAATACGTGCGTTAACGTGCTAGTTGTTGACTTAAATGTCCGTCCAGGCGCGTTCTTGTGGAATATTCGCGTGATTTTACTTCAGGGAATCCAGAAACTCTCCCGAAGCGAGGGTTGAGGAGGATCTCTTCCCCCAGCCATTAACTTTCTAACAACCTAACGCGATACGCACGGTTTCTGAGAAACGCCGCCCGTGGAAAATCCTCTTCACCCTATAGGTTTATTGGGAAAGACGAGCCTTTTCTATTGGTCAAAGTTAATGCTCGTCAAACATGAGACCGCAACGTCATGTTAGGTTTACCAATATCACGAGGCTGTAGAACGAACGTCAAGACCTGACATGGTAGGCCAACTTAACTAGTTGCTAGTTTAACTAGTTGATATAAACTCGGGCTGGGATACCATATGCATACCGGGCCTACTACTACGAAAGTTTACTGGCGTCCTTTGTAAATTATATTAACTAATTTAATGTGATTTTATGGAAAATAACAGATATCAAGTCATTATTGAGTGCCTCAAATTAAATATGATCCAACTATATAATGGGTTAGTAATCATACGTAAGAATTTCAAGAAATAAGACATAGATTTAAGGTGCAATAACAGACACACATACACAAACACACATACACTAGATCGTAAACAAACTTTTCATTCACAGACAGGGCAACAAATAAATGGAAATTCTGAATCTCTAACCCCTAAAATAAAGGGTTAGGGTTGTGTAATGCGTTGGAGGGCATATTAAGAGCTCTTCCAGAGAGTATTTTCTTCCAGTAAGTCTCAGTAAGTCATCAACATGAAACATCATGCATAAAAACAGGACCTCCCTCCCCTAACAGGAATGCAGCTATCATTAATACACCTCTGTTTTCTCTATACTGTAACAAGTCAGAATCTCTGCTGTGAAAGAAAGTCTATTTGTCACATGATATCCTCGAGGCTTAATGTATTGTGTATGCTTTGGTGACTTTTGCACAAGACTAAACACACAGTGGTGACTTCAGTGGTGAATAAATGCTTCACTCAGACTGCCCTCTGCTGCAAAAGATCATTTTGTACTCAAAAATTCAAAAGACTGCATGGAGCTTTGCGTGTGTTTGATGTAGTCTTGCAGAACTACCAGTGAATTAAGGTTCGTCACCACCATGAACCAAGACACCTGAACTACGCAAAGTTCCTGGACTGCATTTTACACTTTACCTTATATATATCACAGGTTTGATCCAGTAAGGAATGAGTGTGGTAAAAAGAGGTGTATTTCATTCCTTTTTGGTTAAACCATATGTGACTGTGTCAGCCTCTTTTTTTAATTTTTTTTTTAGAAAAATGTAGCAGCACAACACATTGTTTAGTTATTGTGCCACCATTCATTAATCTTTGATAGGATTTATTTACAGCATTGTACTCTTCATATTGTTTTTATAACTATCCAGCATATGCCAGTACTGGATGATTTAGTGTAACCTTAAATAAGCAGCAGTACTGAAATAAAATACTGAAAAAAACCCACTCTCAATTACCTCACTAACATCTAGTTCCTAAATCTTTACAGGAGTTCACTGATTTCAACAAGCGTCCTGCTGCAAGTCTGGGTGGCCTGTGGTCTATGTCTGGATTATGTGGGGCTGCTAACCCCATGGCTAGTTTCCCAAACTTGGATTAAGCTTGGTCTTAAACTAAAAGACCAGTGAAAAAAAGAAGAAGAATGTTTGTAGTTTAGAACTAGGCTGAATCCAAGTCTGGCAAATAATCCCTGTCACATTTAAACTGTTGGTCTTTCAGTCAAAGTAGTCACCAAAACCAGCATCTGAGGCTTGTGTTGTACTTCAGTTCCAATAGTCAAACTAAGTCTCATCTAACTAGGTTTGTATTACAAATTACCCTCACAAAAATAAATAAATAAATATCTGTTGAGGCTTGTTGCTGAACGGGTTGTTTTTAGTGATGAGTTATGATGCTTTGAGTTGGCTTTGATAAGCATGAGATCTTTAGACTTGCTATAAAAAGTGTCCTGTGAACTATATATACTCTACCTTTAAAAAAAGGGCGGGGGACAAAAGAAAACGCTTAAGAGGATTGCGGGTTATTGAGCACCGTAAACAGGGTTACTTGGATTTGTAGGCCAGAAGGAAGTCTCCAGGTCAGCCAGGACCTCAGGAAGAAACGTCATCGTTTCTGGGCGTGGACGCAGGCCAGTCCGAGGCGTTTGGTTATTCGCTTGGGGTTGCCAGGTGTGTTTAAAAATACACCCTTTCTGTCTCTCGATAGTTAGAAATATATATTTCACCCCATTTCACAGGCTACACATTCTTCAGTTTTGGTAAAGTTAAAAAACACACACACAAAGAAATATTCATATTTCTTATAAATTTGTTGTTTCAGTTGCGTTGTTAAAACAGATGCCATTATGAGGCGCGCCGATTTGGTGTTCCTGAAGGTGGGGGATGACTAGAAGATTCTGGCAACCGAGTGGAGAGTTTCAGGCGCACCACGCAGGTTTGATCGCACATACTCCGGCGTGTTGCAGTTGCGTTCGTATCAGGTATACTCATAAATGAATTTGTCGTTTAACTTGCTTTTATCAAGGCTTACCTAGTTTTGGCTATAGGGTCCTATATGTACAGGTACGTGTGTGATATTCAGCTTTAATACTGTTAGGTTAGTTAGTGGGGCTAGCTTAAGAGCTAACCGCCGATGCTAATAACATGGCGCAGGCCGAGAGGGCCGCTTTTGTTCTCGTGTCTGGGTGCGGTAGTTAATATGCCAAGAGGTATGGATTGTGCTTGAAATAAGTGAGATATTTCATAACTATTTAACGACGTGGGCATTTCGAGTACTTAAATATTTACCGAAACCAACCAGTGGCTGATATATTGTCGAATGAAAGTGGCTGGCTACTGATTTGGCGTCGATAGCGGGGACCGACTCTGAGCTCCCGCTTTTTGTTTAGTAGATGCCGGCAGTTTGTTAGCGAGTGTTATGGATAAGGAAATTGCGATAACTGTTTTAAACTTGTGTTTGGACAACAGGAACATTTGTTACGCGGAAGAACACTAGCAGGAAAGTGTTTTTTCGCAAATATGTGGAGAAACGGTCTCAAGATGGCGCTACTACATAAGCCCTTTATATTTTTTTTAATAGTCGAGAGTAACTCAAAAAGCTTGGAAGAAATCTTGAAAATATTTCAGATTTTGGGCTTTTTAATTTTTATTTTTTGGGAGGGATGGGGGAGCTTATCTCGGTGCATACAGAAAGCCGCATTGCAGTCCGAGTGTATGTATATAAACCGGCCAGCTGGATTTGAAAAAAAACAAAGAAAAGTTGTATTGTGAGTTAGTAGTAGCATCAGCATTAGAGACATAATGTGTTTCTAAGTCAGATCAGGATAAAGTTATTTTTAGAAGTGAATCAACAAAAATTTAAGAGAGCCCTGGTGTGAAACATGTCTGTGCTTATGTTTTAGTATGTACTGATTGATCACATTAAAACGTGGACTGAATATTAATCCTTAGGGATTGTGACCAGTCATGGCTGATGAGGGATATGTAGTGCGAATCCGGGGACTTCCTTGGTCCTGTTCAGTGGATGAAGTACAGAGGTTTTTCTCAGGTATTTATACATCATTGTTTGTTATAAGAATACTTAAACTCCTAATGCAGTTAGAAATTATTTGAAATGTTGTGATTGCAGACTGTAAAATCTTGAACAACGGAGGCGGCATCCATTTCACCTACACAAGAGAGGGGCGTCCCAGTGGAGAGGCATTTGTCGAATTTGAGACAGAAGAAGACCTGAAGATCGCAGTGAAAAAGGACAGAGAAACTATGGGTCACAGATATGTAGAGGGTGTGTACACCAGCGTACAGATGAGCTGTTTTCTGTTGTATATGTTTGTAGTTTGAGCTGAGAGAAGTAATTTTTCTGTTTTCTCATGCAGTGTTTAAATCAAACAACGTGGAGATGGACTGGGTCATGAAGCACACTGGCCCAAACTGTCCAGAGACGACAGGGGATGGGCTCGTGCGGCTTCGAGGCCTTCCCTTTGGGTGCAGCAAGGAGGAGATTGTACAGTTTTTCTCAGGTAACAACAAGCCCTGTTTAGTGGTTAATTGTAAATCCCCTTAATGCTGGTAATTTAAACGTTCCTCTCCAATCTTTTTCTCACCGACACTGAAGCTTGTCGCATTTGATTTACAAAGAAGTCAGTGTGCCATTGGAAATCACTATCTAATGTTAGATTTAAAAAAGAACAAAAAAAAAATTATAATCAGTGAGGAAATGATGCTGGAAAAGGAAGCCAGTTGAAGTTTAAATCGAGAGTTTTTTTGAAGACGTGATGTTTTGTACAAGGGCAGGAATCTGTTGTGCAAACACCCCTTCTTATCTTTGCCCCTCATTTTCATCTTCAGCCCTCATTCATCACTCTCCCCCATTATCTGGGTCTGTTGTTACACTGTTAAACTGTCTCAGCCAAATGGTAATACACTGATTGAATGGGTCCTGCTCATCACTGGTAACGTCTTCCTCCTACCCTAGTTTTTTTTTCTTTCTCTCTCTCCCCCATTTACTCATATTTTTGTCTTTTTCAAATGTTTTTAAATACAGTATATGCCAGCTGTTAGATGTAACTAAAGAGCAAACAGTTTTACTCATGTCACCCACCAAGATCTTTTTCTCTCCTCATCAACGCATTGAGCTAGCCCTATATCCCACGCACAGTGCCCTTCTCCATATTCTTCCTCTATCCTGTCATTTCTATTTTATCCAGTAAATGTAACTCAATTAAATGGCAAGTCACTGGTTTTTAAAGACATGAATTGGTATGTGTGATGATGTGTAGAGTTTTCCATAAGTTTAATATCTCTCTCTTTAGAGAAAGTTCTCTCTGTGATTGGGCATGTGATTTAATATGTCCCCTGCTGGGGTTATCTGTCCTTGGGTTGAAGGGTTGGAAATCGTGCCAAATGGGATAACATTGCCGGTGGACATCCAGGGGAGGAGTACGGGGGAGGCCTTCGTGCAGTTTGCTTCACAGGATATAGCTGAAAAGGCTCTAAAGAAACACAAGGAAAGAATAGGGCACAGGTGGGGATGGTTGGTTGGTTGGCTGGATAAGTTGCTTTTCTTATGGTGTGCACCTTCAACATCTGAACCAAATGCAAAACTGACACATTGATCTTGGCTACTTGAAGCATATTTGACATATTTACCACACACACATACACACACTACTTTCTATCTTAGATCCTTTCCTTTTTTTTTCTTTTTTTTTTAATACATTCACAATGTTCAGGGGGAAGGATTAGTGCTTGGTCACCATTCAAAATGTGAGGTGAATCCTGAATTGGAGTGCGTTTAGAGAGCGAATGGTGTCTCAGCACTAAACACGAGTCCACGTTGTTAAATGGTAAGGAGTCTCCCTGCTAGTAAAATCAGAGGGCCACTGTACACAAGGACCTGGAGCCCACTGTCACAGGTAATGCTTAGTGGGTTGCAGAAGGGCTGGTGCTCTCTCTGTGCCTCTAAAACAGGACAAAAGCTGTCATGGCAATGACGCATACCACTATTGAAACACAATGAGTCGCTTCAGGTAACCATAAGAAAAGTGTAAAATTCACTGAGGCCCTTATCAATTTGGACAACTTCCTTTTTAATTAGTAAATAAGTTGCTCTTTTAATCTTAATTAACGACTAGCATTAAGTACTTAAAGCTATTACTACCTATGGACTACACCATGACAGCATCTGCATAGCCCAGTTTCACGAGTATTAGGCAAATGCAATTTCTCACCCATTCTCCATGCCCTCACTGTGGTATCTCTATGCTCTCAGGTACATTGAGATCTTCAAGAGTAGCCGTGCTGAGGTCCGGACCCATTACGAACCCCAGAGGAAGCCTATGGGCATGCAGAGACCCGGCCCCTACGATCGGCCCTCTGGCGGTCGCGGCTACAACATGATGGGCCGAGGGGGATCCTATGACAGAATGCGTCGAGGAGGCTACGGAGGAGGTGTGTCTTAATGGGACTGGAGAGTAGCTGAAATCAGATTTACTGGTCTTTTTAACCGTGAAGTTTCATTTAAATAAGCAACCCCTCCCCAGCCATGTCCCTTAATGCTAACACATCCCATAATAAGAACTAACAAGATTAGGATAAAGTCCTCATACGACCTTGTGTTAATCCCAGTTATGTATGTTCAGGTGTATCGGATGGACGGTATGGAGATGGCGGCTCTTCCTTCCAGAGCACAACAGGCCACTGTGTACATATGAGGGGCCTGCCATACAGAGCCACAGAAACAGACATCTACAATGTAAGCTGGCAAATCACAGACAGCCCTTTATTACCTTTTGTGTGTCACTGCAGCAGTTTCAAAGCAGGTACCAGTGGTAATTTGTGCATTTCTCTTTTTTGTTCTTTTTAAGTTCTTTTCACCTTTGAATCCAGTGCGGGTCCATATTGAGATCGGCCCAGATGGCAGGGTCACCGGGGAGGCAGATGTAGAGTTTGCAACACACGAAGATGCCGTAGCAGCCATGTCCAAAGACAAAGCTAACATGCGTGAGTTTGCTTTACTTCCTATTTAAAATAACCCCACCCAACCCCAAGCTGCATGTTGATTTTTTTCCCCCTCCTACCCTGCAGAGCATCGTTACGTGGAGCTGTTTCTGAACTCAACAGCGGGTGGCAGTAATGGAGCCTACAGCAGCCAGATGATGGGGGGCATGGGTGAGTACAAGTAATGGAGATATAGAAGCTAGGGGCCTTTATTTGCCTTAAAATGCTTGTTTTTTTGATTTGCTCACACAACCTAATGATTTGTTTTCATAGGGAGCCAGTCATCTTATAGTGGAGGACAGCTGAGCTCAGGGTACTCCGGTGGATATAGCAGCCAAGGAAACATGGGTGGCTACAGTGACTATAGTGAGTGTCATCTCTGTTGTATTTGGTAAAATATAATTCTTTACAGAACCTTTAAAGATTTGAGCAAAGAGTTCTTATAGATGAATGCTTTTGTTTCAGAGAAGTGAAATTGGAGTTCCACTCATGTATAAACCTGTTTTGTGTGCAGTTAACTTTTCGCTGTCTTTTTTTTTTTTTTAAACTTGTGACAGCTGTAAAGATTTCTGAGTTCTGCACCAAAGGAGAAGCTTTGAAGTAATTTCTAGTCAAATATTCTGTGGCATCAAAACCTGTTATGAGCCTTTAGAAACAAACTGCCGCTTTAACCAGGCTGATAAACCTTTTTTCTGAAGCACACATTTTGAACTTAAACAATAGTTTTATAGTTACTTAGCATAGTAAAAGTAATGCAAATGGATAGATGGGAAATGCAAATTCTGCAGTGGAAAAGTGAGACGACTTAATGTAAAGAGTGAAAGCAGTGGTTAATTACTAAGAGTGCTCCCCACAGTTAAGCCTGGAAAGATTAGCTGATGTACCAAACATGTTTTCTAGTCCTTTCCAGACAAATGTGGAAAAAGTGTATCCAGAAAAATATCATCTTGTATCCAGACTATTATGGTAACTTGCGTCACACTTGTGTTCTCACAGATCGAGCCCTTTAAACTTAGAAAGCTTTCACCTTCTGGGACATAAATGCATCATTATTTTTTCTGTGCATGACTCCTTGGTGAACTCCTCGGTCCTATAGTGTGTATTTTCTCTCTCTTGTTAGGTAACCAGGGCGGAATGGGAAGCAGTTACTATGGCGGCGGTGGAGGAGGAAGCAGAGGCTCAATGAATGGACTGGGTGGGGGATGGGGAATGTAGTATTTTGTTTGGGTTTTTTTTCTCAATTAGATTTTTTTTTTCTTCTTTTAAGCAGCATTTTGCTGAAAGGACTGGAAATGGAAGTCTTTCCTAATAAACAGGATAGGGGATCTGGTGGGTTTTTTTGAGAAAACGAGGGGTAGGGTTTGTATTTTTTTTTTTAAGTGGGCAATGTTCAGAGAGAAGTGAGATCATATGTTGTCACAATAAATGTGTCTGAAGTGGTGTTTGTCTCCCCCCACTCCTCACAGATCTACAGATGACAGAAACCGTGCTTTGAATTTTCTTTCCCAGGAAGTGTGCCGTTTTGTGTTACCATTCTTTAAACACATGGCTATTTCTCAAAATTAACTCATCATGTGCTGGTGGATTTAATAAGTTTTAGTGTCTGAGTGCATGAACCGAAACTGAAAACGTCTGGTATCTTCTAATGTTTGGACCTTGTTTCACCTTCTACATAGTGTTGAGCTCATTTTTTTTAAATTCCTGTAAAAAAAAAAAAAAGTTAAGCTGAGTTTGAGACTTAACATGGTCAGAGCATGTTTTGTTTTCTTACGGTGTGACTGTTAGTGTTTTTTTTTTCTTGATGAGGGCTATACTGAGAGCAAGTCAATTCAATTCTGCTACATGAAGGTTTCTACTGCTTCAGATGCTGTTTGTATTTCCTGTGCACAAAGTGAATAAACTAGTCTGGAATATCTAATTGAAGCAAGTGGTGGAAAAACAGAAGGCTTTATTGATTTATCAAATATCTAGAGTTAAGAAAAATTTGGTCACCATTCCTAAATTAAGAAAATGGCTTTGTAGCAGTTGACGTAATCCATAAAACCCTGTTGGAATACATTCTAAAATAGTTTTCTGTGGTCAACATTCTACAGTCATTTACACAATTTTGCATGTGGAGTTGGAGCCGTTTAAAAAGGAAAAAAAAGTGCATGATAAAGCCGAATATCAAAGCCACTTCCAGAATTAAAAATGCACCACTCCTATTCAGGATCATCAAAAAGGTTGAATGCAATCTTTTTAAAACAAAGTAAAATATTCATGTTATTTCTGTTAAATTTATTTTGAAAAATCATCCTAAATAAAGAAAGGGGTGCACATTTACATTCTGCGAGTATATAAACCAGCAACAGTAGAGATTCTCAGATGAAGCTGAAATCCCAACAGTACCTCAACATAATACACTCACAGGTCAGATTAGAAAAACTGCACATATCAAAAGGTCAGCTTATCAAGAGAGATTACCAAATTTGTTAAACTTAATCCAACCCAGAGAAACATTGCTGTCTAGGCACAGTCTCTTCAGCGTACAGTCTGCATAAACTACATGTTAGTTTGTCACATCAATGTTAAAGGTGAACATTTTTTAGTACAGATAAAAATGCCTGAATTTCAGGTAACTGTAGCAATGGAACACCAAATCGCATTTGCTTCAGATTTGATGACCTTTTTATAACGCAAGCATTTAGATTCATAGTGGATAAGTATATTCAGTGTTCGAGCGTGTGCAGAAACATTTAAGCCTGTGGGTATGTCGTCAGGAACCTGTGGAGGAGCTCCTCTGCAGCAGGAGGGAGTGGCACATGTCGCACACTCGGACAGGCCGTGGATAGGAGGGCAAGGCCAGCTCGTTACTGGAACAGCCGTTGCAGTAGATGTCGCCGCAGTTTCTGCAGTGGTGCTGCAGACGCAAAGTACAGTGAAATTTCTGTAATCATGGATGTTAACAGAAGTGGTTCTCAAAGGGAATGCGGGGGGAGGAATACCTTTCTACGTGCAATGGAGAACTCCTTCTGGCATTGTTTGCAGTGAGTGGCTTCATCGTCTTTCAGCCAAGCATGGCCCTGATGAGAGCAACGGTTTGTCATTACAAGTCTTACAGCATCAACGATAAAAGCAACTGAGTAGCTCACATTTTACCTTCAGGGCCTTGTTAACCTCCTTGAAATCCTCCATCTTCAGTTTAGACCTTTGAGAAACATGAAAGCAACATAAATTCTCCTGATGTGAAATGGTGTCTATTAGTTCAAAAAAAACTTTACTGACTGGCTGAGATGCAGTCCCATTTCCTGTAGAGCCTGTTCCTGCTGCTCACACGTCTGCTGCAGCTGCTGCTTCTCCTGTTTCAACTCCTGCAGCTCCTGCAAAGCAAGTCGGAAAGAGAAAAAAAAGGCATAACATCTGAAGCTAAAATCACAGAATCAAAAGTTACTACTAAAAATGAGCTCTTCCATAAAATTGACTGACAAAAGGTTCAGACTTGAAAGTCAGTGGTCCAACCCAAAATGTGAACCAAACTATGACTTTTTGTCTAAAACATCTAAGTGTTGTGTTGAAGAGATTCACTGAAGTTGGAATAGGGCTGGGCTGTAATTTCTTGTAACGCCAACTTGTATCACAAAATGGCACATCAAGTTAATTTAAGTTTAATGACCAGGAAAGTCATTAAGAACACATTCTTATTTACAAAAGGGAAAGCCTCTTGATAACATGGATACAAAGGAATATCTAAATTTAAAAGTATATCACCACACATCAAAAACATCTCAGCACAGTCACTGGTAAAACACTGCTCCCTGGTGGTGAAAGCTGCATTTTTTTTTAGAGGGTAATTACAGAAAGTATCTTTAAATGTACACAAGAAGGAAAAGATCCTATTTGGAGCTGGAGTTTGAAGATGTCTCTCCAAAGTCAATCATACATTTTAAATCATGGCATTAGATTAGGGTACATTGTGCTTGTGGGTTGGGGGTTGTATGTCATTTGTTTCACTTCAAAAATAAAACATAATTTGTCCAGGGGCTGCACATATTTTTCCCCATCACTATAATTTGGCTACTTAGGATCAGGGTAACTGTAACCTGACTCAGGTGTGTGTGTGTGTGTGTGTGTGTGTGTGTGTGTGTGTGGCTGACCGAGTGAAGGCCCTGGAGCTGCTGCAGCTGTGTGCGCAGTTCAGTGCTGTTGTCCTGTTCCCGCTGGAGAGCTTTTTGCAAGTTTTGTCTCTGTTCCCTCTCACTGCGCAGCTCATTCTCCAACCCGAGCCTGTGCTCAGAAAACAGAACAGAAAAACAGAAACGTGACTCACAACTCATCAAATTGCAAACTGCCGCGTGGACTCAGGTTACACAACACTAGGAAAAGTTTAACAACCACTGGTTTGGCATTTTATGGACCTTTTCTCTGAATACTGCACAATAACACATTCAGTATAAATTTTTTCAGCTTTTTTTTTCCCCCCACAGTTGTGTGCCTTCACCTTAGTGTATCGAGGTCTGTCAGCTGTTTCTGCAAAGCGCCAACCTTTCCTTGCAGGTCTGCCTTCATGTCTTTGTCTGACTGGTCGCTGTGTTTGCGCTCCTGCTCCGACCTCTGCAGTCTGGGAGTCACAAAATATCCAGAGGAGGGTTACTTGAAGGGAATATAAACAGAAAACAGAATCTCACCTGTGCAAGGATGCATACCTCTGCTCAAGTTCCTTCATGGCATCCTCCATTTCGTTCATCCTCTGCTCAAGCTGCACAGCCTCTGCCTGCTTTTTTTCTGCTTGTCGTTGCGAATCCTGAGGAACCACATGAGTCGTATAAAAGCATGATCTACTGTGTGTGTGTGTGTGTGTGTTTTAAGGAGAAAGGTAAAATCATAGTCATCTATTTGCACCTGAGCTTTGTGGAACATCTGCACATTAAGAGTCTTGACTTGGTCAAGCTGGAGCCGCAGGGCTGCCAGTGTGTCCTGTTTCTCATGCGTGTCCTTCTCCAGCAGCTTCATGGCCACCTCCATCTCCTGCTTCAGCCCCACCTGCAGCTCCAGTTCACGCTCCAGATCCTAATACACAAGGAGGGGTCAAATTCAGTCAAAGAGTAGAGCCTAAACACAAAAACACTAGGCACGGAGTCTTAGCTTAAACTGTCACGCTTTTATGTTTTAGCCCTGCAGCTCACGGATATTTGACCTGGCGAATGCGCTTTTCCTCTTTGTACTGCTTCCACACCACATTGTACATCTCATCCAGGCCTTGTCTTGTCTGTTTGTATGTCTCCAGCTCTGCCTGGCTGTCCTGAAGTGCTGCCTGAAAGAACAAACACATAACAAAGCTTTTTTTTTCTTTTTTTTCTTTTTTTTAAACAATTCCTTTTTCAAATCGGGAGTGGTTTCATCTCCAGTGAATCCTAGATGCTCTCAAACCTCTTCCTTTCGCTGGCTGGACTGCAAGATTGTCTCATTCTCCTTTTTCAACTGTTCCTGTTCTTCCCGCAGAGAGTTAATTCTGTCTGTTGCTGCCGTCAGCTGAGGAGGAGAAGAAAAATACACCTTTTCCAAACAGGTAAAACACACAAACACCAGTTGAGATAAAAGAAGGCCAACCCAACACAAACGCAATCACAGCTGCACACACAAAGTACGCCTGACCTCCTCTACGAGCTTGCTGTTAGTCTTCTCTAGAGAGTCCATCTTAGCCTGCAGGTCAGTGACAGTGCCACTTAGGTGACGATTTAGCTCCTCAATGTAGTGCTTCTGATCTAATATGGCTGTCATCTTGGCATCACTAAGGGAGAAAGAGCTAAAATGACCATCTTACAGTTGTAAGCCATAACTATCCAAAGACTAAATGAGGATTGTCATTGTGGGGTCATGGTTTGAACTGCAATAACAACAAAGACCAGTCCAGATTACAAAATAATGAAAAGCAGTGTAGAAACTTACTCTTTTGGAGTCTCACTGTTAGCAGAGTCTTTCAGGTAAAGGGCAAAATCAATGACTGCCACCTAAATGGGAAAGAGGAACAGATCACACCGCATCCTCGTGGAATTGTTTCTCAAAGTGAAAATGATTCATAGTGAGCAGCACTAACCTGTGAATCCAGATCCTCCCCTTTAATGCAAAGGTTGGCATCAATTACATTGAGTCCCACCAGCAGTCCCACCATTACCGACCCCTCCTCCTCCATCATCAATGCTCCAGAGTCATAAAACTCACTGAGGGATTAATAAAAAGGAAAAGTGGATGCTAGGAGAAACCCATGTTAACACTGCACTATAAAATATTTGGTTCTGACCAACAAAATTAATGACTTTAACCAACCTCAGGAGGTCCTTGTGGTCCAGCAGGGCTTTCATATAGTCGGCTACTTTCTTCTGCATAAGCGCCAAATGCAGCCAAGCCCTTCCTCTCCCCAAACCAGTCCTAAAAAAGGACAGTATTAGTACAATTAAAACACAGGTGTCAACTGGGCCTTACTTTGTAGTTTTATTAGAGAAAGATCATTTTTAATAGCATACTTAATGCCAGGCATGTCTCTAGCACTTGTGGCAATGTTGACAGACTCGGGACATAACTTTTCTACCAGCTCCAGTGGACCCCATATCGACTTGTTATGTCCAATGAAGGATTTCTTGGCTGAATACAACAAAATGCATAAGCAACTTAAACGCAAATAAATATAACACAACATCAACAGTCTGATTCGTTTACAGTCTCACCTTTAAGGCCGTGTTTGAGGCAGTGCTCCAGGACAACAAAAAACTGCTGCAGAGGAGGATACTCCGAGTCAAGCGTCCTGCCCAGACTCATCGAGGACTGAATTAAGACTCTGATGCTCAGCTTCATCATGCTGAGGAGGTTGGATCTTTCGATCGCCATTGAATCTTTGGGGGGCAAAACTGTGGAGAAAGCATGAAAAAGCAGAAGCTCTGAGATTAAATCAGTCCCTGAAAACCCCTAAAGACGAGCACGTCAGCGACCATACTAATCAAATGTATTGTAGTGATTCTGTTTGTTAGCGTTAGATACCGTTTGGTCAGGATGTTCTCTGATTTCCCACTGTTCTACTGTTACCTGAAGGTGTATGTGTGGGGGCTTGAGTGAGAGAGGGAGAGCTGAGTCCCTTTTTGTTGCTCTGTGTGTTTCTTGGCGTGGTTGCGGCCCACAGCAACCTTTGAGTTGTCAATAAAGAAAGGCAACATTTGCTGGCAACATCTCGCTCTCTTCTTTAACGTCCTGACGGTCGTTACAGTATGATCTTGGGAGTCATGTGACACGCCAGCTGACGCTGAGCCAAGTATTTAAGTATCTATGACAGCTGCGGTGTTTAGAGCACCTACCAGCTGGTGTAAGAGATTAGAAATAATCACAGCCTACCTTGAAGCTTTTTCCCGGAGTTACTGAGATCACTTTCGTGCTCATTCTCGGTCGGAGAGCTCGCCGTGGATCCCTGTGAGTGCTTTCTCGGGACAGCGGTGTAGCTCATCCCGCTACTAATCGTCTCCGTGGCCTTACGAGCCAGAGACAGGAGAGGAGCTGACCAGCGGTTCTCTTCCGCCGCCGCCGGAGTCGACGTCTCGGTCCAGTCCCGCCCGCTGTTTCCGTCGGGCTCCCCGTTAGTCGCTGGTTCCAAAACTTTGGTGTCATCTTGTTCTTGTTTTTCTTCACCGTCTGTAACAGCTGTGTTTACTTCCCCTGCCTCGTCAGCCATGTTTCCCTCCCCCCCACCTCCCTTCTCGCTTGTAAATCACGTGATCGCATCAGCCCAATCGAGCGCGTCTGTGAGGGCTTTCATTCTTCTACTTTTGATTCATTGGTGGTTAGTGAACCACACTTGAGGTAGATCACTGCCACCTGTTGGACCTGGCTGCAGATTACAGGACTTAGGAAACAACTTATCAGAGCTCTGCCCAGTCACTAAAAATCACCTTTTTATTTAATCAAACCTTACATATATAGCACCTTTCATGCAGGTTAGTGGGGTTCAATACGATGCAGCAAAATGTAACAAAGCAGACAATATATGATGAAAGAAGAAGAAGTACTGTTTACCTAGCTCTAATGGTCACTACAGGATTAGCTGATGCCTTAAGTAATACAAAGGACAGGTGGATTCATTACCCCCATATGTGGTAAGCAGACCAACCTACATGTGACCTCAGCAGACAAAGCAATATAGTTCAGCTTAGTTTTTCATGCACTTTGTGCAGAAACACGGTTTTTACCCCCAGTTTTACCCCCATGCTTTACTATGAGGGGAAGCATAAGCATATACATTTAGCAGCACAGTCCATAAATTTCTAGCAAACCTGCAGCATGAGCACAAGATCAAAACGAGACCAAAAGTCATGGTATTGATGTATTTAATTATAATTGATTTGATGTGTTTTGTATTGCTTTAAATGGACTCAAACATTAAATATTAACCCCAGGAATGTTATTATCTGTCATACATGAAAACAGACTAAAGTGTTTGTGCTATTAATTTATTGATGGTATTTTATAGACTGGATATTCTGTCTCTCTCCATTAAACTGAAACTATGGTTCATTTCTCTGTAAGTGAGCAAACCTACAAATTCAGCAGGGGATCAGATAATTATTTCCCCCACTTTAGTTACCTACGATCTAAAAGATAATTGAAAAGATACTGTATTACTACAAAACTAAGAGAAAATAAATAATTAAAAAATATACAAGAAATGTCTTTAGTGTCAGTCTTTAGTCGGTTTGGTCACATTCGGTATCACAGTCAGCCTGACGGTGCTTTGTTGCCTTTCTTTCTTTAGGATGTCTACATTACTCTGAATCAACTGCCTTTCAAAGAGTGCTGCGTTTGTATTGTAATATCTATCGTGACGTTCTGAAAAATGTGGCCTGACAAATACCCTCCATGTTATAATGATTACAAAAAGTAAACTAACAATAAAACTGATAAAATTTAAATAAAAAATAAACATCTTTCAAATAAACGGAAGCAAGCAAAATTGTTCTGAAAACTAACGTTGTAGTGCAATTCTACCACGTGGTGGCGCTTCGTAGCAGCCAAAGGCACTTTAAATACTTACAGGCCAATTTTATATATATATATATATATATATATATATATATATATATATATATATATATATATATATATGTGTATATATATATATATATATATATATATATATACTTGTATCACTGGTTTTTCTGGCCTAATATTTCTGTTACACTGTAGACTGCTTTGAAATTGTGAGTGCTGAACCACCAGACTTACCTGGATTAAACACAACCAAACCCTTATCGCAACACTCCTGTCTCTATATGTACAAAGGGAAACAAGAGTCCTTTTTTTTCTTTCAGCTTCCTGAATGTTTCATTTGATCTTGTGGCTGCTTTTACATTTTAGTTTCTATTTTTCTTTATTATTATTATATTTTTATAAAAAGAATCATCCAAGCATTAAGGCAGCAGAGCAATTCAACCCTACAAGCAGGCGCCAATATTGCAGCCTGGTCTGGAGTCACATGTTATGTCACTACTTAAATACCCCATCTTTTAGCTTTAATGTGAACGGTACCACAGTGATGAATAGGAGGCAGAATTCAGTCATTATCAGCACTTCACTGAGGACTAACGCTGTGACCGTAACACGCCCTGTACGCTGTAGCTCCAAATTAATACCATAATGAGTTATTAATGGCTTAGAACGAATGGAGTAATTAATTTGCGCGGTGAACTTATTATAACATCAGTCCACGTTTGTAGTTTGCATCACATTTCAGACTTTAGGAATCAGCAGCCTCTGCTGGCGTGCTGGTGGTGAGGATCACCACCCAGAAGGCGTGGTGATCCTCACCCCCGCCTAAATACCGCTGTTCTTCTGTCCCCCCACGCTATTTCACTCTCAGCCAGCGGCAGAAGAGCCGCAATAAGTAAGAGCAAGAAGAAGCTGCAGCAGACAAGTGGAGTTAAAGTTAAAAGAGAAATACAAACGCACAAAAAAAAAAAAAAGCGAAAAAGAAGGAATACGGAGAACCGGGATAGGTGGACGGGATATAACGTTTAGATTTCTTTTTAAAAGAACTCTTCTATTAGAAGTCACTGGAGTTTTTGGATCATGAGGATTTTCGCTGTTGCGCTCCTGCTGGCTCACGCCTTGGGTACGTTTCATGTGCGCCCGCGCCTTAAAACAAGCGTGTTTCCTCTCTGTTCATGAATGGATCACTGCGCTTGTCAGTTGCTTTTGAGTGTGTGTGTGTGTGTGTGTGTGTGTGTACTGTCTTTTTCTTGGCTGTCAATGTAATGCCCTCTATAATAACCGAGCTATAATATGTCCTGTAAACTTAATCTTTTAGGCAACAGTTTTCATGATGCCGGGCTATTCAGGGGCTAATGGGGTCATCTCTCTTATTTTAGAGCATGCTTTATGTAACTGGATACATTTATTTTTAACTCATATTCTTGCCTGACATTAGCTAACTGTCTGCCCATGCATTTTGTGCGTGTGTTATGAGACAGAGGGGGGTAGGCTAATTGCCAACTCCTGGCTCAATGTCCACGAACCTGAGGACATGGTTTTGGCTACTTTTTAGTGCTTCGGGGCCAAGGCATTGAATCAACCATTTCGTAAGGACCATCCTCAATACCTGATCCTGTGTATGTCCTAAGAAAGAACAGCAGGGCTCAATAAAAATCCTGCCTGAAGCTTCTTTCAGCAAAACATGTTTCAACTTGCCCATAAAGGTCCACCCACCTTGGCACACTAACCTGTGCCGGTTGTCCCCTAGAGGAAGATTTTTTTTGATTGTGTCATATATGTTCTGCTTTGCAAAGCAAGCGTTAACATTTAATTTTTGCTCCTTCAGTGATGTGCAGACTTGCCAGCGGTGCTGCAGTAGATCGTTATGAGAGCAACAGGCAGCGGCACACCTCCGTTATCAACCTCCTGGACACAACCAGAGACAGGAGACCAGAGGAGGAGGAGGAGAGCCGGAGTGTGAGTGCCACCACAGGGGATTATAGCGATGAAGGCGAGGTGGAGGAGCAGGATGATGAATACTATTATGATGAAGCGTATGAGGATGGCATGTCTGGAGACCATGAAGTGGAACTGCCACGAGGTAAGGAAGCTATTTAAAAAAAAAAAAAAAAGCTTCAATGTTTCATTCTTCTTTTACATGCTCCTTAACAAAGATGGCACATGTAATTGTTGGTCCTCCCCCCTCCTGGTTTAGTTGCCATGTCAAGCAAACCCAAAGATCCTTCTACCATCTTGGAGGCTGAAATCACCGAAGGACAAAGAAGGAGAGCAAAGGGAAGGAAGAAGGGAAAGGAAAGGGAAGGAAGAGGAATCCTTGCCTGAAGAAGTATAAAGATTACTGCATTCACGGGACCTGCCATTACCTGAGGGACCTCCGTGAGCCATCGTGTGTGTGAGTATTTAGCTCCGCACTTACCTGCATGCCATCTACGCCTCAAGTCAAATCAATTATTAACTGTTATCCTCACCATCCTCTTCGTAGGTGCCACCAGAATTACTCCGGTGATAGGTGTCAGTTCATCCTGCTGCCGGTGCAGTCCCGCGAGGGCTACAACCGCACCACGGCTCTGGCTGTGGTGGCAGTGGTGCTGTCGTCTCTCTGCCTCACCATCATTGGACTTTTATTAATGCTCAGGTGAGCAAAACACACACCAGACACACACTTACAACCACTCACAGGTTAGGAGCTTAGCTAACAATAAGGCAAGAAAACTGAACAAGCGCCCCTTTTCTCTTTCGTTCTTTCCAGGTTTCACAAGCGCGGAGCTTATGATGTAGAGAATGAGGAGAAGGTCAAGTTAGGGTTAGCGTCCAACCACTGAAGAGGCAAAGAGAGGTGAGTGGTTAGGGACAGGGCTACAAACACATGCACTGAACCTGCATCAGCTGTGTTCTTTGTCGCTGGAGTGCAGCTAGATTTCACTCACTCTCCTGTTTTCTTTCATTTTAGACAAAGATGCAGAAATTCTACCTCAACTGAAAATGAAAAGTGAACAGCAACAGGAGGCCCTGGAGGAAAAGAGGAAGAAAAAAAAATGAACGTACGCAAAGAAGGGAACAGAAAGGTATCTGCTCCGATGTTCCGCTGGACGTTCGGATAAAGAGTGGACAGCTGAATGTATTCCTGATGGCTTCAGAAGAAGAAGAAGAAGAACACCCGGTCTGGAATTGGAATACCGAGAGGATGGACTGGAGGTGTGACGAGCATCAGGCGATGAGGACGAGGGGACGAGAAGAGGAAGGAGGAACATGTCTAGACCCTGTGCTGCTTCTTGACTTTTAGAAAAAAATTCAAACTGAACTGAGATTTTTAACAACAGTCGGAGCTCAGTCTGGATTCTTTTTTTTCTCAGCATTTTGTATTTTCCCGCTCGAGGCCGTCATGTGTTTGTTTTTTTGTTTGTTTTTTTCTTGTGTGTACAGTAAACAGTATATTTATAATTTTAATTTATTTATTTAAGCTAACTGTATTTATGGAGATTTTTAACCACCTTTTAGCAGTTTTTAAAATAAAAATGTTACACTTGTTTTTATATTTCTTATTGGAGGCTATTTATTTATGAACCGGAAGCAAAGAAAGCAGAAGCTCAGTATTTCATGAAAAATAATGTTTAAAAAAACCCTTTAATTTTGGCAACTCACTAGATGATCAATAGCACTGTGATTAATAAATTGATCAGTGAATAGGCTCAAATTTCTTTTCTTTTTTTTCTTTTTTTTTTGATGATTCAGGGTTGTTCAGATGATTTCCAACACTGCCCACACTCACACGATTACTCATAGTCACACCTGGAAGCTGCCCGGGGGGCAACCAGTCAGATCTGTCAGCCACTAAGTGGCTCCGCTGTGCGTTCATTGTATTGCTCAAAGGCACATCAGTATTGGTCATGAGGGAGGGCCAGGTCCCGCTCTCTTCCATTCCCCCACCCAGCTTTATCCTGCAGGTTCGGGGATCTTTAGTCTTTCCTTAGGCTTTGTGTACTGCCTCGATTTCAGAAGTAATACTGATGATTAGGTGCACTGCTATGTACTGATTAAAGGCACCAGGAAAAACTGGGCTATCAGCATCTGTATTGCTTTTTTTTTTTTTGTTAGAAGGGAGTCACATATGAAATGCACTGTAGAAAGAATTTGGTATAAACATGTTGTGTTATGTCTTATTAGAAACTGTTAAGCTGTCAAGAAAAAAAACCCAATGTGAATTCAAGTATTTTACCCATTCAGATCCTGCAGTTTTGAAGTGATTTTTATTTGTGATTTTCTTTTTGGAGCAGAATAAAAAAAAATCAATCATCTCAGTATGTGAGTTCTGTAGTTTCTCTGTTATCCATCCATCCATCCATCCATCCATCCATCCATCCACTTTCTTCCACTTATCCAAATCAGGATCATGGTGGGGCTGGAGCCAATCCCAGCTGTCACAGGCGAGAGGTGGGGTATGGCCTGGACAGATGGTCAGTCTATCTCAGGGATAAATCTTTATTATTTAAAGCTTATTTTCTTTCATTTGTTTCCTGAGTTGTACCACACATTAATGCCTGTCTTAATAATGATAACACTATTGTTGCTTTTTTGGCTCGCTCAGGACCTGTAATTAAAGCAAACATAGTGTTTGCATTTCCTGTCTCTGGCGTGTGAGCAGTTGCTTTTAACTGAAGCACCTGTATCCTGCACATTAGTGCTGTTAATATTTGTATCCAGTGCTTGTACATATGGAATCAGAAATCCTTCCTGAATCATTAGATGTAATTATGGTCATCTGAGGATGCCACAGTTTACAGTTTAACAAACAACTGATGCCAAATGAATAGCCTGTCTCGGTGAGCAATGAGGAAAGTGAAGACATCAGTCGTTTCGTGTGATGACAGCAGCATTGTCAGACTCACTGACAGATCAATCGAGCCAAGCTCAGTCAGGTCTCACTTCTCAGGGGGTGGGGGACAGATGTGAGGTGTATAAGCCAGCAAGCACCTGATATTCAGCCACAGCACATCACGCTACAGCCCCACACACCATTACTCACACAGCCAAACAGATGTCGTGTTCAAAGACACGCAATCGAGGCCTCGACCAGCCCTGAATGCCACAGGATTCAGAGAAACCACATACAGCAAATAGCAGGATGCAGCAATGCTGTCATGTATGCCGCATGCAGGTTTAATGGAGGTAAGGACGGTCAAAAGACCCAGCTGGACTCAAAGGCAGGTTGAGTCCCAGCCAAATGTTAGTCACCCCTTGAAGTCACCTCCTACACGGATGTTGTTACACCGGCAGTGTGTGTTTGTGTGAGTGGGAATGTGGTAGAGTCATGCCTCAGAGCTGACTCCGAGTGGGTTTACAGGGGTTAACCGAACCATTACCAAGAAAAATCCACAGCAAAACATGCATGTTTGTTATGTGATCTTTTTCAGCACTGTTTGTGGGTCTGATTCCCATACGTTCCATATATACTGAATAAACAACATACTGTGGGGAGTTTATGTTTGCACGGGGGGGGGGTAGGGGTGCTTCTAACAGATGTTCAGCTGAACCACCAAGGGTGTGGTACCTGATTCAGGACATAACTTTCTTCATACCATTTGTTGAGAAACTGAAAAGGTGCAATTCAGCTTTCAACATCCACACACTGCATTTACAGAAAGGTGAAAACTCTGCAGAAAACCATTGTTTCTCAGTCTTTGTCGCAGGATTTCATATTCTCTACGTTCAGAGGGTCATGTGTGTATTTACAAAGCACACACATGTGTTTGTGTGTTTGTGTGTATGTGTGTGTGTGTGTGTGTGTGTGTGTGTGTGTGTGTGTGTGTGAGACGGGAGCTATTCATTTACAGTAGTGGGGCCACCTAATCCCGGCCTCTCAATGTCAAGTAGCAGAGCACACAGAAATAGTGCCGTGCAGTCATGCTCACATAGCTGCTATTCCCGGGCCTGATCGCCGGCCGAACAGCCAGAATGCCGAGAGAGAAGGGAGTTCACTGCGTTCTGTTTCTCAGTGACCTCATGGACACCAGCCAGGAAATAATGGCCAGGATGGTGGCCCATCATCAGTCATCCCCACTCCACTTCTTATGAATTTTCCTTGTAGGACCTGAGAAACAGCTCCACAGAGTCTACATGTGTAGCTTGTCCTGCCCTTAGGAGCTGTTTTTTTTGTTTGTTTGTTTTATTATTATTCCTAGAGAGTCAAAGAGATTATTTTCCACAGAGCTTAAGGCATTTCCTCACAGGTTGGCTGAAATTCTTTAGAAGTGCCAAAATTTATTGTGTGCCAGACACTTGCGGGAAATACCAGAAAGGCCATTGTGTTTGATATTGTTTTTGGGGGCTGTGATTTTCCTCGAGTGTGTTTGGTTCACACACTAACATGTAAGGTTTCCACTTTATACTGAGGTCCACATGAAAAATAGTAGCATTAAACAGTAGCCAAATGAAAGCCTGTGGAGTGGCCTACTACACTGATTATGAAACATTCAAACTTTAAATAAACATATATGTTTTATTATATTAGTTATTTCTGTCTTTTGATGAAATAATATAAATTCAACAAGTAAACTGTTCAGTTGTCATCTTGTCATTGCCAAACACACTCAAGTAATCAGATGCTAGAGCAGCTGCCCTGGATTGAATCAGTGTAAGGAGGGTAGGTTTGTTGTGAAAGGTGCTTCCTGCCCTGCTGAGAAGCAACAATAGGTAGTTTCCACACTAATATGGAAGTGCGCACGCCAACAGTTGGAAATGCAATTATTCTCTTGCCGGATATCATCAACAGGAACTTATTATTGCCTGAATTTGATGACTGTGTGAGTGCCAGAGGTCGTTTTAGGTGTTCAAGTACATGCTTGTCACAGGCTCCTGTGAAGTCAACCTGAAATGCAGGCCCAGTGTCTGCATGCCACTCCTGATGGATGAAGTGATGACAGGGATGAAGTCATTGTTGAGCAACAATAGGAAGCTACAATGTATCAGTGCATTGCATGCAATCTGTGTCGCCCGATTTACACAGTACAGACTGTAAAAGAGGAGGAGGAGGGGAGGATGACAGAAATGAAGAGAATAATGAGAGACTGGGGGAATGGGATAACAAGAGAAGGATGGAGATACAGGAGGACAGAGAATGGGTCTAGGTGACAACTACTTAGGAAGGTGCTGAGTCACTCTGTCACTACCTATCATAGGAGGCCTTCCTTCTCGAGTCATTTGTATTTAGTTGCTCTTTGGCTAATGTGAACTAGCCTCTTTTTTGTTATTCCTGCCTGTCATGCAGCCCCCGTCTTCTCCTCCATTTCCTCATCCTTTTCCTGTCGGCGGTTTCTCTTCCTCCTTAAGCTTCTAAAATTGACACGTGCAACCAAAGGCAGGCCATTTGTCTGTCTAACCAAAGTGGCCCTCAAGAGGCAGCAATATCAAGTAATGAAATCTCATTTTTCATCAATTTTGATGGCATTTACACTCTGAACAACACCCCTCATTTGTTAGATGAAAACAAAGTAGAACTAGTCATTATTGACTCATGCCTACTCCCTCCACTACTTCATCACGCTCAGTTAAATAGCTAAATATATTTCTCTTACCACTGCCCCAAAAGCTCCAAAGACGATGTGAAAAAAAAAATGTTGCTGCTAAGCCAGTAAACTCTGTGTTTTTCCAAGTGGGGGCAAGTAAGTTAGGCCGCAAACCAGTGTATTTCTAGTCCCGAGCCTGGATAAATGGTAACTATGCTAGCCAGTGTAACGACTATGGTTGGTAAAGGAGAGAGACTGATCCGTGGATGTAGTGAAGGAGGACATGCAGAAGGTTGGTGTGACAGAAGAGGACACAAGGAATGGGGTGAGATGGAGGCAGATGAGTCACTAAGGTGACCCCTAAAGGGAGCAGCTAAATATTTCTCAAAATATTGAACTACTTTTTCCCAATTACCATAAATTCCTTAAGATTTTAATTTTTGTTGCAGTAGCACATAGTATATAAAAGATGGGCATAGCCTCCTGGTCTGAAAAGTGGAAGTGCCATAAACCTGCATTTTTTTTTAGTGGGCTACTGCTCTGGTTCCAAAATGTAGTCCACCCTACTCCTCAATAAACACTCTACTGATGACTTTATGGTCTCAGTCACTATTTTCAAGTCAATCTGAATGCAACATAGTGAGCATTTTGTAAATTATAGTCCTATTCTGAGTAAACCAGATGATAAAACAGCCATATGATTTATGGCTGTGATGCTGAAAAAAGTGCTGAACTCGAGGCTTCAGAACGAGAGCCAGCAAACTAGTGGATGATGTCATGGTGGCTATGTCCATCTCTTCTACTTTATGCTTATTTGGTAAAACTCATGGTTAAGCCCTCTTCCCAGAACTCCTTTCAAAATCACCTGGAAAAGACAGTTGACAATGAGTTTTAATGTTGACTCACTGTGATTTGCCTCTGCACGGGTGACAAATGCAAAAACTACTGTATCACAGGATTCAAACACAGTGGCTAAGGCTGACAAAAGGCATACCACACTGCAGAATCACAGTCAGTATGTCATACGTTTAGGATTTTAACAACAAAGGTAAAATGGCCTGAAAAATGGCTTACACTCACATTGCTGCTTTCTATGTCGGCAGTGTTGAAAAAAGCAGCTCAGCTCACTTTTGCCCCTCTCCTCTTGCCCCTGATGCTAGCAGGAGCTCAGCAGGGATACCAGCAGATTCCCCGTTGCTGATGTCACCCTGCTGGACAGACACTTGTTATGTATCATGGTCACACTATTAAATTCTCACTGTGGTCTATTTAGACCCAGAGGAGGCTGATGGTAGCATCACATTACTTACTGGTTAAAATGAGAGGAGAGAGTTAGAGGAGATGGGTTAAGAGAGGACAAGAAAGGGAGGCAGGCGAAAGGAAGGAACAGAAGAATAGAAAAAAGACACGAGCGAGGAGAAAGCAGACACTGACCCAATCGCCATTGTCGCCTAACACACACACACACACACACACACACACACACACACACACACACACACACACACACACACACACACACACACACAAAATGAAAAAAACAATTTGGACAAACAAGGGCAAATAGACCGGAAGACCGGATGACTGCATGCTTGACTCATCTGTTTTCTCTGCCCCTTACAGTTTGCCCTGCAGTTCTCTGAAATAAAAAAAAAACTCCTCCCATATCCGCCCAGCGTGCATTGCGTGTATGTGTGCATAAGCAGGCACCTAATGATGGTTGTAGAGGATCAGCTCAACGCGTGCTGGCTAGTTGAGCTGGCTGACACCGCAGCTTATGACAAAGGAGGAGTGGATGGATGTCAGAGAGGCTGGCAGCATGTTGTGGTTACTGCAAGGATTGGGCTCCAGGCATTCTTATTCGCTGTGTTTCCTTTGTGGTCGGCTGCTGTTGAAACTGAAAGAACACCTCACCCTTTCACCGCAACTGCCCCCCCCCCAAAGAAACCAAGCACTTTAAGCAATCATTAATTATTACAGATTTCTGAATGCATTGTAAGAAATGACAAGGGATTTTCCTTGTGGAGAAATACCTGTTCACAGGTAAACTGTTGTCAGTGTTCATTACCTCCAGTTTCATGGAGGTCCGTTAAGTAACTGATGGGATAATTCATCTGATGGCTCTTTCATAGAAGGGCCAGGTGTGAAGTTGCCTCATAATGGAGCCAAAGCCCAGCCCAAGTTAAAGCAAGTGACTAAATGATTTAGCCTCTTTTGAATTTCTTCACTCATGTACTTCCATCCATCTGACTCTCTAACAAATTGACATTCCTCCCCGGAGGCCGCCTGAACTGCCCACAGACTATTAGTGGGGTCCATGACCTCAGCAAGACTTTCCCCTTTGCTGTTCTCTGCCTAAACATCACCCCACTGTTCCTGTGTGTGTTCCCTCTCTCCTGCCACAGTTTGGAGACAGTGTGGGAGCTGTTGGGAGAGCAGGAATGCAGAAAGAGAGCTCAGAGCTCAGCTGCTTGAGGAGAGAAAAGGGAGGAGAGAAAAGCAGGAGAGGGGGATTTTTCCTTAGATGAGGTCATGGGTGATGGCGCTTTCAGAGCCAGAGCTGAGCTCGTGGCAGACGCGCCCCTGACCTCCCTCTGCCAGCACTCACACACACACACACACACACACACACACACACACACACACACACACACACACACACACACACACATGCACTGAGAAGGGCTGAGCCCGTGGAAGCAGAGAGATGACATCTAGTTTTCATCTCGCCCCATTACACCACAGCTAATCTTCCAGACTGCTCTGTCTTTATCAACACACCACACAGCCGGCTTTGCATAAGGCAGTAAAGTCAGGCCCCAGCAGACCACTTTAGAGAGCTTAGCCGTGTGAAAAGCCCTACTAAAATGTACCCCATTACTGGCTGAGAGATGGAGGTGATTAGTAACATGCTACAATTAGCATGCTCAGCGCAGACATATGCACTGACACAGCTGATTCAACAGCAACATTGTCTCATCTTGAGGAGTGATCTGAATTGTTATATTGCATTGATTGGGTGAGGAGAAGGAACTGTCGAGACGGCAGGATGATGATGGTTATTATTATGATTAGTCAGCCCCTTTTCCTCCCCGTGTGTGAGTCATGAATGGATACCGGCGCTCTGTGGCTTTGTGCCTCTGTGTAAAAAAAATAATAATCTTCCCTGAGCCCCTTACTCCAGCGTGGATTTCGGGAATGTGACATAGCACTGAAGCTTTGTCGTGGGGACAATAGGGCCACCATCCAAATGTGACACATCTATGAGGGCGCAGATGTTTTTCTAGATCCTCCCTCTGTGAGCTGGAATAGTTGGAGTCACTTTTGATTACAGTATCGGTACCTTTGACAGCCGCGCCAGAAAGACCTCTGACACATTAGGACCCAACAGTTGATCGCCAGGGCAATGTGTTGGTGAATATCTGGCTGACCACCACCAACTCCTTGTCTGCATGAGTGTCTGTTGCTGTTCAGCAGTCTTGAATGACTGTAATTTGGCTGACTAAGCATGTTTAAGTATTGGCATGAATGGTCCAAAGTTAGGACTCATTTTCTGTGCAGCTGAACTCAAGTTAGTGTGTGACAGCAAGTGGCATGGTATGGAGCATGGTAAGAAAAGAGGAAGTGATACAATTTTACAGAAGTGACTGATTTATTAAGAAAATGAAAAGAATTAAGAAATATTGAATGATGTAATGTTTGGATATTGTGGGAGAGTCCAGTTCATCAGTTTTGAGCGTGTTGATGGTGCGTGGGGATTGTCAGTTGACTGTTCGACTGATCGCGGATGAGCTCGGCATGAACCAGGACAGTGTCTAAAGCCCTCTGTAAAACACGGTGGAGGCTCTGTCATGGTTTGGGGCTGCATTTCAGACAGCGGTGTTGGAGATCTTGTCAAAATTGATGGAATTATGAACACAGAGAAGTACCATTACATTTTGATTAATCATGCAATATTATCTTTGATTGGCAGTGGCTTAATTTTTCAGCACGACAATGATCCCAAACACACTGCCAGTACAGTAAAAACATACTTGGATAGAAAAACTTAGAGTTGAACACTCTTCGTCATGGACTGGCTTCCCCAGAGCCAGATCTCTACATTATAGAAGAAGTGTGGGATCATCTTGTCAGAGAGCAGAACAACATGCAGCCAATCTCTAAAAAGGAGCTCTGAATGTCCTTCAAGAAGTCTGAAGTACTATTCCTAAAGACAACTAAACGCTTGCCTAAGACTTGAATAAATAATGACTTTAAAGCTTTCTAACATCTTTCTAACTTAGCTAGCTAGCTGGTGCTAGCTTCAGCTGATAACTCCCTCCCCCCGTCCCCCACCCGTCCGCCCAAATATCAAATAGGATGGTGATGGCCAAATGCTCCACTGAGTGACTTCACTGTGAATACATCCATTTTTATATACAGTCTGGTACAGACAAATGTTTTGCGCTTCTCCTGAGTCTTTTAAACACTTCCTCCGAAAAAGATCACTTCCTGAAGAGACCAGTTAAACTCTTTATCAGACATATTTCCTGTTGGTTTTCAGAGCATGAAACACATCCTTTTAAACAAACTCACAGTGGGATAATTACAGACAGAAAGCCCTGAATGTTGCATGCTCTTCTTTGGGGTGTAACTTTAACAGAAGACACAAGGTCAGCCTTTGTTGTGTTATGAAAATGTTGCCTGAGATCACTAAATTGGCCTGGACTTGGCCAAGTTGTCCATGAAATCAAACAAAGTGAGTGGGTGTGTGAGTGTGTGCATGTATATGTATGTGTGTGTGTGTGTTTTCGTGCTATTTTTGTTTCTGATGGTGGAATTCAATCACTGTCCGCCCCACCTGTTTTCATTTTCTCTTCTGTCCCTCTCTCACACGCACACACTTTGGTAACACACAAACACATGCTGTCTCCTTGTAAGGCCTCGCTTCTCTTTTCTAAAACAGTGGTGTGATTGTTGTGAGGCTGCAGGTGTGTTTTCAACTATGGGAGCTCCCTGACAGTAATTATAGGGTCCACGCTGTCATATTTATTGGCATCAAATTCTCTCGCTCTCTCTTCAGACACTCCCTCCATATCTGTGTGCTGTTATCTTACTTTCTGACCTAACATTCAGGTCAGAGGCTGCTGAGCAATTATGTCTCAGTGCTGCGGAAGCCTAAGATTGAACTGACTTTGGTAAACCAAGCAGCTGTTTTGACCAACTACAATATCCTCCTGCTGCTGTGCTCATTAGCTGCCCCGTTTCCTTTCTGGTTTCTTTCAGCTTACATCCATCCCAGTGGGGTATCACCTCGCCCCCTCACGCAACAACAAAGACCCCACTTCAATCAGAGTTGCCAGGAAGTGAGATTACCACATCACAAGTGTTTGTTCAAGAGGCTTGCTTCAGCATGGACTCACTTCAGTCCTACCAGGATCGAAGAGTCATCGTTGCAGAGTGAGTAGGTCCTGGCTACCATCCAGGATGACTCTTGTGTGTAACTGAGTGTGTAAGTCCTCTTTATGGCACATTATATAGTGAAAAACAGGGAGGGTGAATCAACAGTTGTGCCTTCAGTGAAGTTAGAAATGGTGGACCTATTTTTCACCCTGTGACCACCCAGCTGAACGCCATTCTCTCAAGTCGGTGCCAGCCATTGCTGTGCATCTCTATAGTTACTGAAAGTAATGCCAAGCAGGGAAAACAACATCATAAAAGAAAATTGCTGTTGTGCTTTACAGTCATTATTGGATTCTATAGCTGGGTGGGTGGGAGTAATTGATCCCAGATGTTGCACTGTGAAGCTGAAAGAAGTGTTTTGTTCGCTTGTGTGTTACTGTAGGATTGCAGTAGACAGTGAAGATGATTTATATTTTTCCTGGTCAAGGTTAGTCAGTCAACTTCATGAGATTCCACACCCAATTTCCAAAAGTCTGTCTCTTATCATTTGAGAAACCTCAAACACAGTATTTTCTTTGTCCTGCTTTTTAGTTTTTGCTTTCATCATGGGCTGTGAGTGAGTCAGTGTAGGAGTCTGAATTTCCCAACCAGCAAAATTTAGATAAAAAAAAAAAAGATAAAATGTGGTCAAACATTAATTTCTGAGACATATCTCGTCTTGTGAGGAACCACACAGGGGTAGCGATGTTTAGCAGTCACAGGCTCTGAATAAAATTAACAAAGCAGCACAACATAGCTGACTGATTTGTGAAGTCTGACTTTGAATAGCTGATTGTTGCATTACACTTTTCTTCATTTCCTTTTTGAGTAGGGTGCGGAGTGCTCGGTTTTTAGCTAATACTAACAAGTCTGGTTAGTAAGGTGCATCAGTAGATTGCATGGGTGCAAAAACACCTGTCTAGTCAACCACTTCATGCTTTCCTGCTTGTACAATTAACCACAAAAGGACAAATAATTTATCAGAATATTGCATAAAAATACTGCAAAATGCAAAAACACCACAAACACAGCTGAATGGTCAAGTTTAGGGACTCAAATTAGCTGAATTAGCTAGCAGAATGGTTGGCACCCGTCCAATCAAACTCCTATTAATGCATAACTTTAAACATTTACTATAGTAAAAAGAAAAAATTAACAGAAATAAATGAAATAAATTAAACCCCTAAACTGATTGGTAAAGATTAAAGATGGAAATCACCAGACACCCCACAATATGATATTATCACAATAATTCACTCACAATATTATTTTGACATTTAATATTTTGCAACATGCTGAGTATTGATTAATCACCTTTATTCAACTGGAAATTATGTCCTCAAAATTAAATTCTTTTAATATCTGTTTTACCCAGTAAGATAAAGTTAACTCACTTCAGTTATTTTCCTGCTGCAAAATGAGATTGTCAAACATACCAACACTCACTAAAACCTGCCATGAATGTTGCCATAAGACGGAGTCAGTCTGCTATCAGTTGAATGGAGTCAGGTTGGCAATTACATACAATCTTTTTCTTTTAATACAGCAATTTACTGTTATAAATCATCAAAAATCGCACACCTGTTGCTGTCTACATAGACAGAAATTCACATTTAAGAGAACTTCACACTACAACCAGCTGGCAGTGGGTTGAGTATCTCGAGTTGTGCTCATTGACAAACACTCATTCAGACTGATGACAGTTGGCAATGTGTCTGCATTTATAAATTAGATAGCAATTAGTTGCAAACCTCGACAATCTCTCTCAGAGTTATTGCAGTCAGTGCAAGTCACTGCAACTGTTTGCAGAAAGGTTGCCTCCTATCAGGCAACCTGTGCAATCACCTTGAGACTAAAAGTGGCAGTGAGTGTGCAACACCAAGCTCTGGGCAACAATTTAGTCACCACAAGTTGCAATCGGTCACAGAATGTAAAAAATTTTAATACAATCACCAGGCAACAAAAAAGGTATTAGAGCATGAGTGTTCACTGTATTCCCAGAGTATTAATTAATTTAGTTATAGAGTATCATTATTTGGTGTCCCTGTATATATACAATATTGCCATGCAAAATATCAAGATACCCTGCTGTAATGATTTTTTCCCCACCCGTAGTAAAGTTCATAGATGGGGTGACACAACCTCAGAGGGATTTGTGTTTCCTCCCACGATCGAACCTGGGATTGTTGGCTTGTTTAGTAAAGGTGTAAAAAAAAAACTAAACTATGGAGCCTCTATTTTCAGCAATTTAGCCATGCTAGTTTTTAATTCTATAAGGTTTCAGATATATGAGATTTTTTTATGGATTTATTGGGAGGTTCTACCCCCAAGAGGCTGCCCTTCTCCCCAAAAAACTCATTTCTGCAGCTGATAACACTGATAGTTGTTTTTCTTAATGTTTCAAAGGCAGCATTCATAAACATTAAAGGCAACAGTAATGTCTGTTTCAGGTTTGTTAAAGCCACTAGTGTCTATAAATGATAGCTTCAAACCACTGCTAAAAAACAGACAAACTGCACATTATGCCTTTGTGATCAAGGACACCTCAATCACATGGGTCCAAAAACTTAATTGAGTCATTACAGTAAAAACCCTAGAATTGATGTTTTTTAACATGCACCCTTGAGGCACAGATTGGCCTTAAAGCAGAAGCAGGAATTATTTTGGTTCATGTTTTGCTGACATTTGTCTCACTCCTCCCTGCGCATTTCTCCATTCTGTTCTTCGTAACACAGTTTTCCATCCTCTTATCTTGATACGTTGGTTAAAAAATAGCCCTTCTGTCAAAACAATTGTTTCTATTTAGAGCATGCAAACAGCACACCACTGTTGTCTTTCTGTTGCCTATTCTGTCTGGTTACATTTTTTTTATAATCGTCTTCCAGGTGTTTTTGATACTTTTGTAATCTAATCCCTTTACATTGTAGTCTATTGCCAAATGACGCTACACATGCACATGTGTGTTTTTAGACTTGTGTGTCTTAACTGTGGGTGAAAACGTCTGGATCCAGGCAAAGGGGAGATATGCTGTCTGCACTTGGACAGGCTCTTCCTCCTGGGTGATTACTGCAGAGTCACAGGCGGAAATACAAAAAGGCACAGAGGCATACAGCAACACACACACGCACACACACACACACACACACACACACACACTGATGACACACTGCTGACCCTACACACCCAAGAAAAGGCCCATCTTGCATAAACATTCTTCTTTGTCTTCCCATTTTTCCACTAGGTTGTCCCTCACCAGCATAACTGGGTTTTCTTCCATCTGTCTGTCAGTAGTGTTATTTTCAGAGGCTTTCTTTAGAAGCTGGTGTTACTTTAGCAGCACACACACTAAAAATATACATTTCTAAAGGACCTAAAAATACACAAAAGAAGGAACCAGTAGGAGAAGAGGATGTGGATGAATAGAAACAAATGTCTGAAAATTGAGTGTGTGTATATGATTAGCGTCACGGCTGTCATCTGCCTTTTATGTGTGCAGAAACAAACAGAATAAAAGCTGAAAACAAGTTGTTCTGGTAGATTTACAGCTCCAATTTCCCCCTCAAAATGGGATGCTGTATAAAGTGTAAATAGAAACAGAAGTAAGTGATTTGCAAATGTCTCAAACCCATAGTTTATTCATAACAGAACACAGAAAACACAACGGATGTTAAACTAAGACATTTTACTATTTCATGAAAAATATGAGCTCATGTTGAATCTGATGGTAGCAATGTCTCAAAGAACTGAGGAAGTGAGGTAAGAAAAGGCTAGAAAAGTAACTGGTACTAAAAAGAAACAGCTGGAGGAACATTTAACAACTAATTAGGTTGACTGGCAACAAGCCAGCAACACGACTGAGTAAAAAAAGAGCATCTTATTCTACAGCAGAGGTGCTGAAATAATTAGCTTTTCTCTCCAGACAGCTACATGCTCTCTTCTAGCACAGGTGCAATCAAAGATCACATCTTTGTACTGCAGAGCTAACAAGCTAAGATCTGTTTAGTGTCATGGCATTTGTGGTCTCACCAGCCGCTCCACTGAGTAAGATCTAGAAAAGTTCAGAAAACAACCGGATGTCCAAACTTTCCGTAACTTAGCGTAGATGTAAATCAGCATTCACTGCAGTTAGTTTTATTATATCAAGCGCCCTTAACATGTACTACATTTCTGTTTCCATCTGCGTCACCACAATGTGACCAAAATCTACTTTGAAAATAGTCCGACATGCACAAATTATACATCTCAGTGTGACTAGATGACAACCTGAAAGCTACATGCTCACCGCATGACACTCTTTATCACACTTACATGGGACATTATTACTCCTGAACATAAGCTGCAGCGCCAACTGGAGACCGGCAGGAGCAAAATATGAGCTTTTTCTCGCACAGAGAACCGTTTAGTCTTTCAGCAGCCCTCATACAACGTGCGGGATCCTGACTCACTGTAAACATACAAAAATAGTACACAAACACATTCTCACACTTCTTCCTGTAAGTGCAAAGACCATCAAAAACCTTCATAGTTCAGTGATTAAGTGTGTGACCCTGTGACATCACATTCTTCAGAAAAACGGCAATTAAGATTGAAACCACACTCTGACCACTTCCTTGCTTTATTTGAACCATTGCGGTTCCATTAACATCTTTACTTTTAAATACCGAAATGACAAAATCCTGTCACCTCACTGACACCCCCCCCCCCCAAACACACACACACACACACACACACACACACACAATACCTTTTTCTCACTCTTTCCCCCTCCTTCTCTTTCTAATTCTGTTGCGTCTGTGTGGGAGCTCCGGCTGTGTCATGCCACTGTGCCACCACATTCTTTCCTGACCAATTCCTGTCCCGTCTCATAACAGAGAACGAAAGAGAGAGGAACAGAGCTGAGGGCTGAAACCGGCTGCAGTGACAAATGGAGAGACGTCAAGAGAGGGTGGCCCAGTGAGATCACTGCTCCTGTGATGCCATGGAAATGCCAGCGGCCTCCGCAGGCCCCATTCGCAATATTTTTCAGCTAAAAACCTAAATAAATGTGACATGACTGGTGTTCATAGACTGTTTGAGCTAATAGCAGAGCACAGTTTAAGAGGAAGTGGCCTCACAAGCGTCCTATAAAACTGGATCTCCAGCCTACCCTCCACAAACACAGGGAAGCTGAAATAACAAAGTGTTTGAAGTGAGGAAGTTTGATTGTTGTGAGGATAAAAGATCAGAGGTAGGGTTTTTTTTTTCCGTTTTTAAAAAAAAAAATTTTTGTCTGCTGGCCTTACTGATGAAATTTCTGTGTGTTTTGCTGTTATGTCTTGACCTTCAAGTGAATAAACTGAGGGGGGGGGGCACTGGCTGGACACTTGAACCCACAATACACACAGACATATACACAATGCCACAATGGGGAGCCGTTTGCATGGCAGTAGCACTTTCACATAATCCACTTGGGTTTGGGCTATTTCAGTGTCATGTTAGTATTTTTAAACACACGGTTAAAAACACAGTTCCTGGTTGTTTTAGGCTTTCTCAGTATCCATTGAAAAGGCAATTCTTTTTTTAAAGGTTTAAAAGCTGAGCTTCCTGCTAAAGAGAGCTGCCTTTATGAGCTTTTGTATTGTTTCTGTGGAATGTATGTGAAATCTTGTGAGAGCCCTTTCTGGTACATAACTAAAGTATGCTCCCACCTCAGTCGGCAGGCAAGGCCGGGATGCCAGGCATTACTAAGTAGCATTACTCTTTAACATTGCTATGTTAGGAGACAGCCAGGCACCAGGCCTTTTAAACCTGGATATATTATGCAGCCATGTTCAAGCTGCTGTGCATTTACATGCTAAGATTAGATCATTTCAAAAATTCGCTGATGGGGAAAAAGTGTAATGGAGGCTATTAAGCATTGTCATATCGGAAGTCATATTGCAATTGCTTTTCCATGGCTTCGATTTATGACTTTATTTTAATACCATATGGCAGACACTCAGTGATATGCTGTACAAGCAGAAGGAGATCAACAAGCTCTGTTTAGATGACAGAATTTAATGTGATATTCCTTTGACTTCACCTGTACAGTAGATTAAGGCTTAATTTAGGTGTAGGAACAAATTCAAATAAATTTAAGAGGGCGCTTTGATAACTGTACAAATCAAGGTCAGTTTCTTTTGGGTGGCATGGTGGTTAGCACTGTTGTCTCACATTAAAAAGGCCCTGGCTTCACTGGGGCCTTTCTGAGTAGCAGTAGCTTGTTCTCACTGTGCCTGCATGGGTTCTGGATGGGTTCCTGGTCTTTACTATCCCTCCCACAGTCCAAAGACATGCATTACGTTAACTGATGATTCTAAATTGGCTGTAGGTGTGAATGTGTGACTGAATGGCTGTCTGTCTCCATGTGTTAGCCCTGCTAACTGGTGACCTGTCCCATGGTGTACGCTGCCTCTTGTCCTATAACATTTGGCATAGGTTGCAGCCCCACCATGACTCTAAATTAGACAAACAGAAGAAAATGGATGATCGGTAAGTTTACTGGATATGATTTTGTCTTTCTCTGACTGTGTTCTGAACAGCCAGAGAAGGCCAGTGTAGCTACTCTATAAGTGCCAAAAAAAAGCCTCGAATAGCACCTTTGGCTGGCTCCAAAAGTGAGTCGGTCCTCTTTGATTCCAATGTTAAAATGGATCATTTTAGAGCAGAAATTTTGATGTTCACAGTGACATACAGAGACTGTTTTGATCTCTATAACTAATTTCCTGCTTCATGATAATCTTACAGTGGTGAATTTAGTGGTGAATGCATTATTAGGGGCATGGATGCTTAAAGGTTGCAGACTAGCCTGCTAGCTATCTGCTTAACCGCACCTCAACTTATTCAAATCACTGAGCTGGACCTCTTTACCATGTCTGTAACGTTGGTGCCCTTTGGAGCATTTGTTTTTTGTAGTCAGTTGTACCAGCAGACTATAAAGAAGGCTGTGCTTCACTGTTGGTGAGTGAAATTATGATAGCTTATTAGTCTGTTACTTACCATTAATTAGCACAAGTATGCCCCTCTGCACCCATTTAGTTTACGGATCCACTTTGCCAATTAATAGTGGAGAGTTAGCTGATTAAATCACCTTTTACCCTAACCTAAATAGGGTCACTTGCGGCTCCAAATAAACAAGATGACTATGATCAAAATGCCTGAACTGAAGATTTATCATGGTAGCTTTGTCCATCATTTATATACAGCCTATGAGTTTCACAGATGTGAGATATAAATAAACAGAAATGATGAGTACTACAATTCTCTGTATCAGTTTTTGTTTTCAGACTGTCATTTAGCAGTCTGTGACCTAAATAAAAATCCTAAAAACACTGCAAGATTTTTTAAGACTTTTAATGAACTTTCTGATTATGTGGATGATTGTGTTTCTGGCCTTATCAGATCTTTTTTGAATCAGTGTTCACCCCACCGCACCCTCCCGCTTTGAGATTTCAACCATTAACTTGATTATGGTGGAGAATACAGCATACACTGAGCAATCAATGAGTAACTGCTGTCTGAATGTTTATTAAAGAGATTGCCCTGTCTGTGGAGTGACTGTCTCAGCATTTCACAAACAAATAAACTGTCAGTCAAATGTTACATTAAAAAAGGCATACTGTCAAGTCAATCCTGATTTTTAACGTTCAGTTTAGGGAAAGGTTAATAGGTGAATAAAGGAGAATAATACAAGAAATTTAAATTAAAAAAAGAAGAAAAAAATAAAATAAAATAAAAAATAAGTAAAATGGAATAAATAAATAAATGAATAGTGGGTAAGGAAGACTGAATCAATGCCACTTGACTTACAGCTGAGCTGGGTGTTGCGTAATGTTACGTGCCTTACAGCTGATTCTATTTGGTGCGTAACATCACATGACCTGCACCCGCATCATTCAAACAAATTAACTCAGAAGCGTAAGCGGATCGAGAGTGGAGTACGCCGGAGGATTGTGTGGCTCTGGAAGTTGTGCAAGCGAGACATCGAAAATACTAGAGAGGCAGCCGGTAAGGGAACAGCTTATAAAAGCCTCGGTTTGAAATGGACATTGTAGATACAGCTTTTGAGCTCATTGTCTGCTTGCTGCTAATACTCGGTCATGTGAGTGTGCTTGACGTTGTTGTTGTTTACATGTGCCGCTTAGCGCTTGAGTCCGCGCTGGTTTAGTGATTATTGTATTTGTTTGTAAGTTGGTTTGGTTTATAACTGTAATGATGGTTGTAATGGTTGTAGTCTATAGGTGGTTAATTATTTAGCTAATGTTATGCTTTGGAGGGGTGGTCAGGAGATGTCACAGTTAAGGTAGTTTGGTCATATATCCTGGTGAATTTTATAGTGAAGATACAAGCAGTCATTTTAAACAGGCCATATTTTAATGGGAATATTTTTCTAGGAGTGCATTAACCTGTGGGACTATTTATGTGTACTGTAGGTGGTGTGCTTATAGTTGTATTAAGCAGTGTGCGTTTATGTGTGCACGGGCTTGTGTTGATTGTTTGTATTTGTATCTGTCTTTTTCTTTTTAAAGGTTTTTCACCTAACTTACTGCACTATCAAGGACTATATGATTATCTCTTGTAAAGTCAAAATAAATGAAGGAAAACAAGAGGATCTTTGTTGTGGAGTAATTCTGAGTGGAATCCAGTTATCTAAAGCTCTAGTGGATGTCATTCTCTTTTTTCAAGTTGGGGGAAATTGCACAGAAATCTGGAACAACTTGACAGTGAAAAACCGTGGGTCCAAGAACTGAAGACCAGATAATCTCAGTGCAAGAGCAGTAAAGCTGACAACAACAAAAAACAAAAACAAAAAAGAAAGAGGTTGAATTAAAGATGAAATAAATACCTCAAACTACCATATTCTCATCACCTGTGAACAAGCTTCAAAAAGGAGGGATGACGGAGCAAGCTTTGAAGGCCACTGAGCGACTAAAGATGGATCGAACGGTGGCAAAGAGAGTATTTACTCGCCTAGCTAATAGCTTACTGAGGACTTATGAGGACTTGACGGCCCACGATCTTGAAAGTGGTTTCTACACACTCAAAAAAGCGGCAGAAAAAGTCTGGGAGATCAACGATGATTTGGAAATTAAACTCATTGCTTATAAGGAAGCTGAACTGGACGCTGACAGAACAGCAAAAGGCAGACCTAATTAAGACCGCAAGTGAATGTGAAACCAGGTTAAAGGAGATCAGGGACCTTGTCCAGGACACACTGTGGACCAACTTTGGAACCCATGAAGTGCTAATTGCACTACAAGTGGCAGAATCAGAGTGCAGACATACTTCTACAGTTGATCTCAGTGGCAAACAGGAGGCTTATGAGTTCATGCTAACCCATCTGCAGGAGTTAATGAAGGCAGCGAAGGAACTGTATGATTGCTGGAAGCAATGGGTACCATCTCCTTGTAAAAGGGATATCCAGGATCGGTTGAAAGAGCTCGACCTCACAATTCCCAAGCTTGTCTCGAGGAAAGCTGACTTTATACAGCAGAAGCTAAAAGATGAAGAGAGAAGATTAACACTTCCCACCCTGCAAAACATTCCTGGGGCAACCATTAGATTGAAGCCAACAGCTCTCCCCAGGTTCACTGGAAATAGACGTGAGTTCCATAGATGGCGGAAAGACTGGGAAGCTTTGCAGAGCCAAGGCGAGCCAACAGGTTCCAAGGAGGTGAAGAAATTCCAGTTGCTAGACAGCCTGGAGGAAAAGATCACCCGAGACCTTAGACTCACAAATTACGGCACGGCAGAAGACATTTTTCGAGTCCTTCAGAACCGCTATGGAAATCAAACTGTCATTGCCATTGAAATTGTGGAAGAACTGCAGAAGATGCCAGCCGTGAGGAGCCACCAGCCATGGAAAATAGTAGAGCTAATCCAAATGGTTGAGAAGGCACTGCAGGACTTGAGTGACCTGGGAGAGACTCTGGCCATTAGGAATCCACTGGTTACAAAATCCATTGAAAGTAAGCTCCCAGAAAGCTTGAAAAAAGAATGGCTAATCTATGTTGCTAATGGTCAAGATTCAGTGGTACCAAGCAACAGGTTTGACAGTTTGTTGAGGTTCCTGAAAGAGCAGGAGAGCATTTATGAACAACTCGATCATCTAAGGGATGAGGAACCAAAAAGAGAATTAAGACCAGAGTCAAGACATGCTAGGACAAAAGCCACAAAAGCTGGCGGGGGCCAGGAAGGATGTGTGGTCTGTGGTGATGGAAAGCACAGGAGGAAGCTGTACTTCTGTAAGCAATTTCGAACCTTAAAGCCTTTAGAGAGGGATGCGGCAGTCAAGAAACTAGGAGCATGTTACAAGTGCCTTGAGGTTCACGACGACCAAGCATTCTGTAAACCCACCTATCTCTGCAAGCACCCAGACTGTAAGGATGGATGTAGCCCTCATCACTATTACTTTTGCCCTAGTGCCAATATAAAGAGTGGAACTGACCAGAAAAGGAGTGGACGCCACCCTGGGGAAAGAAAGAAGAGGTACACTTCTGACCAAGAGGACTTCATAAGCAAACTCCCACCTGAACTTGCAAAACAGTGTAGGGATGTGTTCTCAAATACAGTTTCGAAGACTCTCAGCTCAGTAACAAAGCCATCAAGCCTTCTTGTGGAGAGTGGCCTACAGGAGCTTCCAGTCATAATGATGCTCCTGGAAGTTACAGCCAACGCTGGACAGAAGATCGGGACCCTGATTGATCTAGCGTTCGACACCAATTATATCCCCCATTAAGCGGCAAGTGAGCTGAACCTCAGAGGCGAGGAGATCAGACTCATCGTCCATGGAGTTGGAGGGATGAAGGTCCATGTGGAGACAAAAAGGTATTTGTTAAAAATCAGAGTAAAGACTCCGAAAGGAACCCTGCAGTCTCACCAGATGGTCTGTTATGGGCTTGACGACATAGCAAATGTCTACAAAGGTGTAACGGCACAACAACTGCAGAGACTCTTCCCTGACATCTCAGCTGATGAGCTCACAAGACCTAGGGAGATCAATTTACTAATAAGTCATAGAGACGGGAAATTGGCACCTCAGCGAATCAGAGTCATTGGAGATCTTGTGCTCTGGGATGGACCATTGGGAAAGACTGTTGGAGGTGCTCACCCTGACCTGTTTGAAAATGTCAGTGTATCAGCTTACACATCAAAAACACATTTTGCCAGATCAATGAGAACAGCCGCCATGAAGTATGAGGAGCTCCCCGCTGAAAGCCTAGTTCAAAATCCACAGAGGAATCAGGTCCACCACAGTACCCGGGAGTCAACAATTTTCACCTCCAGTCGAGACTTCTTGGAATGGTGGAAATGGGACAGTATCGGTGCTGCCTGTGAACCGAGGTGTGGGGGCTGCCGCTGTGGAAATTGCCAGCCAGGAGGCAAGGAGATGACGCTGGCTGAAGAGCGCGAACTTGAGGTAGTGAGGGGAGGGCTCACATACGTGGAAAGTGATCATCACAGCAAGGAGCCACACTGGCATGCAAAATATCCGTGGCTTGGAGACCCAGCATCACTCCCAAACAATAGGGGTGTGGTTGAAGCCACGTTTTGCAGAACTGAAAAACATCTTTCAAAAGAGCCAAAATGGAAAGCTGCATATGCTGCTCAAGTGCATGACATGGTTGCTAGGGGAGCTGTGATCGAGTTGTCCAAAGAAAGCATTACCAACTGGACCGGCCCTGTATGGTATGTCAGTCACCTCATCGCTCCGAATCCACATTCCACCACGACTCCAGTGAGACTTGTCTGGAATAGCAGCCAAAAATTCAAAGGAGTGAGTCTAAATGACATGCTAATGAAGGGCCCAGATGTCCTCAATCCAATTCGAGCTGTCCTCCTGAGGTTCAGAGATGGAGTGTTTGCTGCATTGGGGGATGTCATGAAGATGTACAACTCTGTTTGGCTTGAAGACCGTGAAATGCACTTACATCGATTCCTGTGGCGAGATTCTGAGGAGGAAGAACTAGGAGAATACGCCATAACAAGGGTGAACATTGGGGACAAGCCGGCTGGGTGCATTGCCCAGCTTGCAATGCGAGAAACCTCCAACCTTCCCCAGTTCATGTGTCTTGAGGAGGAACGACGGATACTGCAGCAAGACAGTTATGTTGACGATCTCCTTACATCACACAATGATCTGGACCATCTCAAAGCTGTTACCACAAATGTGGAGCGTATATTGAAGGCTGGAGGATTTCAACTCAAGCCATGGGTGTTCTCTGGGCAGAGTGGGAGGCAGGAGTCCCAGAACGAGCCATTTGAAAAGGCGAGAACCAAAGTAAGAACCATGGTCCTTCCTAACCAAATGGGTGATGATGAAAACAAAGCATTAGGACTTGGCTACATCGTTGAGGAGGATGAGCTTCATGTCATGACTTCATTTAACTTCTCTAAGAGGAAGAAGAAGATGCGCCTTGGCCTGGATCTCCTCCAGGAACAGGTTAGGTCTCAGACCCCTGATCCCATTGAGCTTTTTGAAGAGTATGTCCAGCTCAGCAAAGTGAGATTTGCCAGAGCATTGACCCCTCGGTGCTATGCTGGTGAGCCATGGGGAATTACATTTTCAGATGGGAGCGAGCATCCCTTCGGGGCAGTTATGTATTTGAGGTGGCCCTCTGATCAAGACCCCATCGTTAGGCTAGTGGAGTCTAAAGCCAAACTGTCCCCCTTGGATCAGAAGGGTGACCCTGTAAAAGCAGAGGTGTGTGGAGCTGTGTTTGCTTCTCGGCTAAAGAGGCATTTTGAGACACATAGCAAAATCAAGGTTGAGAAGTGGTTCCAATTTGTCGACAGTCAGACCATCCTTGGAGCAATCCAGCGGGAGAGTTATGGCTATCAAACTTTCTTTGCAAATCGCATTGGAGAAATCCAGAGCAATTCGCAAGCCCTAGACTGGTGGTGGGTCCCTGGTCCGCAAAATATTGCAGATCTAATTACAAGAGGAGGTGGCCCCAAAGATCTGGATAAGGGTTCAGAGTGGCAGACTGGCCCACAGTTCCTGAGGTTACCTGTGGATGAATGGCCAATTAAGACTGCAAAGGAGATTGCAGCTGTTGCCAGGGAAGCTATTAACAAACTACAGAAGAAGGCCTTTATTGCAGCATTAACGATGGCCCAGGGAATTAGGTCAGGACCAGGAGAGGATTGTGACCAGACCGAAGGTCAGAAGCAAAGACCGCCCATGGGATCGGTGGCAAGGAACCTTGTGGATATCAAGCGATTCAGCAGCTTAACTAGGCTCATTAAGACTATTGCCTGGATCTGGAGGGCAGCTAAAAGGTTTCTTGGACCAGGCCGGACCTTGGGAAGACCAAAGTGGGAGGCAGTTCCTTCTACTGGAGTTATTTGCAACAGGGAAAGAGAGAGTGCTATGCGAGATCTGTTCCTTACTGCACAGGAGGGTACAAATTTCCCCAGCACTACAACGGACCGGCTTGTAGTCTACAAAGAACAGGACTCTGGGCTTCTTGTTTGTGGTGGACGAGTGCAGAGTTTTAAAGAAGCTTATGCTGCTGTCCCTATTTTACCTGGTGATTCATGGGTGTCCACTTTGTTAGCATGGGAGTCTCTTAGCAGAGTGGTCGGCACAAATCCAGACAGTAGAGGAACTGTCCGGGATGTAAATGTGAAAGTGTACTCAAGCTACAGTGTTCCTGTAATAAGAAGTGGCAACGTAAAGACTTCGAGACCCGATCAGCGGAAGGAAGTGCAAGCCACCGTTCTTCATAGAGATGTCCGGCGATTAGTTGTGCTGTTGCCTGCTGAGGAGCAATAGGCATTTAGAGTAAATGGATTATTAGTTGATTGACTTTAAAGTAGTGAGCTTCCCAGTATGTCAACTGGAAAGCTCGAGTGGGAGGTGTCAAGTCAATCCTGATTTTTAACGTTCAGTTTAGGGAAAGGTTAATAGGTGAATAAAGGAGAATAATACAAGAAATTTAAATTAAAAAAAAGAAGAAAAAAAATAAAATAAAATAAATAAGTAAAATGGAATAAATAAATAAATGAATAGTGGGTAAGGAAGACTGAATCAATGCCACTTGACTTACAGCTGAGCTGGGTGTTGCATAATGTTACGTGCCTTACAGCTGATTCTATTTTGTGCGTAACATCACATGACCTGCACCCGCACCATTCAAACAAATTAACTCAGAAGCGTAAGCGGATCGAGAGTGGAGTACGCCTGAGGATTGTGTGGCTATGGAAGTTGTGCAAGCGAGACATCGAAAATACTAGAGAGGCAGCCGGTAAGGGGAACAGCTTATAAAAGCCTCGGTTTGAAATGGACATTGTAGATACAGCTTTTGAGCTCATTGTCTGCTTGCTGCTAATACTCGGTCATGTGAGTGTGCTTGACGTTGTTGTTGTTTACATGTGCCGCTTAGCGCTTGAGTCCGCGCTGGTTTAGTGATTATTGTATTTGTTTGTAAGTTGGTTTGGTTTATAACTGTAATGATGGTTGTAATGGTTGTAGTCTATAGGTGGTTAATTATTTAGCTAATGTTATGCTTTGGAGGGGTGGTCAGGAGATGTCACAGTTAAGGTAGTTTGGTCATATATCCTGGTGAATTTTATAGTGAAGATACAAGCAGTCATTTTAAACAGGCCATATTTTAATGGGAATATTTTTCTAGGAGTGCATTAACCTGTGGGACTATTTATGTGTACTGTAGGTGGTGTGCTTATATTTGTATTAAGCAGTGTGCGTTTATGTGTGCACGGGCTTATGTTGATTGTTTGTATTTGTATCTGTCTTTTTCTTTTTAAAGGTTTTTCACCTAACTTACTGCACTATCAAGGACTATATGATTATCTCTTGTAAAGTCAAAATAAATGAAGGAAAACAAGAGGATCTTTGTTGTGGAGTAATTCTGAGTGGAATCCAGTTATCTAAAGCTCTAGTGGATGTCATTCTCTTTTTTCAAGTTGGGGGAAATTGCACAGAAATCTGGAACAACTTGACACATACATTTGCTCTTATTTGGAGCAAAATGACTCATATCAGTCAATATTAGTACGAAAACCACGCTGCTGTTTTTGACAGTTGGCCACAGGTTATGAAATCACTGTTTCAACAATGTTTGCTGAGTAGTTTTTGTATAAGCCAACAACAGACTACGATAACAACTGTACGAGAGTTTGACTTCAACCTGTACTGACAGGGCTTATATATGTGGGAGCTCACCTGTGTGCCATACATAAAGCTCACAAACACAAACACACGGTGTCTCAGTTGTCTCAGCTTGTGTCAGGAAATACAGGAATGTGATAAATGAGGTGTGGCAGCAAAGCAGCAAAAGAAGGAAGGCCTGCAGGCCTGCCTGGGGCCACCTTCTTCTAACTTGATACAGGTAAGACCTGAACAGAACATGATTTACAGAATTAGGTCTGACTCACAAAGATAACACTGTTTTACAACTGGACTGCTCTCACTCTCTTATTCTCTCTATAGAAGCAAACCTCCAGAGCCAGTTGTTGTAACCTGAGTAAACGTATGACGAGGCAGCTCAGGTAACTTCAAAGCTCCTGCACCGACTAACATATCACATTGCTCACCGTGGAATGTTCCACTGCCACAGAAATGGGTCTGTGTTTGATTGCTGCAATTAGACAAGGCAGAGAACCCTTTTGATCGCCGCTGATCCATCCTGGTGTGTTCAGGCTTCAAGCCAAGTGGAGAACCACAGTACTGATGTTGGGCTTTATTGAAGTTTCAGTTGCATAGCAGCACCTGGCCAGTGTAGAGGGGGGAAAAAATGGCCTGGTAGCTGGCCTTTAGGACAAGGAGCAATATTTTTGAGGTTTCACAGCGTTCCTCCAGCAGAACAATCCACAGATTACCTAAATTGTTTACATACTTTTTATTTTTAACCCTAGGCCTTGTAAATGCATTTGAGAAATGGCTGATGTTTAGATTACTGCCACAGAAACTATGAACGGACACGTGATAAACTTGGACTGGGGTTCCCGGTGGTGCTGGCAATTGCTCTCATTACATCATAGCAGTGGAGGGGGTGTGATGCAATGCAGTGACAATTCAAGTTGTCTGTTTCATTCTTTTGACCTGCTTTTCAAATGACACCATGAGGAAACTATTAGGTCTCGGTGCACGTATGCAGGACCATCAGTGTTCCTCAACACAGAATCAAGTTAATGGTTTTATATTGTGGTCTTTACTATAAAATAATTCCACTTTGCTTTACAAAAATCCATTATTTCTGTTAATTTTTTTCATGTAAATTACCGTAACACCTTAAACCTAACCACTAGTTTCACTGAAGAAGAATCTGAAGCATTTGATTGCTGCCTCTGATATTAATGATGTCATCCAACCCTGATCTATTAACTGCTAAATTAGCTATTTTCCAGGTTATTGAACAAGTACTGAACCTTAAGCTACTTCAAGGAAGCTGTGGTGAATTAATGGCTAAATTCTGAGAACCCTGTTCAGTGATTCAACACAATATGTTCCCTGGATTTTTTGTAAGATTACTGAGTGCAGGGCAAATGAAGGAAAAAATACAAGTGCTTGGCCCTGGTTTGCTTCACGTGGACTCCCAGAAAACTGGTCTCAGCTCAAACCGTTGGTGATAAAGCCATCTTTATACCCTCTGCTCTGGCGGTTTACTGTTGAGGGTTGGGCAAAGCTGAGCAGGATGACCCCGTGATTCAGGTAGGGCTGAGTGGATTTAGACACACCTGCAGGAAGTTTTCCTGGTCGTGCCTGTGTCACTGCCATTATTCGTAACTTGCAAAATCTACATGGCTGCTGTTTGGTATTTCATTTCCGCGTTAGACTGTCGATGATCGCATGAGCCAGAAAACAAGTTAGCTGCTCTCAGAAAAGAAGCATGTCAGTGATTAATTATTTGCCTGAGTATGAGCGGTGATACCAGAACAGAAAGAATAACTCGACCTTGGTGACAGAGTTCGATACTGTCAACAGCCTCAATGTCATGCTTGGCAGCTTCCTGTCGCTCAAGTTGTTCGTGTATCTTACTGTTGAGGCATTCTTCTGCAACAGTTTGCAGTTTATGTGGTGCCAACAGACACATGACAGTTTGGGTGGGAGAAGAAAAGAGGAAGCTACAGAGGGAGTAAGAACTGTGCTTCCTTGGTATTGCTCGCCTTACCCTCCCTGTGGTTTAATTTCTCAAGAAAGTTTGGCCAAGATTTTGTCAATGTGTTGACTTTTGGTTTTACTCTCCGAGCTTTTGAAAAGCTCATTATAAGATAAACTCAAAGGAAAGGCAAGCGCATATCAGCTGCTGACCTATGAAGCGTTTTCTCGTGGCTGCATGCTTACAGCATCGGCATTACCTTGCAGTTTCATCAGGTGGAACTTCAGGTACGAGTCATCGCAACCGTAACCTTTCCTCCACTTTCACTTTATAGTCAATGGAACCAGTTGTGTGTGTTTTTTGAGCACGTGTTTACGGCCTCTGTGAGAAAGAAATCAAAAATACATCTCTATCTTACTCACTTGTCTACAGCCATAATAAGATGAGAATCACTGTCTGCCTTGTGCTCTGTGGCTCCAGCATTCACTCACACACACACACACACACACACACACACACACACACACACACACACACACACTCCTTGCCTCCAGCTCCCCTCTGGTGCATGTGTAACAGGATCCGACCAGCCTTTCTCACTGAATGGAGAATGTCACAACGATAGATCTCCATTCCACAGACTCTCCCGACCTTCACACAATGCTGCTTTTGAAACTAAATGTCTCTACACACAAGCCCGGCCAGTCTGCGAGTGAGTGAATGTGTGTGTGTGTGTGTGTGTGTGTGTGTGTAGTGGGCCATGAGTGGGGGAATCCCTGAGAAAAACAGATTTTTTTACAGGCTCGCCAATTATACTGTGCATTTTGCCAGCATAAGCATATGGAACCAAAGTATGTTGATTTGGAGAAAAAAATAAAGCAAAAACACATTTGTCAGTAAGTGAGACTGTCTGCCTGGGTTTCCTTTGACTAAGTGTTGCCTCCCGTGATGAAAAGCCTTGTTTATTTTTCTGTCGTGGACCACACTCACATCCTTCATAGAGGGAGTCTGCACACAGCTTCAGTTGCTCCCCGTGGATTATGTGAAATATGCAGAGGATGTGTGGGAGACAGACATATTCTGTTTGATGCTGGAAATTAATCCAGCCTAAGCAGACAGACAGTCTGATGACTCGGCTGACACATTGAGCTGACTGCAGTGAAGTGACATAGATCACCCGCATCATCAACAGTTTTAGAAGCCCAATTACAAAAAATTTGGGACGTTGTGTAAAATATAAGTAAAGATTTATATCGATCTACTATAAGCTTTGCAAGTCTCATAAATCCATATTTTAGTAACGATTTTTTTATTTAAGCCTATTCATATGTAGTTCAGACTTTTTCTGTGGGCTCAATTCAAAGAAGGTTGGAAAAAAGTAATTCATTTGTAGGCAAGAAGGTTTTCAGCACTGGAAGCTTTCTGGCATTTGGTTGCATGCAGGTAAACAGTCTGTGTGGAAAGCAAAAGAGGGTTGACGAAATCCACCAGAAACTCATATTAATTCTTTAGAGATTAGTAGATTATTTTCTTGTGGAACTTGTTTTAAGGAGATGATTGCTTTCCTTTCCTTTCACACCATTAGAAATACCACATTATATGCTAGAAGCCATCCATCCAGATAGTTTTTCTTTATGTGGGTTTTGTAATCATGGAGTATCCTTTGTGATCACATTGTTTAAAAAGTATCCAAAGCTCAGAATCTCTTCAGTATCAGAGGAGACCATCTGAGACTGTCCACAGTGAGTTCTGTTGAATCTGCATCACCATAGTGTTGGGAGAAATCTCTGAAACGCAACCAAACATAATATTTATCTGACCTTATAATGAGCCAATAATGAAAAGAGTTCTGAATGCAGAACATGAATTACATGGCTGTACATCTACCAGTTGATGGCATATTTCAGTCTGGACCAAATTGATGGACTTGACCACAGCTCTTTTTCACCAGTAACCTAATGCTGTCAAATCCTGTTAACTCATTAAAATGACTGCTACTGCTGCTATAATGCCTTTTGAGAAACAGTGTTGTAGCAATACTCAAGTAGAGAGAATACAATGTTCCTTCCTGAAGAAGGTGTGCAGTGAAGTGTTGACACCGGTCTCTGTCTGGGCATGTACGCGAGCACAACCTATGAACCTGTCATGCCATCACTGGGTAATTAACTCTCCTTATGACTCAGGAATGCGGCACAGGCTTCCCCCATCTTCCAGGAGTCTCCCTGTGGTACTTTTCCAAAGCATAGCTTAAGTACTTTTCCAAAACAACACTTTATTACGGGACACTTTAGTGGTCACTGCATCCACTTTTACTTTTAATCTTTGCCTTCTGTGTTTCTTTTTTTTTTTTTCCTGAAGTTTTGCTTCTTGAGTATGTCACACCACTGATACCCACAAAAACACACACGTCACAGTTTACAGCAATCAACATATTCGTAATTTATTGCGCCAGTCTATGTGAGCCACTGTATCTGGAGATGCTTTTCAGAGCCCAGAGGTCATAAAACACAGGGCTCGCTGAATGCAGCAGCTGTGAGCCCAGTTTACTACACGACAATTTTAGGCTTTTATGTTGCATTTGCCTTTTTGAGACCAGTGCATCTGAAAGGAAAAGAGGAAATTCTGTGCAGTTTAGCAACAAGCAGCTTCCAAACAATGCATGCAGGTGTGGCGAGCGAGTGCAAAGGTTAAAGAACAGATGATAGGGAAACCAAACATAGTAGCTATACAGTGCACTGAGTTTTCATAGCCAGAATTCCCCCCACCCTTACTCTGTATTTAGCAGCTGACCCCCCGCCTACATGACGGGGATCTACAGATCGCCATGACCTCACCATCCAGGAGGCTCGTGCATCCACATGGTTGGGGGATGGAGGTTGGTCGAGGGTGTTAATTTCTAAGTTAACATGATGTCATTAAAGTGGACACATACACACCCCCTGATCACAGCCCAGACTTGACCCCAACATTAACATGAACCTTGTGTTCTGTTCTTTTTTTTCCCCCTAGAAATATATATGCAATTCATGTGCTATATGTGGACTTTCATGAGCAAATAATTCTTCTTGCAATGGCAAATTTTAGCACACAAAACTTGCTTGCTATCAATGTTGATCAGTAGCTGGATGCAAGGGTGCATATGGGTGTGTGTTATTAATACCTCAAAGCTAGTCAGTTGGGGGGATTCGAGAAGCTTCTTGGGTTTCAGTGTTTCTGTGCTCACAAATGTCCCTACATGGGACGGTTTCTCCTCCACTCCAACGTGCTAACGACTTGGCCGCCTTGCTGGAGATGCCAACCCCGTCCTGCAGGGCATTTGATGCAATCTATGCAGTCTGTTGCCTGAGTAAGCACACATGCATGCCCACACATAGGGGCAGCAGGAAGCTCGTGACTGGGGTGAATGCGCTTTAAATACTAAGTGATTCTAGGAAAATCTATGTGGGAGGGATGACAGCCAGTGTCATCAATAGTTCAACAATATTTATGGTTGTAAACAGAGTGCTTAATACCAAACTGTTCCCCTGGGGCTGTTTAGTGGTCAGCAGCAGAAGACTGCGGATCTTCTAGGCTGTTTTTCTTTAAGTAAATTATAAAAGTAAACACAAAATACATTGTCCTCCTGTTAAAAAACAAAATAAAGCCCAAAAAACACAAACAAGCAAAAACAAACAAAAAACCCTGTATGATGCATGAGCAAAAACATATTCCCTCTTGAGCGGTGATACAGCATGCCTGTCTGTCAGCCACTCTCTGACCTTGTCCGTCTGTCTGTCTGCTCTAACACCATCATTGCAGGCAGCGTGCCTGCCTATCTGTCTGGTTGTCTATTTGCAGCCGCAGTCCTGTTTGTGTTTGACAGTTGATGTGCTATTTCGTCTGCACTTTTGGGTGATGTCATTCAGGTTCACTGTGCCAGGGCAGAAAGCCCATGTGTCCATCAGCTTTTTCAGACCGGACCAGGCTTTCTGCTCATGCATGTGCAGCAAGTCTGATTCTGTGTTGCGTAGGGCAGAAGATACTTTTTGAACAATGTATTACCAAACACTAGTTGTGAAGAAATAAATCACGGACGCTCTTGCTTAATGCATTCTGAAAATACTGGTTTGCAGTCTATCACACTAACATCACGGATTCAATAAATAACAAGCCTATTTTCATTTAGAATAATAAAAAAAGGTGATGTATAAACTTGTATTGATGTGGTTGTGAAGAAACAAAACATGTGCACATGTGCCTTGATGAATTTCTCCCACACTTAGCAGATTTATGCATAAAAATGACAGAAAACATGAAATCATGGAAAGAAAAATAGGAACTATGACACAGAATATGTCAAACTGTGCCACCCAAGATTATGTCTTAGCTATGTCTGGGTAGAATTTCAGAGTCCAGTTATGCATTTGTGCACACTAGGTGGCATGTTGTAAGGATGCAGATGTTTTATTGCTGCGCTGTAGGTCCAATAGTACAGCATGACCTGTGGCACTGTTGTGGTCAAATTTTGTTTGTGTTTTAAATAGGCAAACCCTTAGATTGGACTGTGGTGACTGATGGGCCACACTTTCCCTTCCTTGCTCTCTGGATGTCTGTGCATTTGCACCGCTATGATGGATGCCCATCCCTCTGTAAATATAGCCCTGCCTCAGCTAGTTAGCATGGCTGGCATGGTCCAGGCCGGTGGTCACAAGTTAAATATATATCCAAAATAAATACTTCCAGATTCAATTTTCAACTGTTATTTAGACTAACTGTAATATAAATTTGACAGCAAAAAGGAGTTAGAGAACCATTTCGTAACAAGGCAAAGTGCACGGTTTTAACTTTGGAGCAATAAAAAGCTCTGAAACCCACAGAGTGATACACTTTTAGAGAGCAGTGGAGAAAAACTCTGACTCTGCAGCAACCTACAGAAGCTGTGCCCAGTGCTGTGGTGACTGTGGTGACGAGTCACTGCTGTGGTAGCAAGTCATTGCCATGGTTTCCATCCAAACTCCGATTTTGTGTTCGAATGCACTGATACTGTGGAATGGATGCTGTGGGTGGGGAATTGGAGACTGCCAGCCAGCGGAGACCGCAGTAAGTGACGTGAGTTGAGAGACTGTGATGTTAGTGTTTCATTCAGGTGCTAAATGTGGATGGTACTGACAGAAGAACAATGGCAGATCCCACAGGTGGCCTGCCAACGGATCAGATCAAACAGCCAACAGTGAACACATTCACCACCATCATCAAATCTGTAAGCTGCTGTCTGCATACACACCATAGAGGTATTCAAAAGGGGGGATTTTTTTGATATGGCTCACAACAGAGTCTTTGAGATCACTTCAGATGAAGCTTATCGTGCTCCCATTGTGACCACACTAGTAGGATGGAATGTCACTGTGTGAGAGTTCCTTTCTCTCTGTAACAATAGAAAGCCTTCTCTGCCCGTTTCCACCCTGCATGACTCGCTGTGCTACTCATACATATCTTCTGTTTTTCCCCTCTACTGTGTCTTCATCTTTTAGACTATTGTACATTATCACTTATAAAATAGCCTGCATGGAAAAGCAAATGATAACACTGTTTATGCACTAATCAACACTAAACCACCCGCCTAATGTTGTGTAGGTCCACTGCTTGTTGCCACAATTTGTCTCAGCATGGGACCTCTAGGGGTCCCTTGGGTCCTGTTGGTTGAGGAGTACTGACTTCACTGAGTGACCTTATTTTACCTCGCAGATCCTTGACTCCAGTCTGGTATGTTTGGAGATCAGGTGATCGCTTTGGTTCTTGAACTGCAGTCTGGCAGGGTCCTGGGGTTGTGTGCTGGTTCTGGTAGGGAAGGCTGCTATGTTTGGGGAGTGTTATTAGCAAGCTGGTGCACCCACTATATAGGTGTTTTACAGATTTTGGGGGTGGAGGCAGCATCCTTCTTAATGCATCATTGCAAAGATAACTATATAATATTAAATAATATAATATGTACTGAAAGCTCTATTTTATGCTAATGCTAATTTTCTTTTCTGTGGTGAACCTAAAACAAAGGATGTGTGACAGTGTACTTCTAGATGTCAAGCGAATAAAACATTCTTACATTTGCATTTTGTTAGCTCCATTACCTCATGGCTGAATGTTGCGTTTCATTGCTGCTGTCATATTGTTTCTTCTTCACTCACCTCTTGTCACTCTCTATGTGTTTATACCCCACTCTGTATTTAATCATTAGTTATTATTAATCTCTGGCTCTCTTCCACAGTATGTATTTTGTCCTGTCTCACTCCCCTACCCCTCAGCTGGTCATGGTAGATGGTTGCCCCTTCTTGAGCCTGGTTTTGCTGGAAGTTTCTTCCTGTTAAAGGGGAGTTTTTCCTTCCCACTGTCGCCAAGTGCTTACTCATAGAGGGTTGTTTGATTGTTGGGTTTTCTCTGTATTATTGTAGGGCCTTTACCTTACAATATAAAGTGCCATTAGGCAACTGTTGTTGTGATTTGGCGCTATATGTATTGAAATTGAATTGAACTCAGTATTGTTACTTCTGAATTATGCTTCTGTGGTGAATCTATTTAGAGCCTACAATGTAGCCTATGCAAGTGGCTGATGCCTCTGCCAGCATTTATACCTGCGTGGGCTGCATCACTGGCAACGTGTAGTTGTTTTTCTAGGGAGGTGCACGTAAGGTTATGGCGTAAGTTACGGTGTAGGGTTTCAGTAGGGTTTGTGGTTATGACCTTTGGCATAGGTTTAACACAGAAGTATAAATCTGTTGCTACAGGGCAGTCTCATCTCCTAAAATATGTTGTGAAGGCAGCAGGTCTGTTCACAGCTGCTGCCTTTTTTAAAAATGTTTATTTCTGATTTCAGAGTTTTCAGATGTCCAGTGGACCCTCCTTCCAGTGGACTGGTTCTTGGTGCCCAGCTGTGCCACCCTATTTTTAAAAAAAAATCCTGCTACCACCCCTGGGCTCGATCAGCTTTTCCAGCAGTGTAACAAGAAGGTCATCTGTCAGTGGTTTTAATTTTTTGGCTGACCGACTATGCACACTTGATATCACACGTCTGCAGTTGTTTACTGAGTCCCGACATGTTATTACTATGTGTGGATTATATAATGGTTTTGAAAACAAACAGTGGAAAAATGGCAAATTTGTACTGTTAACACTTTTAAAACACACACTGATTTGAATATTAATTTCATTTGTTTTGAGTAATTAAAAAACCCCTAATAAATCCTCAAATTGTCACTGGATTTGCAGTAAAACTATTGCACTATTTAAACCGTATTTTCACAGATTAATTTACTGCGTGCAAACTGCACGCTATTTTATGCTTCCATGGGAAGAGCATATTCAGAGATAGAGCACAAAGGCTTCTTCACATCACAAATTTTTGATTTGTTAAAAAAGTAAAGGTAAACACCATTTAACGATGACTCTGTGGTATTCAAGTGTCATACGCCAAGTGTGAAAGTGAGTGCATGCACGATAGCACGCAGTAACGATGAAAAGGAAAGTAGTGTCATGAATTTGATCGTTTTCATCATTACTTTTCCTGTTGTTAAAGATCAAAACCCTTGAAACCCATCTATTGTTTATTGCTGAGCTTCATGATGTATTTTCTTCTACACTGGGTACATCTGAGTGTAAAAGTACAAGCTGAGTAAAATTTTCCAAAACGTACCTGCATGTCTTCTTTCACTTATATGCAAAAAACCTAAGCTGTATGACAGAGGGCTTGTTTACCTCTTATCACACTGTATCTCCACCCAGCTTAACGCAAGACTGACCTCATACCCTGACATGACAAGTCTCGTGTTCAGTCTTGCATGTTTCTAGAAAAAAATCACTGTGAAAGACTTAGTGAGAATGAAAATATTAGCAACATTAACAATTTAGGATTTTCTTAACAATCTCTTAATGTATGGCCCAAATGAAACAAGAACTCTGAATGGGAATAAAAATAAACAGCAGCAGGAAAATGACACATAGCACCTCTCTGACACTTACTACCAACAATCTGAGGGCAGGTTGCTTGGCAAATTATCCAGGCAACACGACTATACAAAACTAAGTTAGGGCTTCCGCACATGCTGTTTATCACTGTTTCTGCTTGTCTTGTCTTGTCAATGTGATCATCAGACCAGATCTGGTGTTCACGAGCTCATCCCTGCAATTTGTGTGAAATCTTTGTGAAGTGTATTTAAGTTAATGATATCTGAGGCTGATTATCAGGTGAAATAGGAATGACAAATGTTTAACAATATTTTTCCGTAATGTCCACAGTGTTATCATAGGTCCGATAGAATGTGTAACTCCGATGAATAATTAAGACTATTGTTATGTGGTGTATGTGCTTTTGGTTTCCGTGCAACCACATTACAAGCTGTGCTCTGTTGCTCACAATAAAACATGGTTTTAGGTGCTTCAGGAGAAAACCAAGGGAGATACTGTATACTGAGTTTGTCCTGTTGGAGGCCATCACTACTTCACTGGTAGTGGTCATTCTGAGCCTGTATTATTAACATGATTTTTGCATCACATCACAAAAAAGGCTAAAACAACCTCATATTTCAGTCAAACTTTGGGATGGTGATTAAAAATCAAACAAATGCGTCAAAACATTGCTCAGTCATTAGTAATTTTTAAGCACTTTATACTTATAAAGACCTTACATAACTGTAGTTAGAAAACCGAGGATCAAACAAGTCTGTGAGTAAGCATTTGGAGATAGTGTGGAGCAGCTGTCAGCTGCCACTGATTATGAGGTGAAGGGAAAGGGAAGAGAGAGAACAGCACAGACAGATGCCAAACAACAAACAGGACAAACTACAAACTATAGGAGGCATATATGCAAATTAAAGCCTGTGTAATGGAAGTGAGGAGAGCAGAGGGGAGACAGTTCATCATGGGAGGTCCCCCAGCAGCCTGGGCCTAAAGCAGCAGTGCTGAAGGATGGGTCACCTGACCCAGTCCTAGCTACAGTTATTGCTTTATTGCTTTTGATATATTAATATGAGGTTGCTACTGCAACCTGTTATCTTTCAACTATTTACTCAGAGATTATTAAACATGAAAAACAGTGCAAAGTGCAAAGCGTGGTGTTCACCTGTCCGCCTTCACAAGTGCATATAATTTTTTTTTAACTTTCTGGGTCTGCTACATATATCTCCATCCTAGAGGCTTCATCCAACACTGGTGTTAACTTGCGATAAGGATGGACCGTTCTCTTTAGTCTACTGTGCTTGACAATGTGGACAAACTCAAATATTCACGCTCAGCAGCTAGCTGGTCAGCAAATAAGCCAAGCTGCACAATAGCAGAAGAGAATGATGTAATTGATGTGTCCCTATGATATCAGTGTTTCTGGCCCAAAGAGGAATTAATTCAAATATTTGTTTTTAATTATACAAATGGTCCCCATCTGCACACATAGGCATGTCCTATAAGTTTGTAGTTTAGAGGAAATTAAATCGTGGGCCCTTTAGCCTTTGGACTGTGGACTTCCTGCCTTCCCCAAATCCCACTTGCAGCTCTGCGCTAGAGTATTGTGATGATCTGGTTTGAGATTCCACACACATGAGGACATACCAGTGGGAAAAAAGTGAGGGCAATGAAACATAAATTTTTCTTTATCTGATCTATTACTGTTATTGGCAGCAGCCACTTTAATGTTTAATACTTATGTTATTAAATGTCTAATGCCCACAGTCTATGAGGCCAGGCCACCCTATTTTGACTCATTCCTTTTACCTCATACTCAAAGAATCCACGGACCCATGCAGACGACCCCATAACGAACCTGCACATTGATACCCAGGATATTCTCTCACATTAATATTTACCAGACCTCTCAGCAGCTGGCTGCAGCCCATGTGGAGTGTCCATCTCCTCATGTGAAGCTCTAAGAAGCGAATAGCTGAGATGGCATGATATCAATAAGAATTTAGACATGTCATCAGCTCTGAGTGATTCAGGATGGAGACAGCAAAGAGTCCATTCCTTTCTATAACTCATGTGCCTCTAGTTCTTACCACACACACACACACACACACACACACACACACACACACACACAGTGCCTCTTTTCTCATTCCTTCCATTCCTCATTGATCTGCCATCCAGGTCCTTGGAGAAAGAAGAGGGAGAGGACGGGTAAAGTGATCAGGCTATGACATCATTTTTTGGCTACCTCATCCTCAACACTGGATATTGCCGGTGTGTTTGTGTGCATGTATGTGTATCTGTGTCTCAGCCTTGGAGACAAGGATAAACTCATACTTTAAGTAACACTTTCCTCCGTAGACATGAGGGGTCAAGCGGATACTAAAAGAACTAGACTGGTTTAGAGTAAGGATTTCCACTATGAATGAAAACATTGCAGTTTTTTTTTTTTTGGTAATGGTCCATTATAAGTAGCTGTTGAAGCTGCATGTAATTTGGCCCAAATCAGATACTGTGGTTACTGTACAGATGACTCAGCTTGGTGAGAACTATAACTGAGGCTCTGGCTGAAGCAATAACAGGATGTGACATAAACAGACAGGTAGGGACACCACCTGGTGGAGAGAAGGAGGTCTGTATGACACACAGGAGGGCTTGCGACACCCAGACATTATTAGGTGTGTGGTTACTAGGCAACAAGGTTAACAACCCTTCTCTCATTCACTCGCCGTCAAAATCACACATGCTCACACGACTTTAGCCCCCGCCAGCTTCCTCCAGGAATAGCCTTTTATGGGTATACAGGTAAGGCAACCACAGGGAAGTGACTTTCCTTCACTCTCTCATGGCTTTTGTTAAAGTTTCTTCTCCATTTTTATGGCCTGTTATGATCAATAAAGACTGGGTGTCACAGCAGCACCAGGTAATAAAGATTCACAGAGCAGATGGGAAATTGGTGCTGAAAGCAGACATCAAAAGGATGATGCATCTTTTGACACTTTGTGGCTCCTCCTGGATGAAAGTGTGCCTACATGCAGCAGGCAGATAACAGCTGTTCGTAAGGCTGAGGTTGAGTTGCCTCCAGTAAGTCACAAACTGCATAAAAGGTTAGTCTGCCACATAAAATTGTATCAGTGAATTTCTCAGGCTTCTTTTTTTCATTCTAAAATGCTGGATTACATTTCCTGGTCATTTATAATTATGCAAATTTCAGATAAGACTGGCTTCTCTTGGGTCAACATGTTAAAAAAATTAAGTTGTTCAGCCACACAGGAATAATTAATGAATATCAGTGCCTGACGCTGATTAGACATTAATTTTATGATCTGTTTTCTCCTTCACACACACACACACACACAGTCATGGACAGACTGAAAGACATTATTATTTCCTCATGACTCTCTTATACAGTCACTATTAGTCAAATTTTAGAAACTACTGATATCCACAAATATCTGTGACTGCACACGCAGGAAGCACCTAGTGGAAAATGTCAGGAAGCACGTTGCACATTTTATTCCAAAAGACTTTGCGTATCATCACTTAAAACCCCATCTGTTATCGGGCTGTCCACTCCATGCCACCCACTCTTTTCAATACAGAGAGGACTTTTCCAGTGACCAATCAGCCCTCCGGTAGGTCTACATCAAAGAGACCTCGTAGGTGGTTCTTGGGTGTGGTGAGAATGATGGAACTCCTACAGAGTGTGTGTGTCTGTGTCTCTCTGCATGTGTCGACACACTGTGGGGTGCAAAAGTGGCCACGGAACCATAACAATAACAGACACAATGGAAAGAACCCAGAGCACTAATAATGATGTCATGGTGTCTGTTTTTGTGTGTAGCCATGATTGGAATTCACTTCAGTCAAACATGATGTGGAGGGCGTGTCTTGAAAATGTTCATTAGTGTTAAATGAGCATTAATCAACCTAAGATATTAAGATGAATTTGCAGTTTTAGCAAATAAAATCATCACTTTGCTGAAAGTCCCAGCCACCAGCTCTCTGACTGGAATCACCAAGTGGTTTTGTATTTAAGTGACAACCTAAAGGTGATATAAGAAGATATGCAGGATTATTAAAACAAAAAAAAGTTAGACACTTTGGATTTTATGTAACCAAACGTAGGCGGAAATATGTGTGTTCGTCTGGAAGTCATTTTGTACGAGGCGTGTCCGGACGTTTATACAGATTAGTGTGTGTTCCTAAGGTGTGTTTCTAATAGTTATCCAGGTTGTGACAATGCAGGCTCACGGCAATAAACTTAGACTTATTTCAGTGACTATTTCAGAAGAGGCAGTTGTAAGAATAAAGGCTGTTTATTTCCTACAAACAACAGAGTTTGATTCTTGCTGCACATTTCTTACTAATGGACTTTGTAATGGACCTCTTTCTCAGTCACACGTTTATTGCCCTTCTTAGTCACATCTGTGAGAGGAATTAAGCCAGTCTTACTTAAGTCAGTCACCCTCTAGCTGTGAATGTACACACTTTTAGGATAAATAGGTATTTTTCTCAGTCATTTGAGCACATCAAACAGCATAGCCGAACACACTGAAGCCCCTCACAACTACAGCTACTATTTTACTTCCACCCACATTAAAGAACATGGAGGCAACTTTTGTCCCTCCCTGAGCTAAAAACATTACTTTTTTTCCACAGGTAATAAAGACAAGTTTTTTAAGGAGTGAATCCGTTTTCTTAACAGCGTATTCAATTCAGGGTTGCTGGGTGGCTGGAGGATATCCTAGCTGTCATAGGGCCAAAGCCAGGGTACAACCTGGGCAGGGCACCAGTCTACTGCAAGGCTAACACAGATAGAGAGACAGCCGTTCACAGTCACAACCAGACCTACAACCAATTTAGAATCACCAGTAAATCTAACATGCATGTCTTTGGGCTGTGGGAAGGACGCTGGAGCACCTGAAGAGAACCACACAGGCAAATGGGGAACACGCCTTTCTTTGTGGACCCAGGAACTTCTTGCTGTGAGACCATGCCACCCAATAGATCATTAAATCAAAGTCTCATTGTCTCAGCTGGTCTTCACACCAAAGGTTAGCAGGCTTTCACATACCTTCAGGATGGTGCCTGAGAAGCTGTAGTGGTCTGCGGCGCCCCCCAGTGGTCACAGTGTGAGTCTACAAATTCAGAGTGGCTCACACTGGGTACATTTTTTTTTGTTTGTTTACTGTTTTACAAAGATCATAGCGAATTACTTATTTATTTAAACAAATTACATATTATATACACACCAACCCCCCACATTAATGACTCACTATCTCTGATTAAGGTTTATATAAACTGTGGTAAAATGAGAACATGCTCTTTTTCAAGGTTTTTGCATCTTTTGGATCTTTTTACTTGGAACTCAGTCATTTTAACAGACTGTTTTAATAAAGGCTGAATTGCATACATTTTGTACGCTGATGCCTTGTTGCAAAGTGGGGGCAGTCTATGTGGACACTTGTAAACTTTTTTTTTTAACTAACACAGCCTAAATGTTTTGTCCATTCTTACAGGATCTCTCACTATTGTGTGGAGCTTTTCATTATTAATGTGTTATCTGAAATAATTTTTAAAAATAAAAGAAAAAAGAGCAATTTGTATGAGACATTTTATTGGCAATGATGTATTGTTTTACAGACATCATCTGCACCAATTTATTCAAAATAAGAGAAACACAATCATAAAATAAATATGAGGTTCTTTTAATATAGTATTTTCAAGTTTGTTTGTTTTTTTGTTTTGTTTTTGGAGATATTTGTTGAGAAAATACACACTTCAGGTAATCAATAAACCCATGGCTTTATAGTGTCTGTGCATTACTAATGATCCTATTCTTCTCCTATATAAATATTTTTAGTTAACGCTTTCAAGAACACCTCAAACACAAGGCCTTCTTACTTCTGTTTTGAATACCCAAGAGTCATCTATCTGGCTTAGCACAGAGCAGCAAATAAAAAAACAACAACCAAAGAGTTGGTGTCTTCTGTTGCAATGTGAAAACATTACAGGCTAACATTGGACACCTCATTTATACAGTGTGTATTTTAAACCTAACAGGCTCCAGGAAGGCGGCCTCTACCCTCTATTTCAGGACCTTTTCCCCCTGTTGGGGGCAAGTTGGGGGGATGTTTGTGGTAATAGTCTGGTGGAGTGGGATTGGGGCTTGTATCCATCCCTGTAGGGACATAATACATGTTCTCCAGGTAGCTGTGGTCCATTGGTGGATGGTTCTGAGGCTCGGGCTTAGGACCCTGACCAGAGGGATTTCTGTAGCTGACCCCAGAGCTGCTTGGGTGCATTGTTGCTGCAGCAGATGCTTCAGGGTATCGAGGTGGCTGGGGCTGGGCCTGGGGGTGGGCTGGGGGAGCAGGGGCTGCATAGGGCATGTATTGTGGAGCAGGGGCGTACATGCTGGGGTTAGGCAGGGGTGGGTAAGGGGCTGCAGAAGGAGGATACAGGCCTGAATGTGACATTGCTTGCTGTGGGATGAGCACCTCCACATACTGACCGGTCTCTGGGTCAAACAGCATTTTTCTCAGAGGCTGAACAGCCACCTCAATATAAAAGTATTTCCCTGTTTCAGGATCCAGGAGCACTCTGCGAGGTGTCTGCCCATAGCTACTTTCTGAATACAAACTGGAGCTGTCACCCCCATATTCAGAGCCATAGGAAGGCCCTGCCATGCTCTGGGTGCCACACAGGAACTGAGGATCCATAGGAGGAAGGCCAGGGGAGTGGCTATGGCTAGGATCACTGTAAGGCGCCCCCGTTATGCCTGGTGGTTGCTGGTGGGGAGATCTGTGGACAGGAGGCCTCCGAGGGTCGATATGTTGGGGTGGTGGCAATGGGCGGTCCCCAGTGCAAGCCTGCATGAGTGAGGGGTGGGGAGGGCAGGGAGGGCAGGGAGCAGGCTGGTGGAGAGGTTGGTACATGGTCGGCTGCTGGCTTGGACCAAAAGGACTTGATTTGGGAGAGCCCGGCTGGTAGCTCATTGGCTGAGCATCAGGTCTGCACTGATGGGGACGAAGAGGAGGCTGTGCCACTGCATAAGGTAGAGCCTGGCCCGGAGAGTGCGTAGGGGCAGGTGGGGTGAGGTTACGGGGGCTCCGATGATGGTGAGGAGGAGGGAGACCAGGGTGAGTGGGGCAGCCGGCTGTGCAAGGGCAGGCAGGAGGACGGGAGGACGGCTGAAAGCGATTTGACCTCAAGGGTGTCAAATCCGGGAGCGTCAGTGGACTGAAGCTCTCTCGTTCATCATAGCTTGGAGGGTCATCAGAGGCATAAAAACGCAGGTCATCCGTCCTTTGAGTGCGTTCACTGGACAGTGATCTGTGGCATTGCTGGCGTGTATATCTTGGCACTTGTGTTGTGGGAAAGGCAGCGGGTTGTTTTGCTTTGTTTGAAGTTAGTGGCACAGCTTGTTCATGAGGGTTTGCTGCCCTGGGATACTGCAGCTGGCTGTCGGGATCCACAACAGCCGGCTGGCTTGGCAGGCTGACTCCAGTCGAGGCAGGTCCAGTAATTTGGCTTGCTGTCGGGTCAGAAACCGAATCTGGAGCTGAGGTGAGACCTGAGCTAGTTGCTGATGGTGGAACTGTAGCTGAGGTTAAAGCTTTCTGTGCACACCTGGAGCTCTGAGGAGAGGCAGCTGGTTGTTGCGTCTGTTCTCTGTCATTAGTAACCTCTGTGTCTGGAGGTTCCGTTGACTGGTTAGAGAGGCTGGAGCTGGTGGTTGAAGCTGTTTTGCTTGGTGGAGGTTTGAGGCTGGATACTGCAGACACAGCTAGTTTTCTTGAAAAGTTAGATGTTGATGTGGAGTCAGTGGAAATCTTCCTGTAGATTGTCGGTGAGCTCACCACAATTGTTTGAGTCCTCTCCTCGCTTTGCTGTTTTACAGTTGATGCTGCTGCTGCTGATCTCTGTGCTTCATTTGATGTTCCACCTAAATCTGCAGGTTTGAATTTGCAGCTTGGCTTTGGAGGCACGGCTGGCTTTTGAGAATTTTTAGCTATAGATTTTACTTCAATGCTTTGAGGCCTGCTGTTTCCAGTGGAGTTTGTGGGGATGTCTTTTTTCTGTGGTTCTTTAGACAGTGATTTCACCTGAATTGACTGTGGTTTGAATCTCCTTATTGCAGGTGACCTTGGGGGAAAAGTAGGATCTAGTCTTTTCACAGCTTCAAAATCTCCCACATCTTTCTGTTTGGTAGGAGGTGAAGCTTGTTCCTGTGCATTCATTACTGGAGAAAAACTCCTAATTTTTGGAGTGTCTTTTTCTGTAGGCTTAAGGCTACCTCTCTCATCTTCTCTGGCCTTCGTGGTTTCATCTGTGTTCTCAGACACTGCTGAGGGACCAGAAGTGGTAGATGAGGAGGAGAATGTCCTCTCTCTGTGAGACTCAGTACAGCCTCCGTCAGAAGGAGCGATGTTCTGAAGGGGAATCTCCAGAGAGTTCACATGCTTCCGGGGTACTCCTTTAACTCCAGATACATTCTGGCTGTCACCCACAACCGCTCCTATGTCAGCTTGGTAGCCTTTTTCCTTTAATAACATGGAAACTGAGTGGCCACCACTACCAGGGGTGCTGCCAGCAGTAGTGGGCTTAGGTGAAAGTGAAGCAGCTGGAGCTTGGATTGGGGTTGGAATCTCCATCTCCTGGGCTGGAGATGCAGGTGTCCTGGCCTTGCTCGGTCCTTCCCTTATTAACACTACGGCAGTGGACACCTCTCTTTCCTTACTGTGCATTTTAGGGAGGTTTCCGAGTGTGTGATGTTTTCTGTCTGTTCTTACCACCACAGGTTTATCCTCACTGTCTGGAACGTCACGGATTTCTGCCAGCATCTCTTGTGTTTCTGCTCTAACGTTTACACCACACTCACACAGTTTGGATATTTCTGTGTCTGCGGTTGTGTTATTTGGTGCAGTCAAAGACTGTGATTCCCCGCTCACCTCGTTGACAGACTTTGAAGAAACCTGGGATTTGTCACTGGGGTTTTCTGGGTCTTTTTTGATGCATGAAGTTTTATTTTTGTCTTCTTTTAGGCAAACAGCTTTGTATTCTATTTGCATTGGCTGTGGACCAGACAGAGACTTTCCTTTGCTGTGAGGTGGTGAAGATAAGGTTAACATTTTTGAATCTTTTACCTCCTCCTTCTGTTCCTCCATCCTCTCCACCCTGAACTCCTCTCCTCTTTCCTCCCTCCTCTCATCCCTCCTTATCTCTTGTCTTAAATCCATCTCCTCTGCTGCTATGACGTCTTCTTTAGATTTTTCATCAGACGTTCCCATGCTTTCTTCAGTGCTAGCGGCTCTGAAGGACAGATTATAAGTATTTTTCACGAGCCGCCTCACATCTCTAACTTTGTGAAGTGGGGCCTTAACTTTGTTATTCTCATTTCTGTCTTCTTCTGTTTTTTCATCAGTGTTTTCTCTAAAAAACACATCTGGTGAAACAGCCTCAGGTTTGTTTTCTGCTTCAGGTGTGAGACATACATTTAAGGAGGCTTTCTTTTTCCCCACAGCTTTCAGTGTGATCTCTTGTGTTTTAGACATGAAGGCGCCCCTGTCATCCTGTTGAAATTGTTTAGGTTCCTCCCCGTTTTCATACTCCCGCTCTCTGTCTGTCGTCCTGACCTCTGTGCTGTGGGCTGCGCTGACAGAAGGAGCTTCTGCTGCATTTGCTGAGTCACCACCCTTCCCTTTGTATGTTTTGCTGTCGTCTGCTTGTTGTTCTCCAGTTCTGCACTGCTTGCTATCAAATGGCACCTTCAGTTCTGATCTCATTTCAGATCTTGACAGCGCTGCATTCCTGCTTTGAGAATCAGCCTCTTCACTGTCAGTCAGTGAAAAGGTAACACTTCTGCAGCTGCTGGATGAACTCGGCCTGTTACTGGATCTCACTCCAAAGCTTTTGGGTGGTTTAGCTTCATCCTTAGTGCTTGGTTCCCCTCTCACAGGAAGGCTCTCAGATGAAAGACTATAATCTGACTGAAAACTGGAGCTTAGATCATGTGTGTCTGGTTTTGGGGATTCTTTAAATGGTGCTGCATCACTCTCCGTTGGTGGAGGGCTTTTCTCAGATGCCGGGCTCACACCTTCATCGGGTTGTTTATCAGCAATTTGCATCTTCTTGGACAACACATTCTTGATCAGGCAAGTAGCCATCTGGGTTTTAGTGCATGTTTCATCCATAGAAGCAGATTTCTGGAGTTGGGATTTTCTCACATTTGTTAGTTGGGGCTCAGGGCTGTGCTCAGAGGGGTAGTATTCTTGCATTGCTGCTGGTGTACTGTGTTGTCTCACAAAGGTCCCTCTTGACTGACCCTCCTGGGAGCTGCTTTCCACAGTGCCTGCTAATCCAGGACTGCTGTTTTCACTGCTTTCATCCTGCTTCCCTTCAGCATTGTTCCTCTTTTTCAGTTGGATCTGTCTCTTTGGGACTCCTCTTCTCAACTTCCTGGAGTCCTCCCTTTCCACAGCCACATCTACGCATTCGAAGCTGCCCAGTTCATAGCGCCTAGATGAATCTAGGCCATCTGAGAAGTACGCAGATGGTTGCTGGGAAAAGAGATCATCATGGTCCAACTTTGGCGCGGAACCTCTGAAGTCAGCATAGGCCTGCCAGGCAGCACTGATCCCAGCTGGGCTCTCTTGGGTAGATGGCTGAGAGATGTTTGTGGATGAACGGTGGCTCGAGTTGTACATGTCAAGGTAATCTATCTCAGGGCTTGACAGGCTGCGGAAAGCCACATCTGTAAACCACTTCACCTCATTGTCTGCCTCGTCGAGTTCACTTCCCATGCTGGAGCTGGAACTCTGACTGGGCCTGTTCGAGGCCACACGTCCACGAGCACTGTTCTTGGTTTGGGGTGCAGGAGGTTGAGGCCGTCTACTGGCAGCACAACCCCTGGTGTCTTGTTGAGAAGCAAGTCTATGCAGGCTCTGTTGTTGCTGTAGCTGTCTTGTGGCAGACGAGCTCTCTGAATAGGAATGCACTGTTGGCAGCCCTTTACGGGTCTCTCTGCTTGTGGGAGCTGCACTGCGACTCACAGGTCCTTTTCTATTCCTGGCACTGAATGACAGCTCAACCTGTTCCCCTCTGTAACTGGTGTCCCCCTGCCACCCTGCCTCCCTTTCAGGAACCTGCTCCTCCCTCTTCCTGTTTCTTTCCATCTCCCTATCTTTTTGCCTCTCTCTGACTACCTTTCTCTCTTGCTCCAGCGGCATTCCCCTCTCCATTTCCAATTGCCTTCCCAGGCTGACCCATTGGGCCTGGCTATTATTGTCGGGGCTTTCCCTATTTGTCACTGCTTTCTTTAAATTGCCTCTAGGTGTGGATGTACCAACCTGAGTGGGACTGCCGCTTCTGTTCTGCCACTGTCTGTAAGGTTTCTCGGGGGCTATGATGTGGACAGGTGTAAACCTGGTGAGTGGCGGAGAGGGAGTCCGCCTTCTGTTTACATGGTGGGACATGTCCTCCGTTAACCTCTCTCTGTTTTCACTTCTAACTTTGGTTAACAGCTGTCTTTTCAAGTTCTCAGATGTACAAGCAGATTTTAAAGAGCTACTGCTGTCAGACGTTGGGGAATAAGTAGTAAACCGAGGCTGGGTGTTTTCCAGTCTCTGCACCGGTGAATTTGATGTAGCCCCCTGAACAGGTGAGATGTTTGGACTCCTGTCCTTAAAGACTAGAAGATTAGGGGAAGGACACTTGATTTCAGAAGGGAGATTATAATGAGTGTCTTGTCTCTGAAAAAATATGGGATGAATGTCCTGTTTTTCCTCAGGGAGGGAAGCTAGACCCGACTTATCCTGTATATTTACTTCCTCTGGTGTTTCTTCTCTCTCTTCTCTTTGCTGTTTTAGTGAGAAATCCACCTTTTTGTCTGGTAAAATAGATAAAGTAGGTAAAGGTGAATGAACTGGTGACCTGCCTTTGATTTCAGCAACAAAAGGTGGAGATTTGTCCCTTGAAATTGTTGTAAATGAGGGTGACACCCTGTCTTTTCTCAGGTATGTGGGAGACTGTGTTTCTGTGATATTAACTGAAGAAGAATCCCTATCACCCTCTGGAGTATTTCTCGTAAGGGAAAGCTGATACCTCGGTGCAGGGGCAACAGGTGATGGATCTCTACTTTTGTGCTGAGGTGAAGGACTTTGAGACCTGCTGGATGAAAGGCTTTGAAATCTTGGTTCAGGTGAAGCAGTTTGATTATTTGGTTGAGGTGAAGGCGTTTGGTACCTGGGATGATGTAGGAGAGTTATTTCGGGCTCTGAAGCAGAGCTTCTGAAGCAGCCAGTGGACTCTGCTTTATCGTCTCTGCTTGTGGTGAGGCTCCTTTCTTCAGAGGAGATGCGTGTATTATCTGTCTCTGGGATGGGGGGACGAGAAAGTTCAGGAAATGGGGGACTGTACCTGTCCTCGGGCTGAACAATAGAGTAAGAAATTCCTGTGATATGAGGAGAGGAAGTGAGGCTTCTTGATGAGGAAGGGTCAAAGAGAGGCTCCAGGAGAGGAGAAGCTGATATTATTTCCACTTCAGAAGATTGCTCTCTTCTACCCCCTCAGGAGAGGATGCTGTAATCCTGATTTCAGGTGAGGGGGAAGTATATCTGTGGTCAATGGGAGAGCAGCTGTCCCTCAATCCAGGTGAAGGAGATAAACTATAACTTATGACAGGTGAAGACACCTGTCTTAATTTTGCTGAGCGTTCAGGAGAGGATGTTCTTGACCCAGGTTTGGTCAGGCAGGCAGCGCTGAGTAGGCCAGGCGAGGGAGCTGTATTTCTCAAATCAGGGGAGACAGCACCCCGTATAAGCTCAGGTGATGATGCTTTTGAAATGACAGGTGAGGGAGTAGTGTAACGTGGCACAGTAGTGGAAACAGAACTACCTGGTTCAGCTGATAACCTTTGGCTTTCAGGAGTGGCTGCGGTGTCTCTTTCCGTAGTAGAGGGATCTGATGTGTGTGGAGAATCTTTTATTTCAGGTGTAGAGCCTCTGCTAAAGAGATCAGGTAGAGAGATCCTCCCTCTTAGCTCAGGCAAAGGGGATGAAGCTTGAGTGTCAGAGCAAGAGGACCTATGACTAAGCTCAGGGGAGACTGGTTTTTCTCTTGAATGAGATAATAAATCTGTGGGTGAAGGCAAAGGAGATGAATGAGTGGTTCTTGATTCAAAAGCAGATTCTGTAAAATCCTGAGAAAACTCATTGAATGGGAGCTCAGCTGATGGACTACTGTTTTGATTTAAGTTGGTGGTTCTTGGCTCAGGTGTGTCTTGTGCTACTCTGAACTCAGGCAAAAACTGAGGGTTCACTGATTCACAGCAGGATGGGCTGATCGAGTTTCTGGGTTGTAGAGAGGGACTTGGAGTTAGAGACTGATGTGAGGGGCTATTGTTCCTGTCTTTGAATGAAGGAGTTGTTCTTATTGGTTCAGCTTCTGAATGTGTTTGTTTTGGATCAGGTGAGGATGATGAAGGTCTTCTTTCAGCTGAGGAGGAGGAGGACAAAGATGATAGTCTTCCCTGTGCACTGAAGCTATAGGGGCTGTTATGTTCAGGAGAGGGGGTCCTCTCACCAGTGCTGAGGTTTTGAGAAGAAGGGCTGGCTGTACTAAGCTGAGCTACTGGTGATTTGCTTTTTGGTTCTGAATTTGGGCTGCAGTCTTCAGAAACTTCTGGAGATCTAGAGCTCAGCCCCTTGGCCTTCAACAGCCTCTGCAGTGGGGGACTGTAAACCTTTTCTCCTGAATCTTCAAAGCCTTCCTCACCTTCACTGGAGCCCTGTGCAGTGTGGTAAGAGCCAGAGGAATCGTTCAGTTCGTCCACCAGAGGTGAAGCAGCAGCCGTCCCATCCACCTCCCTCTGGGAAGGGACAAAGGGCCCTACAGCAGGGCTGCTCGACAGAGATGCAGACTCACAGTCGTCTCCAAAAATGTCACACAGGCAGGTGGTCTCAGAGATGGCACTGCGCTGAGAGGGGATGTTGATAATGTCGAATATTTCAACGTGGTTGGGGGTGCCGTCACGATGGCAAAGGGAAAAGGTGCGGGGGGCACTGCGCAGGAAGGAGTAGCTGTCCCCCTGGAGAGTCCAGCTGTCCATTGCTAGTCCACAAGCTCCAAATTCTCACTGTGGCCAGTCCAGTCTGCTCCTCTTGTCTGCTCTGGGCTCTGTTCCTGGACTAGAAATAAGATATGGTCATCTGCACAGTGTGTAGCTCATTCATTTGTACCACCAGTAACATCTGATAAATATCAATGAGAGGAAATAGTATAGAAATTGCAAATGCAGAGCTGAGGATTGCACTGTTTCTGTTTTTTTAGATTCTCCACCTTGGAATATCTTTCATTGTCCTAATGTTCTAATAATAACTACATCTACAATACCTCTGTTATCTAACTTGAAATTAAAACAGAATATATAAACATTCATTTTGACTCCAAGTCTTTTTGTGCTACAGACTCATTGAATCAGCTTAAAGTCTCACAAGATTTTGTAAGACAGTGCAAAGTGCAACTATTTTAAACTGCTAAAAGAGATCATCCTAGACATATGAAGTAACAATATTAAGAATAGCTCTCCCCAACATATATCTCTAAACTTTAGAGAAAGCTCTCTCCTTTTACAAATAGAGAAAGACTGACTGTACTGTACCTTTAACCACTGATGAAGACTTCCCAGGGACATTGAATTCCTCTGTGTTGCAGTTTCTGCCTCTCATCCGACAAACTACCTCTTCAATCCATAAAACACTCCAAGTTGACAAAACCTGTCTTCATACACTGAATCCAGGACAGAGCAGATCCGTCCAGCTCTGTCTGCTCGTGCCCCACTGACAGCACAGTGTCAGCGGCACTGCCATCTATCAGACTTGAATAGAAAAAGCAAAGAGGGGCATCTAACCTAGACATATTACATCTTCTGGACTCTATTTCTGCCCCTCCCTTCTGAGCTGGCAACAGGGAAAGTGCTTACTGTATCTAATGTGGATCTCTTTTCTTCTGCAGACTGGGGTTTGGTTGGACACAGACCTTCCTGTGTGAGCTGGGATGGGGTGCGGCACAGGGGTGGGTGGGTTTATAGTTAGCAGCAGGTGCTGATCCCGCCAGGACAGATAAGTGTGCCTGGAATCTGACACTTACAGCCAGCTCAGTCACAGGGCCCCTCTATATATAGACCCATACTATTGGGGCCAGATAGCCATAGCCATTTTGCTGTGTGCCGGGGTGTGATGGAGAAGAAAGAAAAGGAAAATGTGGAGTTTGAAGTATAGCACACACATTGTCCAGGTGTTACATGCATGCAAGACTAACTACACCCTTGCTTAATTTTTAGTAGCTGGGGAAAAGGTCGAAGTTTAGCGCAGATCACCCAATTTTAATAATAATTCACAGGCAGACCTCCGGTGCATTGCAACTTTTTTCCTTCAATATTTATAAATATTAAGTTCCAGGGTCACTGTAACCAGTGAAGCTCTTCAGTTTTAAATAAGCATTCACGAGTGCCCATCATTCAAATGCATGTAAACCTACCAAAACAAAAAGGGAAAAGGGGTCATGTCATTTTACTGTTCTTATTACTGTTGCTACAACTGCATTGCCCAATGGCTCTTAGGTTGTGTAAACATGTTTGGTGGTAGTGAGTGTGGATAAGCCCTCTGTCCCATACCTAATACACTGTGAGATTATCATTCATTCTCAGTCATTAAGTCATCTGGAGCAAGTGGAAAATGTTTGAGTGCACAGGGCTGTGATTATATTTGTGCACTGGAATGTTAATGAGACATTTTGTGTATGTTATCATAATATTAATTAAGCTTATTCTTTTGTATTAAGCTTCACACATTGCCAAATTAAATGTTAAGGTTGACAATGGAATTGAGAGTCGCTGACCTCTGTGGAGCTGCTGAATATGGCTCTGTTCACAGAACATAAATACAGATATATATCTTTTTTCCTACCACTCATTTCAAAGATATCGTGTGATTTGATGTATAATGGGTAGGAGCTGTGATGAAATGTTAAAAAAAATTGGATGAGAACACAATTTGATCATGTTCTTTTTTAAAATACACACAGATATCACTTGGGGAATGTGTAAAATATGGCTGTACAGACACATAAAGTATAAACCGTTGGATAGAAATACATGCATACTCACATAAATGCGTAAGTGTGTACTGGGTGTGAGATAAAGGGTAAAGGAGTGCTGATAAATTTGAACCTCTGTGGTTATGGCAGTGCAGCAGACTGGAGGAGGACTCAGAGGGAAAGAATGATGAGCACCTCAGCAATGGGGAGCTTTGGTCTACATCACTGATAGATTAGTCACACCACACTGCTCAAGTCCAAAGACCTTACCCACCCTTGCCCTCATAAGTTGTGCGTAAACAATAAGCTACAGCTGTGCTCACAAGTTTACATACACTTATCATGGGCATGAATGTCATGGTAATTTGGGGCTTTTAATTATCTCTCTTAACTGTTTCCAGGGTGAAATGACTGGAGCACATACATCTTTAATGAATTAAAAAAGCAAGAATTCGGTGCAGAATTTTGAACTTATTTTGGATTTTCTCTAATCCACACAGAGTCAAAGGTATACAAACAGGCTCAAATATATACAAACGCCCCCACTAATATTTGGTTTAATGTCCTTTAGCAAGTTGCATCTCAACTAGATGCCTTTGGTAGCAATCAACAAACTTCTGGCAGGGTTGAGGCCGGGGCTTTGGGAAGCTTAATGTTAGCCAGCTTTATCCATTCCAAAACCTGTTTTAATGAGTATTCCATCGTTATTGTCCTGCTGGAGCACCCAACTGTGTCCAGATTTCAATCATCTAGCTGTTGATTTGAAGTTGAAGAATTTGGAGGTAGTTCTCCTCCTTTATTATTCCATCCACTTTGTGCAATGCATCAGTACCACTGGCAGTAAAACAGCCCCAGAGCATGATGCTACCACCACCATGCAATCACTTGGTGCAGTGATTTTAGGTTTAAAAGCCTGACTTTTACTCCTCCAAACCTCTTATTATTGTGGCCGAACAGCTCAATCTTTGTCTCGTCTGACCATGAATCTTTTCTCTAGAAGGTGTTTAGATTGTTCATTTGGGCAGCTGCACATTTCAGTCAAGTTTGAAGGTGTCAGTTTTGGAGCAGAAGCTTCTTTCTTGGTCAGCACCCTGTTAGCCCATGGTGATATAAAACTTGCTTCCCTGTGGACAGTGACTCTGGGGTTCCAGCAGTTTCCAGTTCATGGCAGGCTTGAGCCTCTGATGATTCCTGGGTTGTTTTTGAACATCCTAACCAATTTCCTCTCATCTCAGGAGAGTTTGGGTATTCTTCCAGACGCTGGTAAAATGGTGACACATCTGAATGACTTCTACTTATATACAATTGTTTGAACTGATTGTCTTGGAATCTGCAGCTGTTTAGAAATGGCTCTGAGATTCACTGGGTTCCTTGAGCTTTCCCATTGCTCTGAGTATTCTTCAATCCAGTGGCGTCAAATGAATCCTTTTTATGCTGGCAAAGAGAAACTACCAGTTGTAGTCAATCATGATCACTAACAAGAAGTTGATAGGCCTTGGCCCCGTCAAATTAAAAGACATTGTAGAACTCTCAACACCACTTATTAAAAGATTTAAGAGTGTGTGTATATATATATATATATATATATATATATATATCGTGTGTGTGTGTGTGTGTGTGTGTGTGTGTGTGTGTGTGTGTGAGCCTGCATGTATACTTTAGATCAGGGATCCTCAAATCCAGGCCTCAAGGTCCAGTGTCCTGCAGGTTTTAGATCGGTCTCTGCTTCAACACACCTGAGTCAAATATAGAAGTCATTAACAGGACTCTGGAGAACTTGACTGCATACAGAGGGGGTAATTCAGCCATTTCATTCAGATGTGTTGGATTAAGGACACATTTAAAACTTGCAGGACACCGGACCTCGAGGCCTGGATTTGAGGATCCCTGCTTTAGACCCTGTGTGGATTACAGAAAATCCAAAATAAATTCAAACTTGTGCACCCTTTTTCTTTTGAAGTCATTAAAGATGTAAGTTGTACAATCATTCCACCCTAGAAAAAGAACAGGTCAAAGAAATCATTCCCATGACATTCACGATGAGTGCATGTAAACTTTTGACCTCAACTGTACATGCAGAAAAAAAACTATAGTAAAAACCTTCCAGAGGGCTTGGTAGGGAGGCTGATGTTCAGTGTCCAGATGCAGAGCAAATGCCAAATGCTGTCTGCTCACAGCACTCCCTTATGTGTGAAGATAAACACGAGTTACTTTTTTTTAAATTCAACATAGGTAGGATACTTTTCATGTTGGTGTTCTAAGTGAGGGATATGATGCTAAACAAGGATATAGTCTCATGATCAGTTATTTAAGTGCCAGTATTTATGTCAAACAGAAAGAATATAAACTTATAGATCAGATTTCAAATCTATCTCTTTTGAAATGACCCAATTGCTTTTTTAGGATGTGACTAACTTTGCACAGCCAGGGGCAACACTAGACACACTTCCAACTCTCATTAATTTATTACATTATTATTTGTTTTCAGCACAAGTGATTTTTAAAGCTTTGCCAGACCGAAATGGTATGAAGGAGTATTAGGGCCACATTAAGAATTCTTTTTAACTGTGCAATTTGAAAATAAAGTCAAAAATTTTGAGAAAAAAGTCAAAACACTATTTTGAGAAAAAAAACTGGAATGTGGAGACTGAAGTTGTCTTTTCAAGTCAAACAACTGTCAGTACTGCTATACCCTCTACAAAATGCCTTGGGTAGATGAGTTAGTGAACTTGATCAGCTGCCTTCTGGTGTCTTTTGATTCAGCATATCCCCTCTGTTCTGCACAAAGGTGCAGCCATTGATATCCTTGCATCTGTTGCCAGCTATTTAATTTTGTAACCAATCCAGCCAACTCTTCCAAGTTTGTGTGGTTTTTCCCTCTGATCAGATGTAATTTGCACCATCTCTTTAACGTCATTATACTTATCACTAATTTATGTGTTGAGAGAAATAATTTCCTTGTTACTAAAAACGGATTGTATATTTCAAAAACTCATCTACACGAGCTCATTTTTAGAGGGTATAGTATCCGTGGTAGTTGTTCGATTTGGAACAACAACTTTAATCTCCACATTTCGATTTTATTCTCAAAGAGTATTTCGAATTTTTCCCAAAATTTCGGCTTTTTTCTCCAAATGCACAATTTAATTTTTTTTCTTCATGTGGCACTAATACTCCTTCCTGAGAAATGACTCCAAAGACTGTGACATAACATTTAAGACGTGATATGATGCAATGTGTTTACTACAAATTAAACCCAGAAACAAACAGTGGGTTTAACATTTAGGTCTCCGGTGGTGCAGCGTCGACGTTACATCGGTATCCTCTGCTAACCGCTTATTCTGTGAGCAGTGTGCTTGAAGCATGTCGCAGAGACAGTGGGTTTTATTTTGAAAGGTCCCGTTGGCGCAGGAAGCGACGCAGGAAGATCCGCATTACGGCTGCTGTCGAAGTGTTTCCATAACAGACAAGTGGCTAACGCTAATGTTTGCTAAGTAATTAGCAAGACAGGTGAGTGTATTTTTTTTATTTAAAAAATATATATCAGTCAAAAATTAGCGGAACAGCGACGTGTGTTTTAACTGTTGGGATGAAGCAGAATGGTGCAGATAAGCGGGTTGTCAATCTCTCCTGAAATTATTTGGGCCTCGTCAATCAGCGGATCGCTAACATCTAGCTAACTAGCTGCTAGCAGTGGCGAGCTTTTGTAGCCAGCTAGCGGCTGCGATAAGGTTTGTTTGTTAGCTGTGCAACACCTTTTTTTCTATCAAATTTAATTTCGGCATATAACTTGGCAATTAATGGCACTCCAAATGAGTAATTGTGAGTAAAAAAAAATAACCGTAGGAAACGTGACATTAACGCGTTAGAAGAGTCAGTCTGAGCGTCAGTATTGGCTAGCTCTTTACGTTAGGTGAACATCTTCTGTTGTCGGCTTAACAAGCGGTGAGCTTCGGAGAAGCTCCTCCATTTTTAAAGGTTTTTTTTTTTTGACAAAGTAATAATCTCAGCATGCAGACCTGCAGCGTTTTATGTCACTACTTGATGAGTGAATAACAGTACCAGCTGAGCGACAATGGCTAGTAAATAGCAGGCCGCGGCACACATTTTGTGCTTGTTTGTAATACTGTGTGGAGGCCTTGCTAATGTTATCACACAGGCCAAACTTTGAATCGGGGCAACACTGAGCAGCTGCTGGAGGTATTTTAAGACATTATTTGTGTTCGGGCATGCTTGGTATAGAGGCAGCTGTCTGATGATCGTAGTATTGTCGATATTAAATTAGTTCTTGCAGCGAACCAGAGTGTTATTAAAAATTTGCAGACTCGTATCCCTTCTTTTTTGCTCTTAAAATGCCAGATATATGTACGCTTGTTTAACTGCAAACTGAAATCGGTCGCCATTGTGCTGCACACTTGTGATCACTGAGAGTCAAAAGTACGAAGTTTATTGTAGTCAGGTTAATTTATGGTTAACTGGCCAGAAAATATGTCAGTATTGTTTTGTTTACGTGTCGCGGTTTTCTTGCCCCATTTTACATGTTTTGTTACATTTTTTTTTTTTTTAAAGTTAATCCTAATAATAAAGATATACAGTACTGTGCAAATGTTTTGAGTCAAATCTCATTTCTTTACGCTTTGCTTCCAAGGAGCCAGACTTTTACTTGTGGTCTTGAACAATTGTTCTCCAGGCTTTCTGAAGGTCTTTCAGAGTTTTTTGGGGACATTGGTTGGGTTCTTGTACCTGACTTTTTAAGCTATGTAGCGCTGATCTATGAATGATTCAAGCATAAAAAGGCACCTACCTCAACAGAATGAGCCAGTATTGTGTCTATACACACACACACACAAGAAAATTGTATCTTTAGCCACTTTTTGACTAGTAGCCTGTCACAAAAAACATGTCATTTGTTTCCATTTCTTTTGCTGAATCTACCAAAAAATATATATAATTTTAAAAAATCCCAAAGATAAGTGTGACAGGCATAACATGGTGCTATTAGACAAAACCTTTGGCACAACTCAGCATGGTGTGGTGTGTGGGTCCTTAAAATTTTTTAGGAAACTGGACAAGTGGAGGACAAAAGAAGTGGTAGACCTAACAAAAACAAACAAACAAAAAAAATTGGAGTTCTTGTCAAAAATGTATGAAATTATGAATGCAGCAGAGTACCATCAGATTTTAATCCACCCTGCAATACCATCTGGAAATTGACTGATTGGTAGCAGCTTAATTTTTCAACATGACAATTATCCCAAACACACTGCCAGTGCAGTAAAAACATACCTGTATAGAAAAACACCATTGAACACTATCAGTCATTGATTTGGCCTACCCAGAGCCCGGACATCAACATTATTGAAGCAGTGTGGGATCATCTTTACAAAGAATGCAACAAAAGGCAGCCAACATCCAAAGAAAAGCTTTGAAAGTCCTTCAAGAAGCCTGGAGAACTATTCCTAAAAACTGTGTTTTTTTTGTCTTATATACTGTATTTCCATGTATGCTTGCACGTTTCAACAAATTGCTACACCTATTTTGAATTTTCTTTTCAAAATGTAAAGAAATCTTCATACAGTTTTAAAAATTATTTCAAATAAATGTCAAAAACATATAGTTAATTAAATATTTGTTTGTTTCTTTCTAGGTGTTATTGTTACTGTGTGTGTGCGTGTTCCAGCCTGAACCATGGAACAGTGTGCATGTGTGGAGCGGGAGTTGGAGAAAGTGCTCCATCGCTTTGTAATGTACGGCCACCAGTCTGAGGAGAGGCTAGATGAACTCCTGCGCAGCGTGTGTGAGATACGAGGACAGCTAGTTGCTTTTGGTAAGACTGAACCTCTTAACGTGAAAGTTGTTTGGGTTTTTTTTTCTTTAAGGTTCAGTGATTACAATTGTATTAGGTGGTGGAATTTTTTTTTTGGGGGGGGGGTCATGCTCTGTGTTTGCTGTCCTTTGGCTTGGAACATTAAACTTTTCCCTCTTTCCTTTTACAGGGGTACAAGATGCAGATTTATCAGTCCTATCACAGACTATGACACAATGTTGTAAAAATATCAAAGAAACAGTGCAGATGCTAGCCTCTCGACACAAGGACATCCATGGCAGTGTGTCTAAAGTGGGCAAAGCCATTGACAGGGTGAGGAAAGGCTACAAGCTTCTCTGCAGTTTTCCTTGAAAATGTTTGAGAACTTATCCGTCACCTCTGGTATGCTTTTCTGTAGAATTTTGATGCAGAGATCAGTGCTGTTGTGGCAGAGACTGTATGGGACACCCCAGAGAGACAGAAATACCTGAGTGAATCCATTGTGGAACACCTGTACAGACAAGGGATGCTCAGTGTAGCAGAGGACCTTTGTCAGGTAAAGCCTTCAAACATGTATTTTGAGGGGGGGTATTTGCCTGAGTGCCTTTGAGATGATTCCTTTATGAAATCTTTAAGTGCACATAAATGAAGAAAGAGTATTGGGCTAAAAATTTTGTCATCCTTTTTTTGTGAAGGTGGTTGTTTTAAGAATTTCTTGTAAGTTGTTTTATTTTTTTAGGAGTCTGGTGTAGTTATAGACATGAGTATGAAGCAGCCTTTCCTGGAGCTAAACAGGATCCTTGAAGCTCTGAGGATGCAGGACCTCAGGCCAGCACTAGAGTATGTTGTCTTTCTGTATCTGTATCTGTTTTTTTTTTTGTTTTTTTTTCCTTTATAACAATCTGCTGCCTTCTAACACAGCTGAGACATTTCTTTTGAAATTAGCAGTCTCCCTTCGGTGTTTATTGTTACAGGAGTGTTTACATACAGTAGTTGACTATTTTTCCTATTTCTCTTTAGGTGGGCTGTGACGAATCGGCAGCGCCTATTGGACCTGAACAGCAGTTTAGAGTTCAAATTGCACCGCTTGTACTTCATCAGCTTGCTCAGTGGAGGAATCAGCAACCAAATGGAGGCCCTGCAGTATGCCAGACACTTCCAGCCCTTCGCCTCTCAGCACCAGAGAGGTGGGCATTATACAGCAGTCGTCAAGTAGCTCCATGCAACAACAATTCAGAATGAGTTTTTTCTTCAAATGTATATTTATTTTACTTATTTTCCATCACTCTTTGCAGATATCCAGATCCTGATGGGCAGCCTGGTGTACCTGCGTCACGGTATTGAAAACTCGCCATACCGCAGTTTACTGGAGACAAATCAGTGGGCCGAGATCTGCAACATTTTCACCCGGGATGCCTGTGCTTTACTGGGCCTCTCTGTAGAGTCTCCACTAAGTGTTAGGTTAGAAAAACACAAACAGTATACCAGACCTCTTCTCACCAAGTTTAAAGCGGAAGCGGAATAGTTTATTATTAATAGACGTATGTTCATCTCCATGTGGTCTTATCAACACTGCCATGTCTGTTTCTCTGCAGTTTTGCATCAGGATGCATGGCCTTGCCTGTGCTGATGAACATCAAACAGGTGATAGAGCAGAGGCAGTGCAGCGGAGTGTGGACGCACAAAGACGAACTGCCTGTAAGTCCCTTAGTTTCTAAAATGCAATCATCCGTCCTCAGCTTTATTTCTGAGCCACTAGTTAACTCGCGTCCTCTCTGTACCTGGCAGATTGAAATTGACCTCGGGAAGAAATGCTGGTACCACTCTGTGTTTGCGTGCCCAATTCTTCGACAGCAGACGTCGGAGAGCAATCCTCCCATGAAACTGATCTGTGGACACGTCATCTCCAGAGATGCTCTCAACAAACTAACCAACGCTGGGAAGTAAGTCGGCAAAAAAGGATTTTATTTTATTTATTTTTTGCATGGTAGTGTTGGTTAAAAGCACTTTTACTATTTTCCTGGATTAAAGCATTCAACTTTACTAATCACCCAGATGTAAACAAAGAAAGATTTAAGAGTTATGTGCTGAGCCTGATGTTGAGGGCATTATAAACTGTAACTTTAGTCATCGCTTCCCCAAAAAGGTCTGTTTTAATTTTAACAACTTATTATTTTACTTAAAAAATGAAATCTATGGACACTAAAGTGGCTCTTTAAAAGTTAAAAATAAAGGATTAAAGAATTCAAAGATGTTAACACCTTGTTCCTATAATCTTTCTCCTTAGGTTGAAATGCCCGTACTGTCCCATGGAGCAGAATCCGTCACATGCCAAGCAGATCTACTTTTGATACCACACTCTCACCCCATCAAGGATGAAGTTACCTGGAGCTGTTTGCGTCTCCAGGACCTTTTGCTCTGACCCTTTTCCTCTGTCCCTGGCCTCCTGGCCTGTTATTGTAAGCATTAAGGTTTTTATCCCAGTGCTCCTCTGGACTGCCTTGGCCATCCTGTCACCCACTTGGACCCTCTAACTTTGCATAATATAGAGTCCAGTAGGGATGGTCCACTGACAACCTGTAGTAGAGTGAGGAGTCAGCAATGGGAGCGTCCTCACGAAGCAGCACCAATGGAAAAAGGATCATCTATTGAAAGTCATTTGCAAATGCCTGCAGAGTTATACTCTTATCTTTTACAAGTATGTAATACTTGCTAGTGTTTGCTTTCTTGGCTTTATCAATTAATTTGAGTTTGATGACTGCTTCTTTTTTTTTTTTTTTTTGGACAGAAGCAGAATGGTAATGAATGGGTTTAGAGTGTGGGTAAATGGTGTAGATAAGCAGTTTCTGATTTCAGGTTGGTAATAAATTTCTATTATACATAAAAGAAACCCGCTGAGTAACAAACTATTGAAGGTCTTGAAAAATTTGCTGGTGTAAAGAGAACTGGATGTCTCTCTCAAACCCAACTCTCTGATTGTGACCCATTAATTCTCCATAATGTAATAAAGGCCTCACGTAGCTCTAAAGTCACTGTCAGCTGATGCATCTGTTCTGATCAGTTTATCCATCAATAGTGGGACAGCTTTTCTTTTGTGACTGACTGCACCAGCAAAAGTTTTTTCTCATTATAGAAGCCATTTGTCTTGTTCTATGTATGTATTTAACAAATACAGCAAAAGCAAACAAATATATATATATATATATATATATACATATATATATATATACTACTGTGAAATGTGTTTTGTTTCTATTTTTAATTGCAATCACTGCAGTGGCTCATGTAAAATAGTAAACAGAAGAGCAACAGGCACATTCAACACTACTACTGCATAACTTTGAGAGCTAAGGACTCGACAGTTCACATCACAGCCCCGCTATCGCTTCACTGTGCCCCCACCCCCACCCCGCGTCATGTGTCCCGAGCTTGCACGCCATGTGATTGGAGATGTAAACTGGTGTGATGGTAGCCGCATGGTCTGACTTGCAGTGACTGTAGGCTTGTGATTAAGCTTTACTTGTCGTGGATGGGGAAGTCCTCTGGTTGTTGTGGCTGTTGTTTTAAATATAGAAAAATGCCTCTGCTGTGTAGGGTTGGCTTTTACTTGAGACAGATTAAGTGACATTTAAACCCCTACATTTCCTCAGGGCTCATTGTAACAGTTCATACCACACTTTGCATTTAGTATTAAAGTTATACATTTATATAAGGAGTCTTGAACAAAGATTATACATCTAGAGAGACTGATTTGCTTTGAGGGTTGTGGAGTCTGTATATTATAATCAATTTTTGATGTGTCACAACATCCGAGGCAGCATTTACTATGTTTAGATGTTAATAGTGCAAGTTCCTGTTGATGTCACCTCGCACACTAGTGAGGCAAATTATTATTTTTTTCTTTTTCAGCAAGCACTGCACCAGCACAGCTCACACCGACGATGCAACATTACACTCAGCTTTAGGTTTGATCTTGAATCAGTTCTTCTACATGCTTTGAGTGGAGTTTCCTCTCTGTTTTCCTCATCTTTGGTTGACAATCATTCACCGCTTTTTTGAGTGTTCCTTCAGATAGACTGCTAGCTCTTCGTATTTCTTGTATTAATTTTTAGCTGAATGTGTGCATTTCCTGCTTTTGTGTGTTATGCAACTTTTATTGTAAATATTTATCCTCTAACATGTTTCATATACTTGCATCTGAAATTAAAATAAAAATTTATACTCCAGTCGGGTTTTGGAGGCTTATGCTGGGATTTGGTGGTGGACTGCTCCTGCCATGTGGGGGTGGGGGGGGCGTTCTGTAACTGTTTGCCCCATCTTTTCCTACCACTTGGTGGCACTGGTGCTATCTTATCAGTTCTCAACCTAAACAGCCTTCAAGTGTTGGATATAATTTCAGTTTCACAACTAGAAATGTTATCTTCCGAGTGAAATAATTCACTAATATTTAAATGGCACATTAATTTATTAGATAAACAGCATTGCTGCCTTGCAGCTCTGCAGTACTCCCACAGACTGACAACATGAGAGGTAAGAATCTTTCCTCATCCCACTTCAGTAAATCACTCAGCCTCTCTGGAGCTGCACAGTTATATTAAGCCCCAGTTTATATAATGTTTTAAATGCCAAGGTAAGGGCCTGTGAGTCAGCTGCAGCTCCTATCTATTCCGATTATCACCCTGCATGAAAAATAACCTTGCATTATGGACTTGCATGTGCTCTCCTTTTTCTCACTTTTGTGTATCCATAGCACATTTTTATTGAAAAAAGTCAGGTGTTAAACCTTCATTCCTGCCAACATTTTCTTGGCATCCAGTTCAGGCTTGTACATCTGATGGTTTCTACAGAGGTGCTTTTTTTTCTTCCCCTCACCAATCAGGGATCCTCCTGTGCTTCCATCTGCGCTGACCTTCCACCTCTTTCCTGTCTGTACTGCAGGCGATGGTATGTGAGGGCTGGCTGGGGTAGAACAGGGAGAGCCTTAGGGAGAGGGTGAGATAAGGATCCAAGGATAAACCCCTAAAAGCCATATTAGTCCCAAAAGCCTACACCACTCTGTCATAAAGCTCCTATCAGTGGGTTTTATTGGTATGCTCTCTGTGGATTTTAAACCCCTTCAAAGCAGGCAGGCCGAGTCCTTGAGCGAACGCCATCAGAGTCACCCTTCAAACATTTTGTCAAGTGATTTCTAGCAGTTTAATTCAGGCTACATTGGATAGAAAAGCTTATTATAAACCATTTTGCAACCCCAATTTTCACAAAAAAGGCAGAGGCAGTTTTGCACCACTTGACGAATAATTCATGAATACAAAACAAATCTTTATACTGTACAGTTTTAATTCCAGTAAACAGACATGAGTCACAGTATATGGAAAGGTCAAATGAGAGCTGGCTTTTGAATGTTTATATATTAATAACAGTACTAGAGGACAAATTTTCACCTAGGTCATGCATTTGCTGTTATGTGCTAGGTTTGTGCACCAATAAGCAGGGCAATCATGACGCACCTACTGATTGCTTTTGTGAAAGTATGCATATTTCAGACAACAGTGTGCTTGAAGTACAACGGCAAAAGGTCAGTAAAATCAAAATTACAATTATGTACAAAATACATATTTATATATGGATCTCACCTGACTGGAAACGAAATGAGCAAAATAAGCTAAGTATGTCCAGTTTAGGATACACAGTCTTCCCTACCTTGGCACCAGATAATTCTTCATAATTAACCCAAAGATGCTGTTTCCTCCAAGAGTCCAGGTGAAGCCCAAATTTATAGACTGACTGCACATACTGAACAGGCTGAGATTTTAACTACCAAGTAATCTGCCTCATTCGGCTACTGTCAAGCCCCTACAGCAGTTCAAAGCAAATCAACACAAAACAGTCACAATCATCGTGTCACTTTGCTCACTTACGGGTTTGTCATTAAAGAAGTAGTCTTAAGCAGGATTGTGTAGGTGCTTGGCTGTATATATATATATTTTTTTTTTACAGCATTGACACAACAAGGATAGATGACCCGCAGTATCACTTGGCTCTATATGAGGTTATGGGTCCAGTATCTGCAGGAAAAGGACTTCCATTAAACAAGAGTGCAGTGGAAGAGATGGAAGAAATGTGAGGAGTCGATGGAAGAAATGTGAGGAGTCTATGGAAGCCCATTTGTGCCAGGAAAAGAAGAAAAATGAAAGAAAAGCTAATTACGCTAAAAATGAATACAATCATATGTCCAGTTTGGACAGACTTAATACGGGATAATGGAAACAAAAATGTAACACTTTTTTTTCTTTAAATCACATAATTTTGACTTATTGTATTTTTTTTAAAAATTATAATCATTTTTTAAACAATAGCCTAAGATGCTTGTTTTAGGATTGCACATTTAGCATTATATTTTTTGAGTTTTCATTAAGTCAAGAATTGCATTACACACTAAAAATAGGAAATCCAACTCATAATTTCACAATTTTGACTTGGTAAATCTAAGTTTTCTGTTATTTCACCTTTATTTTGGCATAACAAATCTACTGTTTCACTTAATACTATTATTAGCAATAAATTAGTAGTAAATCTTTGCTTACTGTCTGATCATTTTGATCTGATTTAGCAACACTGATTCATTTGATTTTTTTTCCTTTCTACTGGCAGATATGATCTTCCATTTGCATTGCAAACAAGTCTGTCACAGTCAAATTTCCGATGATTCAATCCGCTCTATCCACGGCAGACCAGGGGAAGGTGTGTCCCCTTGTTTGTCACCCTCTCTCTCTTCCCTCATCTCTGGCACTTCCCTTTCCAAAGTGCCATTTCTGCTTCCTCCTCCTCCTCCTCGCTCCCTGCTTGCCCTCAGGTGTTGCACTTCCCTCTCGAGCACTTCATTGCGGTGGTACATGTCTAAGTAGCTGGCCTGCAGCTCCTTCTGGTAGCGGATGACCTTGTCCTTTTCCGTCTGCCATGTGCTCCTCTCTTCCTCGAAAGCCATGGCCTGGGCCTCGCTCTGGCGTCGCTCCAGCAATAGCTCTGCGCGCAGACGCTCCTCTGTAGGGCCCCCGCTGCCCCCTGCAAAGAAAGTGGTTCACATGGCTTCAACTAGAGCCGAGCAGAGCCGTAGGGGAAATATGAAGAAAAACATTGGCTGCTTTTGAACTCCCGACCTGGTTACTCAAATGACCTGATTTTGGGCTGAGACATGTAAATATAAGAACTGAAAATAAGCTGATCATCTGTGTGAGATGCCTCACTTAGTTTAATATTAAAGACATGTCTGTGACCTACAAACACTGTGCCTGAAACTGCAACTATTATTTATTCTTTTGAGCCTCAAGACCACTAAGGTAAAGTTTTATATATTTTAAGAATCAAAGATATGAAGATACGAGTGACATAACTCTACCTGCTGCCCTAGCTGATGGATTCTCTTCAGCTTCTTTTCCATCTTCATGCGCAGCCTGAGAGGGTCGTCTGTGACGTTGTGTCCCCTGCAGGACGAGCTTTAGAGCATCTATCTGGCATTCCCTGTTGCGCAGCTCTGTTCGGGTCTCCCTGAGCTCTGTCTTCAGCTGGAAGATCTCACTCAGCTTCTGAGTTACCTCTGCCTGGGAGTCCCTGAGCTGCTGCTTCAACAAGGAGATCTCCCCTGACTTCTGGCAAACCTGAGAGAGTAATGGGGGAAAAAGGGGGCTCGGGATTGTCATAATTCAAACAGGACAAACAAGGAATCCAGATATCATGTCTGTTCCCTGTAATTACGTATAAGTGCCATAAACTGTACCTCACTGCCCTTCCACAGCCTCACCTCCCACTGCGTCTCCTCCAGGGTTGGACTGGTTCGCCTGGGCATTGCTCCAGTCTCTCGACTCATTTCCTTTCTCATGCTGTCGAGCTCCTCTTGCAGCCGATTCTTCTCCTGTTGGACCTTAAACAGCTGCAACTGCAAGTTGCGCTGGGAACGCTGGGCATGCTGGGAAACCTGACGCAGCTTGGCAGCATAGAGGCGCTTCAGCTCCTCCACCTCCTTCTCCCACAGACGCTGCTTCCCTTCAAACACCTGTGTGCAGTGAGCAGATGAAGGGGGTCAGACTTTAAAGGGGAGGCAGATGGGTGTGTGGACTGAAGCTGAAGAAGAAGAAGAAGATGATTAGATTCACCTGCGCGATGGCGCCCTCGCTCTCATCCAAATTTCTCTTCATCTGTTTGAGTTCATGTTCTTTCTCCACCAGGCGCTCCTCTAAATCCCGCACCTGGAAAAGACAACAGAGCGAATCATTTAGCAATCTGTACATCATACCAACCTCCTCACCCTCCCCAGTACTCACCACTTCTTCCACAGAGAGGGAGAGTGTCCATTCATAAGGAGGTGGAGCCTCTCCTCCATATGGAGCCAGGCGGCTCAGAGTGGCCATGCTTCGACACGCCATCTCCCCTATAGCCACACCCCCTGACCCCACAGCCTTCATGCCCATAGAGGTGCGGTCCAAAGAACCGATGGTGTTGATGTGGCCCATAGATGCACTAGTGTAGAAAAAAAAAATCCACAAAGGCCATTAAAATCTGTTCTTTTATCACAACCCACATAGTCATTAAGCATGAAAAATCAATTCTAGCAACACTGCTTTTCAGTCTAAAGTATAGTTAAGACACTAATACTGCAGCCGACCTGATGTGAGCCAGGTGTGGGCGGAAGGGAGGTCGGTATGGCGGCAGGCTGCTCATGGAGTTATGGCCCGAGTCTGACAGGTTGTCATCTTCCTGGCTCATCCCACACACCGAGGAGACGGCCTACACAGTCATAATTATACAGCTATTCATCACTGTAGCATTAATGAGCTGAAAAAAGTTTAATTTTAGCCATAAATAATGGATGGAAATGAAATAAAAAGTCAGGCGTAGCTAATTGTTGTGCATCTGTAATCTTGCTTGCCCGGCTCATTACTCATAGCTTTCCACCAAGTTTAACTAAGTAAGCAAGCACTGAAGTAAAAAGTAAAGTAAACAAGAGAACAACAGACTTATTTGGCAGAGGTAATAACTGGATGGATGAAGGTTATAAGGTTAGCTCACCTTGTTACCAGCTGATGCTGGTCCTCCGTGACGTGAAGGTGAGGAAGAAGAAGACGAGGTGGAGACAGCCTTGGGGACATGGGCGTACGCTCTGTGCAAGCCGTTAGAAAGGCCGTGGTCCATATCCTCCGATTTGGAAGACGGGTAGAGGTTTTGCATGGAGCTGAAGTTTTTGGGGGTGACAGGCTTAAAGGCCGAAGACCTGAAACGCGCCTAAAGGAGAAGAAGCAAGAGAGCAGAAAGAGGTAGCGAGGCTCCGTATCATAAATCACAGTGTTCCTATTAAATCAATACTGTTCCACCTCCCTATGTTTTTAGCGTTGATCAATTCAAGCAGAAAAAAAGGTGATATTTGATCGGTGCAATAAATTCACAACTCAGCAAGTGGCAAGTTCTCAGTCTGTGCTGGTGAGCTGGAAGATGTTTACGGCTGATTTATGCTGGATAACAGGCCACGGGGGTGTTTCACCATGCTGCCAGAGATGTATAAACGTGATATGGATCAATTTACCACAGCCCTAGAAGCCTTTCACTGACCGTAAATCATTCCTAAAAAGGAAACAACGGGAAGTCATTCATCTGCATCTGTGCAGATCTGTGCAGATGTCCTCAAACTGACTGTTGCATGGGTACTTTTATGGAAATTACTAGAAATATTCAGTATATTCAGTTTTGAAGTTAACACCTTTTTTTTCCTTTGATACATCCAGAAATAATATAACTTCTGATCTGATCTTTTTGCAGTATTTTAAAGAAAAATATTCACCTTTTCATACTTGCCCCCGCTTGGCAGTGAGTTCTTTGTCAAATCTACTTCAGTGCCATCTTTGTGGTAGACCTTAGCATAAATGTTATCCTCGTCCCGTGCACTAACAGAGCTGAGGCCAGAGATAATGTCCTTCTTGCCATCACTGCTTGGGCTCGCTTTAGGCTCTTTTCTGTTTGGAAGCATAGTAGTTCAGCTGAGGTCAAGTCCTGTCATTTTTATAGTGCCTTGCGGATTACATCAACTACATCAGAGCCCACCTGTTGATGTTGAGGTAGTTGAGCAGCTCCCTCTGGGTGAAGCCTTTCTTCAAGAGCCCGTTGGTGTGTTTCGGTCTCACCTGGGGGACTGCACGACTGCTCTTAGTCGGAGACACATCTGGCCTCTCCACCAAACTGCCTACACTTCCCATGCCGCAACGAGGGGAGAGGGGCGGGGCTGGGAAGGGACTGCGGAAGTTTTTGCTAGGGCCACGGGTCAGAGGAAGAGTCTGGACTGAGGTTGCCATTGATTACAGGTCACTGTGGGGAGGGAAGGTGCTCTGTAAAAAAAGAGAGAAAAACATTATTATCTCCTCAGTTAATTAATTTGTTGTTCGTCCACAAAAGACAAGGAAAACATTTTCACGGTGTGTTTACAGTGGCTTCAAACCTTTTGATGACCTAGAATGGGAGAGTTTTGGCAAACTTTCTTTAAAAAAAACAACTCCTAAACTGATTACCAGTATTGCTGGTGATTAATTTCAGAAATGTCAAACTATAGAAAAGAGTCTTCAACTATGATAGAAGCTCTGCAGAGCTGCAAAGTGGAGCTCTCATTGTTATGCCAATAGGCTGATGTATACCATCTACACTGTAGAAGGCATGCATTTACAAGGCATCTTTTGCTATGCAAATGCATGCTAACCAGCAGTAAAAAGGAAGTAAAGGTCAAAGGATCAGTCACTGGCCTCATCCCATGGGGACCACGAATATTTGTATAAGTAGGGATGCTGTGTAAAATTTAAATAAAAACAGAATGAAACAATTTGCAAATCTCATAAACCCATATTTTATTCACAATAGAACATAGAAAACATCACATTTTTAAACTGAGAACAGGTACCATTCAGAGAACAACAGCTCATTTTGAATTTGATGGCAGCAACATCTCAAAAATGTTTACCACTGTGTAGCATCTCATCTTCTTTTAACAGCAGTCCTAAAATGTCTGCGAACTGAGGAGCGCAGCTGCTGGACTTTTGGGAGAGGGCTGCTGTGCTATTCTTGTCTGATATAGGATTCTAGCTCCTCTGCAGTCCTGGGTCTTCTTTGTTGTATCAGGCAGGATTGTGCAGGCAGGCCAGTTTAGCACCCAGACTCTTCTACTAAGAAGCTGTGCTGGTGTAATAGCTGAGGTGTGCGGTTTAACATTGTCTTGCTGAATTATGCACTATCCCTGAAAAAGATGTCTAACAAGCTAAATGGTCTTTTTACCTCTTTAGTTTGGAAGACACGGCGTCCACATTTTACAAAAAGAATTTCAAATTCTGATTCATCTGATCACAGAACAGTTTTCCACTTTGCTTCAGTCTATTTTAAATGATGGCAGTGTTTCTGGATCGGACTTTTTTTTTTTTTTTTGCATGATAGAGCTTTAACCTGCATTTGTAGATGACATGGTGAACTGTGATTTCTGGAAATGTTCCTGACCCCATGCAATGATTTCCATAACAGAGTCATGCCTGTTTTTTTTAACGCAGCGCCGCCTGAAAGGCCCAAAGATCACAGGCATCCAATACTGATTTTCGACCCTGTCCCTTGCGCACAAAGATTTCTCCAGATTCTCAGAATGTTTTGATGACATTAGTGTGCTGTTATAATGAGATATTCCAAATATTCATTTTATGTTGAGGAACACTATTCTGAAATTGTTCTACAGTTTTAGTTGGTACTATTTACTTTCGTTGCCTGTGTCCCAACTTTTTTTGGAATTGGGGTTGCAGTAAATGTGCCAATCCATTTATAATATCCTGACACATTTTACTGGAAAGATCCAGCCAGTAGTTGCTGAGATATTTCACTGTGGAACAATAATGTTGGATCGACTGACACTGCCTTTTCTCCTTTACTGAAATAAACCCCACCTCTTGCCCCCTTACTACTGGCTAGTGGATGTTAATCCTTTGAGGACGCGGACAAGCAGACATGCATTTCATCAGCTGTGTTTTTCTGTACAGACAGCTGTCTCACAGCACAGCCAGAACAACTCAGCTGAGTAAACTCGCAGAAGCTGAGCTCCATGCACAGTAGAGGACAATGACAAACTTAAAATTATATCTTTAAAAAGAGGGTAAATTCCCCCCTAGATGACAAAAATGTTACGATGCAGTTATCACAGTTATCTTTCCTCTCAGAAGCTTGGGTTATCTTTATCCCCACAGAAAATCAAAAGACCGCAGGATTATGTGAAAAGTAAACTCTGTCAACGTAATGTTTTTCTCTGAGGTCAGACACCATATGTCACATTGTAAGCCTGTTATGTAACTCTGACCCAGCTAGGTTACTACAACTCATTTCCTTAAAAAAAAGGAGAGGTGCTCTGCACAGTGCACATTGTGGGAAATCAAGTCCAGTGGCTGCTTATTTTCTTTGCAAATTTCCTGCCTCTCATGAAAATCATGTTTTGAATACCAGTCGCACCGTGTGTTGTTTTATGATATTATTACTGTCAGAAATACACTGATTTCCATTATCTGTTTGGCAAAACTAAACAAGCTGTCAAGTCACTAGAAAACCCACGTAGGAGGCCCAATTACATTGTCAGCTCAGGTTTGAGCCCCTTCACCACACACAGCATTATCTCCTCTCTACAACCCTCTCATCACCGACATATCCTCTCCTTTCCTTCTTTTCAGGAACCTCATTAAGGATCACTATCGATTTCACCCCTTTGACCCTCTCTCTTCCTGTGCATAAACACCCCCAGCAGCCATAAAACATTCCCAAGACCATAAAACACAAGCACACCGTAGCCTTTCCGCGTATAAACAGGACTCGTGGGAGGATTAGTCCCCCTTCATGTTCAGCCAACTGATGTGGCACCCAAAGAACACGTAGACTTCAAAGGGACCATATAGGGACCTTTTGCTTGTTTTAGCCCATTAACTACCAAATACTTAGCATCACTCCTGACTATACTTACTTGTCAGCAACTATTTGCATTTATATTATTAAGCCTCAAAAATTTTAAAAAGTAAGACGCTTGAAACGCAGCTGCCAAAAAACGCTCTAAGGTGCGCCAGCCTGAGATTTAGCCTGACAGATCACCAGCGGGCAAACATGCTCTAAAAGAAGTATGTGTATTTGATTATTTCTTCCATTAGGATTCTGTTTAGAAGGTGACACATAAATCTCACAAGAGTTCTTAAAAGCATCATAAAACGAGCATTTTCTTGCTCTGACTGGAACCTGCATTAATATGAGCGATGATGGGAAAATAAGCAGAAAACTGTCAGTCGGTGGAACTGACTGTCTGCCAATCAGTAGCACATTTCCAGTTAGACAACAGCAAAATGGCATCAAAGTTTACGCTACGTGCATTACTATGTGCATTAGTTAGCAGTCACAAACATGAAGAAAGAGGCTGTATTTATTAAGGAAACGTGCAATGTCCCTATAAAATGTAGTGCAGCCTAACAATTTAAACAAGTCTTGAAACTTAAAAAAAAAAAAAAAAAAGTCAAGAGTGTTGGTCAAGAATATGTAGACAATCAAGTCTATGATCATCCCAGCTAATGACTGGGCCTTCCAGCTGTCTGCTCTCACACACTCATGACACACTCGCATCCTTAGTTCACTCTCCTTTCTCCCACGTTTGAGAACAGACACCCGCAGTGGCACTCTGGCATCTCCTCTTGCTTCTAATACAATCCACATTTATCAAGTGTTTTGCACTGCTGGCCTCGACAGTTATGACAATTATGCAAATGGTTAAAACAGGCAGAGAGAGGTGTGCAATGGCAGCTCCAGGACTCTACATTCGGGGCTCTCACCCGGGGCGAGATCAAAGCAGCCTAAGCTACTCATGTTTATATTCATGACCCCCCCCCCAAAAAAAAAGAAAAAAAAGAAAACCTTTCCACTAAAGCAACCCGTCTCTGATAAGCCAATATAATGCATACTGAACTCAGGCTGAGAAAAGAAACCTGATAATCAGTGATAATGACTGTGAGATGCTTTGTTAAACACACTTCTCTGCTGCTTTCCATCTGAGGTCTGGGTCAGAGTATGACATGAACAATGTGAGTCAGTCTAAATGAGTGTGTATGCTTGTTTGTGTTTGACACCTGATGAATAAATCATGAGTGTGCCAAACCTAATGGGCACTGGTCAAGGTCTGACTCAGTATTTTTAGCCACAGTGCTTTACTCGGCCCGTGTCTTGCATCTACCAAATACACGAGAGCCCAATCGATCCTTGACAGGAAGCTGAGCTTGGGGTAAGGGGCGTGTGAGGCAAAGCAATTCCTTTTGGGTAGATAAGAGGAAAAAAATAAATCCTTTTAGGCTGCAACCACAAATCTTACAGGACTGAAGAAATGTTGCATCCAGTTGTTTTCCATAATTGCTTTCTAGTTTATGGGCCCGAGTAAACCAGGAGACACAGCCAGATTTACAGCTCAGCCCCAACCTAGCCAAAGGGGCCCTGAAAATGCAGCACCCTTCCCTAAATCACACACATGCGTGTGTGCACATCAAAGCGGTACCTTCAACCAGCCTTGAACAGTTACAGTCCAATTGAAAGTAGTCTGTTCTTGATTTATGCTTCCTTCAAAGCAGCAATGAGCTTTTTTTTTAAAATCCTGTGAAGAGAGCAGATGCTTTGTATACTGTACACTTTCACATGCACATCTATGTCTTTCTTTGCAAAAGACTGCCAATGAATGTACACTGGCTACATTTTGCAGGCACCCCTTGTCAACCTTAAATATACTGTACAGAGCTGAGTGTCATGTCCTGTAAGGACTGCATGATTTGTCTTTAAATGGGAAGTTACTGAAAACCACAAATTCCAAACTGAGAAAGTTTTTGTCAAGAAACGCACACTTCACACATCTTGCTAGAAGATCTTGCTCCTGAATATATAAAATATCAATATATTTTTGTTAGTACTACTCCAGAGCAGAGTGTCCTAAAGATGAAAGATGTTAAGCTACTGCTAATGGGTGTGTCCCCCACAAGTCCTGCAGTGAGAATTTGCGTCCCTCTCCGTGTCCTCTAGAAAAGCATACCCTTACTGCTTTACTGCAATAACAAAGAAAACAAAACATGCCTTCGAGAGGAGTGCTTCAAGGGCGATGCCTCCTGAAATCTTGTAATCAGACCTCCTGTGTGCTTTTCAATGAAATGCTTGAGTGTGAAGAGGGACCATTTCAAACCCTTACACCGGGACTCAGACAGAGGAGAGAATTCATGGTGAAGCCAAATTCCAAAGATGCTTTACAGAACACAAGCTCGGGCTCGTCAGTGTTTGATGCGCAAAAGGATCACTCCTACGGACATCCACTTACACTTGCGTGTGCACCGGTCACTCAACGCAGTCCCGGAAAAAAGGGAAAAAAAACAAAAAAAGGCATGTGCACCACTCGCAGCTCCAGATCCACTGCCCTCGGCACTCGCTCTCTCTCCCCTGCTCATGATCAAAGTTTGTTTACATTTGTGGGGTAACTTTTGCAGGTTACATCTAAAACTCCCACACAGCACACACACACACTCTGTTACATTATATAAGCTCGCTAGATTTTCACAGCTGTTAGTTGTGTAAAATGAAGCTGCTACCATCAGGCCTAGTTATTTAATTCTACAGAGAACTCTGGGAATATATTTAACACCTACTCTGACAGCCTGCCCTGAGGGACACTTCCCATCAAAAAAAAAAATAAGGCCATGACAGCATCTTGTAGTAGTTTCTTTCAGTGACATAACGCAAAGCACCACACTTGGTGAAAACCAAACGCAGCATATCAGCACAAACACCTCACACCAACTGTCGAGCACAGTGGTGGAGAGGTGATGATTTGAGCTTGTTTTGCAGCCACAGGACCTGAGCATTTTGCAGCCACTGAGTGGACCATGAACCCCTCTGTGTACCAAAGTATTCTAGAGTCAAATATGAGGCCATCTGTCTGACAGCTGAAGCTTGACTGAAATTGGGTCATGCAACAGGATAATGATCCCAAGCACAGCAGCAGATCTACAACAAAATGCCTGAAGAGGAAAAGAATCACAGTGATGCAATGGCCCAGTCAAAGTCCAGACTGTCATGGTGGGTCGAGGATACAGCTTTTTATGTTTTCTGGACTTCTGAGTCTGTTTATCATTGTTTATATTTAGTCTGACTGCTAGTTTTCTTACTGTTTATTTGTCACCTTTGTGTATTTCCTTTGTATTTATGCCCTCTTACAGGTCTTTGTTTATACTCTTAGTTTAGTCTTTAGGTGTCTTTAGTTATATCTCTCTGCCTCGATTATGTTCCCTGTGTATCGTCAAGTCGGTTTAGTTATATCCTGTTTTATTTTGATAACCTTTCCTCCACCTCATTGCGTTCATAGTTTTCAGTTGTGCATCCCACCTGTGACCTCTCCCCTCATTTACTGTATTTATTGTCTCTGTGTCCTTGTGTTCAGTGTCGCATTGTCTGTATTAGCTGTGTGTTTCCAGCCTTTGTATTCCCAGTGTTTCCAGGCCAACCTAGAGCTCACTGGTTCAGTATTTCCCAGCTTGCTCTTTGGTTTTGGACTTTGTATTCAGAAGTTCTGTGCATTAAAGACCTGTTTGAGTTTGATTCCTGCCTCCATCATCCTGCATTTGGGTCCAGCTTTGTTTGGTACACAGCTGAAACATGACACAGACCTCAACTTGACTAAAATGCTGTGGCTGGACTTTAATACCTGCATACTTCAGTGAATTGAAGGAACATCCTGAAGAAGAGCGAGAGACTGATAAAGTCATACACAAAAGGATGACTTCGAGTTAGTGCTGCTAACGGTGGTTCTGCAAGCTACCGAATGATGGGGTTCACTTAGTTTGTCACAGAATTGCGTGGAGTCCTGTGAAACTGATGTAAGTGCATGTGAGTTTCGTTTTATATGAGCATGCTTTGAGTGTCTAAATTCGTCAGCAGTAGCAGCAGCAGGGTGGTAAGCTGTGCCTGAGGCCGACACGGAAGGCACCTTACTGCATGTGAAGAAGAGGAGAGCTTCACTCTGTGATTGACTGTTTCACGCTAGCCTGTAATGAGTAAGTTTGAGAGTGTCTCTGGCTGTAGGGCATGACAGTACGGGTTACACAGCAGTCTCTAATTGTTAGCAGGTTATTCATTACAGAAGGGGGATGTAGTTCCTCTCCACAGACCCAGAGGCCATTCAGAAGAGACTAGACGCTAAAAAGCAGGCTCATTAAATGTTTCTTCTTCCGTTTCTTCTGTGGTAGTGTTTTATGTCATTTAGCATAGGTGAAGTCCAAACGGATACAAACTGCAAATGCCGCCTCAAGCACAACTGCTTCTGGGTGATTCTTGTCTGTTTTCTAACTGAGACACAAGGAGAACATCACACGAAAGGTTAAAACTTGATTTCATGAAACCCAACATGACAACGGGTCTTTCTCTGAAACATAGACTATAATTCACTGGTGGTTGGATGCAGTGGTGCTAAAACTGAAGGCCCAGTGTTCAGCCTCACACTGTCCCCATTGATGATGAGTATGCCAGTCTTTACAGAGGTTAAAGATCATATTTAGTCATAGCTATGGATACCGGGTGCCACTGAGCAGACAGACAGTTGAGAGCACACACAGACATTTCATTCTGCAAGCTCATTCATTATTATAGATAAAATAATACCCAATATTTCTACTTGTTTTGCACCATCTACTAATATGCCTTTCTCCAAAAATATCAAAATCCAATTAAAAAACCACAAAAAACCTTTTTAATCAATACTATTTTCTTTTTACATGACATCAGCATGTGTCGTTAGATGTTTTTATACATAAACTGTACCATCAGGGTCTGAAAATTGAAGCCGGTGTGTGCACCTGCATTTTTCTGACTGTACGGAAATCTATTAGAAAGAAAAAGTTAGAATCTCAATTGATTTATGACCTCAGTAAACACTTTCCTACTGAGTTTATGATCTTAATCACCGGTTTCAAGCCTTACATATGATATTCATTTTGCAAATTATAGTCTCATTTAGAGGAAAATGAATGATTCGGTAGGGTATAGTTTAGAACTGGCCTACTGTGTGCTTGACTACGAGTTACCACCATGGAGTTAGGTCCAAAATTTGTTGGAAAAAAAACCTCCCCACAATTTTTATAGTTTTGTAACAACACTGGATTTTTAAATCAAACAGTTAATATGTGATTGAAGTTCAGACTTTCAGCTTTGATTCAAAGGATTTAACAAAAAAAATTGCATTAACTGCTTATAAATTACAGCCATTTACACAATTAACTGACATGCAGTTTTATGGTGAGGTGAGGCCTGCTGCCTTGTTTTTTCAAGATAAATGAAGTAGACATAATATCTAAAGTTGATTCAAAGTGTTGAATATTTTTGATCTTTTCACTGTAATTTGTTCTAAATATGACGCCCAGACAGATGCCAGTGCAAGTGAGTGAGGGCCATCACTAGGCTGAAAAACAAACAAACAACATAAATCTATCAGAGACAAAAGCAAAAACTTTATGAATGACAAAATCTATAGTCTGGTGCATTCTTAAAAAGAAGGAATGAACTTATCAACTCGGCAATACTAAAATACCTGGAAGAACGCAGAAAACAACTAAAGTGTACCACTGTCAAGGTCTACAATCAAGAAATGCTTTCGTGAATGGAAACACGGAGGATTTGGAACAAGGGGAAATCCACTGGTTAAACTCAAGAACAGATGAAACCAAGATGAACTTGTAACAGAATGATCGAAAAGTATGGAGAACGAGAGAAACAGCTCACAATCAAACACGATAGAGGCAGTATAATGGCATCAGCATGTATGGCTGCCTGTGGCTGCCCGGGTCACTGGTGTTTATTGATGATGTGACAGGGCTGTACTCTCTGCTCAGATTCAGACAAATGCTGCCAAACTGCAAATGGATAACGACTCAAAGCAAACTGCAAAGGCAACCCAAGAGTTTCTCAAGGCAAAGAAATGAGATATTCTTCAATGGCCAAGTTAGTTACCTGATTTCAACCCAACACAGCAGCTTTTCAGTTATTAAATACAAAACCAAAGGTAGAAAGACCCACAAACAAACAGCAAGTGAAGGTGGCTGCAGTAAAGGCCTGGCAGAACATCTCAAGGGAGGAAACAGCATTTGGTGACGTCCACTCGACTTCAAGGATTCACTGACTTCAAAGGATTTTCATCCAAATATTAAAAACAATACTTATATTTTAAATTACAATAGTTTGTCCAATTAATTTGCTTAATTTGTGCTATCCTCTACGCTGTTGCATGCTGAGGGCTGCAGATGCCAACAGACTCAGCAAAACTGATACACAAGGCCAGTGATTTTGTGGGAGTGGAGCTGGACTCGCTGATGGCAGGAGAGGAGGATGCTGTCTAAGCTGCAGGCCATTATGGACAATGGCTCCCACCCACTCTACGACACAGTGATGAGACACAGGAGCACATTTAGTGCAAGACTCATCCCACCCAATTGCACCACAGAGCGCCACAGGAGGTCATTCCTACCTGTGACCATCAAACTCTACAACTCCTCCCTTAACAGGTGACACTATGGTTCATCAGTGCAATTTATCATGTGTGCAATAACTCAGAGGTGCAATAATCTGAACTGCTGATACAGTATGTTCCAGATTCATATTTATTATCACTGCCACTGTATTCATAAGAATTTTTGTGTACATATTGAAAATTTCTCTTTTCGCTTTTTAATAGATAATTTTTTAAAAAATAAATTACAATAGCCCAGCAAATAATAAATGCATGAAATAGTTTTTGAACTAAGTAAATCGACCTAGAATAAATATCTAGATTTCACATAAAATCAGTAGCCAAATCTTAATGTTGGTATGGTAGAGCACCAGTATCACCAGTAACAGTATCTGCTGCTTGTGACATGTCATATGTATCTTGAAGATAAATCATTTACTCCAGAATCTTGCCATGCATGTCATTTATTTTGTTATCCGCTTATTATTAAGTGAAACTCAAAATTTAGGAGGAATAAAATTAGAAAATCAGCAGGATTATTTTTATGAGCTCTTCAGCTTGATACAGAAGTCTAACATTTCTGATCTGGCTGGCTGTCTTTCCCTGGAACACTTCAGTAAACCAGGTGATGACTTCTTCTGAGGCAGAGCAGCTGTTGTTTGCACCAGTTTGTATCGATGGCAGCCTACACAGTGTGCTTTGGCTATATTGTGTCTATTGACTTCAATATTTGTGCAAAGAATTCAATTCCTGGCTCTGACCACGGCAGCCACGTTGGGGTTATCTGGAGTGACTGGCTGCACTGCTGTTTCATTGCACCATATTGATCTGTACCTGACTGCTGTTACATAAAACTGTTTGATTATGACAAGACAGCACAAGGGAGGGCCTGCTCTTAGCCCCACGTGTATTATTTGTGTTATTTATGGGGGAATTTATTCAACAGCGTCCCTGCTGTGGTTTTCCCTCTGTGTTTCAGCAGTAGGAGGAGGTTTTGTTAAAATATTATCAATTTGTAGCATGAAAAGAATTGATTGCGTAATCCCTAACTTTGTTTGGATGAGTGCCTGTGCTGCTCCATCTGTGAGGTTATAAGTTCAACTTGTATGTGTGTTTGTGGATGTGTGTATAGTCCAGGTATGACTCATGTTGTGGGGACACAATCAGTGTGTGTTTGCGTCTCCTGTATGGGGGACAACAAAAAAGGTCTTCATATAGGTGAAGACATGTTTAAGAGTTAGGCACGTTGTGATTGTGTGGTTATGTCCTCTTGAGTTGCAGATACCCGGTGACATCCACCTGCCCTTCACATATAAACACGCCATACATGCTTATCAGTCACACAGAGCAATAACCCCTGGATGTAATGAAGATAAAAAGAATATCGTGATAAATTAGCATACATGTCTGTGTTTTCATACATGAGCTGCAGGCCTGGTAAAAAACTGCCCGTCGGGTGAGTTTTTGCTAATATATCTAATAATAAACACAAATGATACAGAACCACACGACAACTTCCACAAGAAGCTTTGAAATATAATTTTAGATCCACTATTCAAAACAACAACTGCTGTTCAGTCACAACAGACGGTGAGTTAGATAGCAGTCTGGGAGCTAAAGGAATTAATCCCTGAACAAACAAGCCCTTCCTATTGTCAGTACTTGTTGCTACAACCGTCAGTCTTTCATCTCCCACATAAAATGTATCATGGGTTGCAGTTACAACAGTATTGGGTGTAGCAATCAGAATTCCCAAGTTTTCATGACAGGCCTATGACAGGAAAAGAATTTCACTGAAATCACAACAGCTGCCAGCAGATTTTACTGGTGGTGTCATTTAATTTTTAAACAATTTATTAGCTCACCATTAGGTCTTAAGATATGAAAGCAATGCATGTAGAGGACATGATATAAATAAAGAATACAGCATTGTTCATTAATCACACTGTAGAGTAC